>VZSZ01008633.1:1108017-1177890 GCA_013398815.1 Ibidorhyncha struthersii | reverse complement strand
CACTCAGGTTAAACTTGTCTGTTGTTCAATGGCCACTACGGAACTCACTCCTTTCCAATGATACCAAGCTGAAAAATATGTCCTATACAGGAGTATGACTACAAACTCAGGGCCAAAGGATAAACCAGGTTGGAAGGAACCTCAGAAAGTCCCTGGGAACTTGATGAACAGCAAATCAGTACACTATTACAGCCAGTACATCACCTGCTGCTTCATACTCATATTGCTAATTCAGTGAAATTGCATTAAAATATTTTCCAAGAACTTCACTGTTAGGGACTTCATGAGTTACAACTCTTATAACTGAATTGCAGTGTTTGGAAAACCTCTCAACAGGTATTCAAATGCTCCAGTACGATAGAGAACAAACCACAAACAGGACAGTGCAAGCTGTGACCACCGGCACGAAGTTTCCAAGAAGGACTTCAATGAACATAAGAGAAACAGACACGAGGAACAGCAGCCAGCAGATGAATGCATGGTTTCAAATAATGTTCAATTTGTCCAAGGGCTGTGAAACCTTGTTCAGTACCAGCCAAAGACAAACTATTTCCCCTCTTAATGGCAAACTTGGCACTGGGCAGCCTTATGTAAAAGAGATGGCAATGCTCCCTTTGCAACACAGCTGGTAGGTGTGGATAGCATTCAATCCTCCAAGTTTTCCAGCAAATGTCGTGTTAATGTCTTCACAGAAAGGACTTATGTTCCACGTCAGTCAGGGTATGTTTTTCAATGACAATCAAAAGAAAACCTGTATCACAGCCAAATAGCTACCTTCTTTCATTGTCCTGGCAGCTCTCCCTCTTATCTACGGCCTGTGTCTTTGTTAGGTCCATTTTCTCTGTGTGCAATAGAAATGTCGTCTGCTGTACCAACAGAACAGCTAGTTCTGTTTTGCCCTTGGCAGCCAAGATACTGAACCTCCCCAATGCCTGCTTTTTTCTTCTCCTATTCCCAGGCAGCTATAGCATTCTGCTTGCCATACAGAATGGATCAGTGGCTCTCTTGGTTTAGATTTTACTTTTTTATTATTTTCTCTCCCTTGGGAGTATAAGCTTAAGAGTATTTGCTGAAGACAGAACTAGTAGCAAGTCCAAGCTGGCTACCTCTATTTCTGACCACATATTTCTGGGCTGTTTTTCAGCTCATTTTGTTCTCCTGAGTCAAACAGTTATTCTCACTTAAAATGCCTGTAACCAGGCTTTCTTTTTCCCAGCTGACTGCTCATACACAGTGCCCTTGCTCTGGAACTGTCATTCACTAAATTATTTTTCAGCACATCCAAAAGCATATAGTTTTCAATATCCCTGCAGACTCTCAAGTACCCATTGGTGTGCACATACCCGAAACTGCTAATTTTCCAACACCTGGATTAGTCTCCGCAGTGAAATCCAACATCTCCTTTAAGTAGCCACTCCTTCAGCAAGGACAACTTCATCGAGCACATGACAAATAGCTAGGGAATAGGAACCACCTGTATGCGGTAGAGTTTAATTCACCTTCATTCACAAGTCAACACGCTAGGCAGCAAGGCACAGAGTCACTTAAAATATTCAGTATTATAGCACTGGCACAAGACCATTGATTTTTGCTGCATGCCATCTTATTTTTATCAGTGTGTCAGCTAGCTAATTTTGCATCCTTTTTTGCTTGTTCTAGTGCTTTCTACCTTAAGTAGCATCACTGGTTCCAAAGGCACCACTCACAGCTGGTAAACTCTACATACTGCACTCAGAGCACAACCAAGTTTTCAAACTGTATAACAAAGGGAAAGGATTCTTTTCCATAGCTGCTTCCTGCGTCACCTCATATGGTCTTTACACACTGCTAGTAGTAATTACCCTTGTCTTCATTTTCTACTGAACAGATACAGAGATGTTGCAATCCAGTCTTGAGACAAATGAAATAGCTTGCAAACCTACCAATAAGGGAAAGACATCATTTTCCTCCAGAAGATACACTCAGAAGGTATATCAACATATGTTTAACCTAAAGGTTTTAACTGCTATAGAAATGAAGGCATGGAACAAGCACCACAGTTAGTGCTTTGATCTTAATGAATTTAGTTTGCACGTATTAAATTACCCATAAGTGTTGATGAAAGCAAAATGATAATTCTGGAGCACAGTAAATAAAATGCAATTAAAAGCACCAGTGTAGCAGCACACCTGGGAGTTACATTTGTGTAGGAAAGTGATTCAGGAACAGATTGGGGAAACACATCTCACAAACAGTACTGTAATAGTTGCAAAAAAAATGGCAGAATTCTTTAATTATGGCATAAGCCTAACCAAACTACAAAAGTCTCAGAAATGTCTGATTCAGCAGCTTCTTCTTAATGGCAATATAATACAACTGTGGCAACCAAACAAAATAAATTCCCTCCTGGTAAACCTGCATGTGGAGGACGCAGGTTGCATGTACTTCAAGAATCCATGATTGTAAGTGCAAACTTCCTCGTGCACTGGTCACTGCACAATACCTAGAGATCTCCTATTAGAACAAAGAGAAGTGTTGTTGGTGTATAGCACCATCTCTTCTTTCCAGCAATAGCACTTTTCACATATGTACCATAAAAGGTGTAAAAGAACATTAAGTGGACTTGTTGTGAGTAATAACAAATGAGGTTGTAAGCTTAACATATGGCCTGGAAGATGTAGAAATTTCTGTCTCCAAAAGTAGGATTAGTAGAGCTTGCAAAGTCTCACTGAAAGAAAGGTACCTTACTGGCTCATTTAGTATCAAACAATCACCCAGCTGCCTCACCCAGTACCAAATAAAAATACTGACAACCTTCACAAGGTCATTTCCCTCACGGATATGACAGAATTTAGCACTGTCAGATCTTAGACAGCTATTCCTTTTCTTCCTGTTTTTCTTTTGCTTTACAGTGGACCACAGAGGCACATGTCAAGATCTGCACAGATCAAAGATGTAGGGACTAAGCTGTGGATGGTTTTGAAGACTAGAGGGGCAGTTCATCTGAAGACAACAGGGAGGACCTGGTGAAGGAAATGACCAAACTAGCTGGAAAAGAAGCAAATATGATATGATTACCCCCCCACACACCACTAACGCACGTCAGAACCTTTACTGAAAGGCTATTTCAAACCAACTGAAGTCCAAAACTGAAAACTCCCCTAAGAACCCTAAGTGAAAAGTAACTATAAAACAGTAAGAAATCATAAAATCATAGAATGGTTTTGGTCGCAATGGACCTGAAAGATCACCTAGTTGCAAACCCCCTGCCATGGTTGGAGACACTTCCCACTAGACCAGGTTACCCAAAGCCCCATCCAGCCTGGGCTTGAACACTTCTAGGGACTGGGCATCCACTTCTCTGGGAAACCTGTTCCAGTGTCTCACTACCCTCAAAGTAAAGAATTTCTTCCTAATACCTAACCTAAATATACCCTTTTTCAGTTTAAAAACATTACCCCTCATCCAATCACTATATTCCCTGACAAAGAGTCCCTCCTCATCTTTACGCCCCCTTTAGGTATTGGAAGGCCACTATAAGGTCTCCCCAGAGTCTTCTCTTCTCCAGGCTGAACAACCCCAACCCTCTCAGCCTGTCTTCACAGGAGAGCTGCTCCAGCCCTCTGATCATCTTTGTGGGCCTCCTCTGGACTCACTCTGACAGGTCCTTCTTACGTTAGGGGCTCCAGAGCTGGACACGGTTATCCACGTGGGGTCTCACCAGATCAGAGTAGAGGGGCAGAATCATCTCCCTCAAGCTGCAGGCCACATTTCTTCTAATGCAGCCCAGGATGCAGCTGGCCTTCTGGGCTGCAAGCACACATTGCTGGCTCATGTTGAGCTTCTCATCAAACAACACCCCCAATTCCTCCTCCTCAGGGCTGCTTTCAATCCATATTCTGCCTAACCTGTATTTGTGTTTGGGATTGCCCCAACCCATGTGCAGGACCTTGCACTTGGCCTTGTTGAACTTCATGAGGTTCACACGGGCCCACTTCTCAAGCCTGTCCAGGTCCCTCTGGATGGTATCCCTTCCCTCCAGCATGTCAGCTGCACCACACACAGCTTAGTGTCATTAGCAAACTTGCTGAGGTTGCACATAATCTGACTGCCCATTTTGCCAACAAAGATGTTAAACAGTACCAGTTCCCAATACTGAGCCCTGAGGAACACCACTTGTCACTGATTGCCACTTAGACATGGAGCTGTTGACCACAACTCTTAGAGTGCCACCTCCCAGCCAGTTCCTTATCCACTGAGAGGTCCATCAGTCAAATCCATGTCTCTCCAATTTAGAGACCAGGATGTCATGCGGAACAGTGTCAAATGCTTCGCACAAGCAAAGCCTTCCGAGGGTTAAGAAGGCATTTGCCCTCTCTACACAAGCCCTGAGCGCCCCAGTTGTGTTTGTGAATGTACAGCACTCCTGGTCTCTTTAGGACACACTGGTGAACCTAGCTGTAAGACACTACATTGAATTCTGGGTCCTTCTGCACAGAAGACCTGAAGTGAGCGGAAAAATAATGAAGTGCAATTAACAAGGGTTTAAAAATAAGATTTAGGAGAAAACTGAAAATAAAGTGAACTGGGTTGATAATCTGTTGGGTTATATGACAGCTGTTTACCAATAAGCACTGAAAAAGGAAAGGGTTGAAATGAAAACCAATTATATGAAATCAAAGCCAGGAAAAAAAAAATAAGATCAGCATCAAGCAATTTCTAACACTGAGATGCAGAGAAGTCTGTCAATAGAAATGGTGCAGACCCCCTCAAGAAACTCTTTTTAAAAAAAAGTTCACCAAAATCCCAGTGCCCAAAGGGTATATAACAGAAAACAATCTAGTGCTACTCGGGGCTGAAATATACAACCTCTAATGTTTTGTTATGGCAAACATCTGGCACTTACACTACCAAACTAACATACGCAAGGATTGCAGCCAGAAACCAAAGATCTGGTATCTTAAGGGGGTGTTTGCAACACAAAATCATAAATATAGATGCAACAAACACCCGACCTAACATTTACCATGGGTTGTTGAAAGCAAATGGAGATGTAATAGTCATTTGTGCTGACTGGGGGAAATGGGGAGAGAGATGTCAGGGGAAAGACATGATTCATTTCTTGTGTCATCTACCCAAGCACCTGGCATGGGCCATTAGCAGGGATGGGAAAGTTGGCTAGATGGGTCTTTCACCCACTGTTGCAGATGTCATTTTCCTAGAGAAAGGATATGCCAAGCTCAGCAATTAAGTCACACCAAAGAGACTCAAGAGGAAAATTGTCATGGGTCTGTCTCAAAGAAAAATGCAACTTAGAGATCAGAAAGAACGTTAAATAGTTAGGAGTCTGCCGTGATGTGTATCTCTCTGGGGGTCTCCCATCTTCCACGTAAGGAGACAGACTGACACAGGAAAGGCTGTGGTCTTCCCAAAGCTAGACAGAGAGGAGCCCAGAGGGCTTTGTTTTCTCCAGTAAAAAAAAAAAGACTTTTTTTTTGGTGCAGATTTTCTTTACATAACTGATATTTTAAATACATGTATTTACCACTGTCACCTGGCATTGCTGAAACACCAAGGCCTCACAACCAGAACTTACACTCCAAGGAAGATCTTCACCATGAAACAAAATGCAAGGCATTGCGTTCATGCTGAATGCCAAACATCTGATGTAAAAATAAAATGTATTTTTCCCCACGAACATTCAGCTAATCACAGAAGCACAGAAAACAGAGGAAGGGACATCATTAGGTCAGTTAGACCGTTGTTCTTTCTCAAGGCATAAATCAACTATTCAAAAAAAACAGAACCCGAAGGTGCTTTTCACTGTTTTCATGCTGTGATGGCAAAGAGAAGATGATCAGAACTGATTGAATCCACATTTGAAAATGAAAACAAATAAAATGAATTCCTTTTGTCTGAGACTGGTATGCTAAATCCTGAAAATTACTGCAGTGAAGGGTGAGGATTGTACAAAAAATGAAGAATACCTACCCAGTGAAAGAAATGAGCATTGTGAAGTGAGTGATTTGTTAGATGCTGTGAGCACAAGCAGACATGAATCCTTTTCAGAAGCAGTCAGAAAAGCTTACAATGGCTCATAAATCTAAAGCTGGGAGAAAAAAAAACAGAAACAGAAATAAAGTAAAGCAAACATTTTAATAACGGGGGATCTCCCTTATACGAGGGGCAAAGATAAGCGCTACTGGGCAGTGCCAAACAACAGGTTGTTTAAGATTTTGCTCAAGCACGAGAGAGTTGACACAAGAAGCTATCAGTTTTATCCGATCTGTTGAGAAGATTCCTATTCACAACTGGTCTGCAACCAAAGGGACCAGATCATTCCCTGCTGTGACTGTGCTGAAGCTGGGGAGGAGTGTAAGCTATGGTTGGATATTCATGCATATCAAGTTCATTGTAAAATCTGGAGCGATCTCCCTGGCTTAGGCCCCGTTCTCTCTGGCCTTAAATACTGACCAGCTGCAGGGGGACCCTTTCCCAGGCATAGTATGGCTATGAGACTCATATTTGAAAGATTGCCTAGAAAGGAATATATGAAAGAAATTAGAGTCCATATACTTGTATTTCAGCAAGAGGCTTACCACAATTCAAAGAAATAAAGGGGGTGGGGGGACGACACCAGTGAAGTACACAGGACTACTTCTATGTCTAATAATGGCCATATGTGAAAGCACCAAAGCAGTGCCACATTTATATGTCAGAAAAGTTGTGAGGCCATGTCAAAAGACCCGTAATTCACATCCTAATGCAGCTGAAGGGACTGTGAGCCTCTGAGTCACATATGTTTTAGACTAGGTGCTCTCTTTTTTCCTCTCTCTCTAGATAGGTATGTATATCATGGTACATAGGTATGGTATTGTACACATATCTCACATTCTGGCATTGACCAACTGAAAAGAAATAACTTCACTCTTTGATATCAGAATTTTTTGTTAATGTTCTATCTTACTAGGCAGCAAAACCCCAGATTGTCTAGCAAATATTAAGACAAAGATGTTATTTTAAAGTAATAATAGATGCAGTCTCTTTTTCCAATTATAACCACAAGTACACGATTTATTCTACTTTTCCAAAGGTGTGTTTTCATAAGAATAATGTCCTTTATAACTTTGGTATTTATTGCCAGTACTCTGGGTATTTATCATTTTTAGGACAAATGGCAGTCAGAAAGCCTGCATACAAACATTTAAATTTATGTGCATGATGTAAACATCATTGGGGAAAAGCTGTACAATATATTTGGAAGTTTTGTTATTTTTTTCCCTATTGCAAAATACAAACATACAGGAATCCAGTTGACTATTGGTTATGCATCCATGCCTTAACTATAATGGCAAAAGTGACATTTGAATTTTTAGCTAAAATATTAAATAATTATATTAAGATCATAGTAATATTTACTTTTAACATTCAACAAAGGCCAAATTCAGTGAAAGTTTATTGCAATGTGAGTGAGGCTACCTTGCTGTAAAAAGAAAAACCTGCAAGGATTAGTGTACCTGATTAAATAAAAGACTGAACTGAATAAACCCAGAATGGAAACAATGAAAGGGATATGAATACAAAAAAAAGCAGGGATATGAATACAGAAAAAGCATGCTGAATGAAATTAAATTATGCAAGCATGGAGAAAAAAATGCCACTCTGTTCACTTTCTTCGTCTTATTAGAGATCTGGAGAGAATTTTGACACACTAAGAGGATGCTGTTGGTCCAAGGTACACTGAGCTGTACCAGCGAGATTGTTGTCTTTCCTTACAGTGAGTGAGCTCAGTGTTCATGGAGGATGCTGGACGTGCAGAACTTGAGAGTGAAGTCTTCTTTAGTTAGTTCATGGTCAAAATTACAGAAACTGCCAGTGATCCGTTTTCCATGCTCCACTGCCACTATCATACAACCTTGGTTTAATGGACCCCACGCTGGAACCGAAAAAGCTCTTCACTGCTAGTTGTCAGTCAAGAATATCTGTCAATTGGATCAGCTTGTGTTAAATTGTGGGTGACCCAAGCAAGCGAGAATATCTTGGTAGCTTCACTTTGCAATAATGATCATTTCTGAATTACCTCTTCAAACAACGGTTTTGCAACTTTATGAAGCAATGCAATTACTTATACTACCCCCCATTGTTACACTAGACCTTTTTCAGCTGTTCAGAAACGTGACCTTTGAGACTAAAGCTTCATGACATAGGAGCTGTAGTAATAAGACTAGTTTTAAGCCTTAATTAGCTTTAATTAAGACTAATTTTCCCTGGCTACTCGTTCCTGGCCCTATTAAGCACTGTATCACCCCTTGAGTTGTGCTGTTTTAAATCAGGTTAATTAAATGACCCAGGCTGAAAAACAACTCTTTAGACAGGATATTTTGTTTGGATCAAAAATCATTTTCTTGACATATTTAATAGGACAGCCCACAAGAAGTTAACTTGAGTGACATGGGGGCACGTTGCATCCTAGAGACCAGAATATGCAGCCAGGGGAAGGAAACAACTTACATCAAAACATGCAGCGCAGAATTACAGCCTAAGATTCTCCCTCTTGCTAAATCAGTGTCTGCCTAAACTTACTAAATATAAATTCTCTGTGCTCTGGGAAACCAAGAAAAGAGATTAACTGGTTTCAGGCACAAGCTGGAAGCTACAGAACGCATATCCAGATCCTTGTCCCTGCAGTAGGTGATTTCAGATGGAAAATGCCATCTGTGCAGTGCAACTGCCCCAAAGCCTAGAGGTCAGTTCCCAGCAAGATATGGACTCAAACTGCCTCCAAAGTTTCTAGTTGCCTTTTCTCAAGACCTTTATCAGTATTACCTCTAACCCAGCTCATCTTGAATCAAAACTAAAAAACATAAAAGCATTTAATGTGCCAGCTAGAGCAACTACTAGTATTGCTGCTAACAGCAATTCTTCCTTATTGAAGAAAGGATGAAATAAAATCAGCAGAGCAAAGGAATGTGCTTGCTCCCTGGTCTCCCCACTGCAGTAACAGTACAAATGTTTTGTGCTTTCCAAAGCCGCAATTTAATCCCATTTGCCCCTTTCTTCTGTAAGCCGCTCCTCCATTTTGAGCAACTCAGTTGCCTCCTGAAATTGGAGGAACAACCACCTACTTCTTTTCAAAACGAAGCAGTCACCCTATTCCCACTTGTTCAGATGCTGGTTTAAAACCAATTTTCTTTTGTCTCCTCTTTCTTTACAAAATTGACATTCACATCCCTTTTCCGGGCACGTTCAGCATCCCGGCACAGGCAGCAGAGGGATTCAGGCTGACAAGAGAAGCTGATGGATTCAGCCCCCAGGCAGTGCTCTACAGCATGGAAGACCTTCTGCTCCTTTCACTCCCAGCATTTACGTATCTAAGGACCATTCTGAATCCCCATCGATGGGTTGTTCTTCTCTGATCCTCTGTTTGATCTCCAGACTTATAAATATTTCATTGAATGGTAGAATTATGACATCAGTGATGACCCAGCCAGACATCACAAAGGCAGCAAATTCATTTTGTGCTCAGCTGTTCTGTTGTTTAAGATTCCACACAAGCCCTTTACACATTTTGATAAAGTCATAGTTCACAGCTACATCATAACTCTAAATATGACCCTTTAATGACATTGCAGTCAGGAGATATGACATTTTTTGCCAGCTGGCAGTGGAATTTTTGCTATATCCATTAGATAGAAAGATTAGATAGATATTGGAGAGTATATAGAGAAAATACTATCAGCAGTCAATCTGAAGCTGAATGTCATGTGCTTCAGGCACATGACACTCTTGGATTGTTTTCAAGCTAATGCAATTTAACATCCTCCCCAATCTAACATCTGTATTCAAAGAGTCAGTCACTGTATCTTTGTCACAACATCAGTACNAGATCAATAAAATCTCTATTTCACTTCATCATGAACTCATGCCTGACTTTAAAAGGGTCTTAGCGAATAGATATTTTACAGGAAAAAAAAAAAAAGCCAAAAATGTACATTATTCCAACTGAGAAGTCAGCGTGTTTTGCTATGAGACACATTTTCAAATAAAATATTTGTGAAAAAAATCAGTCTTGTGCAAATTAAAATATTCAGCCACTAAGAAAAAGCCTCACAAGTTCTGAGCACCTTAATTCAGAATAATAGCACAGTATTTTTCTATTACCAAAATAAAAAAAATTTGTCCCCCCTGGTTTGCTTTCATTAAAAAAAAAAGTGTGAGTGTGTAAGTGTATTTGTATATGTATATATATTTGTATGCATCTGGAGGCTACTCTTTCCTTCTTTCAGTACTTTCTACCTTTGTTCTTTTTATTTGCGTCAGAGATGACATGAATCCATGATTTTGCTGCCACACTAGATGGATCTTAAGGGTACACCAGAGTATCTGGGAAAATGGTATTGTTAATGAGAGTACAGGGTCACACAAGGAAAACTAGCTGGAAGACTATATGGAGCACAAGGCCATTGAGAGAACAATCTTCCCCCATGATGGGAAATGGCCCCACGACATAGAGCAGAGCTCCAAACCAGAATTCAGAAGTTGCCCAAAGGTTAGTTTGGGTGCAATCCCAGTAGAAAAACATATGCCAGCAGCAGAGAGCACATATTTATTACAACTTCCATGTCACCAGGCATGTTCTGGTGACACCTGTGATCTCCGTGCAGGCCCTGATGAAAATGCCTTCAGTGGCCAATTTTTTACTCCTGACAACTGGAAAATTTCAGAGGTTCACGTATCCAAATTATACTAATATATTCCTACTACATCCTTTCGTTTGGGGAAACTCAGACTGTTTGAACAAATATTTAATTAAGCCTCATATGACACAGCAGGGAAAATATTTTTAATGCTATCCTGTGGTCAAAATCAAAATTTGCTGACAGTTAACTTACAGTGGTGCCCAAGTTTTACACTTTTTTCCATACAGATAAAAGAGCTATGTTTAGCAATAGTTGGCAAAAGCTAACCTTTCTCGGTCATATCTCACAACACTGGAATACCTCTGGGATGTAACACGTCAGGTGTTAGAGAGCATGCAGCAACCCTGTGCGATGGGATTCAGGACAGGAAGCAGAGAACAGGTAAATGTAGGGAAAGGATATGCAGTTACCTCCAACAGCACCTGAATAAGAGACCACCGGCATCTGTACGTCTGTGATACTACAGTTTAAGGTCTACAAGAAGTGGTGATTATCTTATCTGATTTACACAGGTGCAAAAATACATTTTTTTAAGGGGCCAAGACTTCATCTATGACAAAATACAGACAAGGTTAAGATTAGAAGCTGGAAATAATTGCTTAGAAGTTTCATGTATGTGTCTGTGTGTTTTGGTAAATTTTCCAGTACCCAGAGATTTCAGATGAGCTTTTGGTTAGAGAAGCCAAGCTTTTTCTGCTGGAGAAATTGGGTGTGGGAAACTTAAATGACAACCTGCAATGAATAGGGAAATTCTCAGTGTGGCCCTGCCTTTTTGCAGCTAGAGACGTTCTTAGTGTCACTGCTTAATTTTCAGGCTGATATATCCCAGGGTATTTTCAGCATCTACCTTAAAGGGATTTGAATATCCAGAGGAGTATGCTGGGAATTGATAATCACCCCTCAGATCCTGTAGGAAATGGAGATGTGTCCTGATGGAGAGGAAACCAAGATCTTGACATAATTAAATCCACTTAGTAACAACTGTTTTGGACATTTCATGCTAACAAGTGTTTTTCCAGATTGCTTCTTCAGCAACTTTGCTGGAACTTGAAAGAAATGTGATGCTGATAAGATAGTAATTATTAAAGAAATACTGTCGTGGCCCAGTCTGTTGTTACAAATTATAAGAATTGATTTTAACCAAGTTCAAATAGCTCCTTTATTTTCAGCTGTCAGTGAGCACACATTTTAGAAGTATTTCCAGTAAAAGTAGATTAAGAATTCCTTCTTTTTAAAGGCTGAAAGTGTTTCAGGAACCCAGGTAAGGAAACACACATTCATACATGTGTTTATATTTGATATTATATTCAAAGAGGTAAAAGAAGCAGCAATATTTCTTAACAGGTAGCTGCAGGCTAAAAAAAAATAAGAAACAAAAATATTTTTAATGAACAAAGAATTAGCTGAAGACTAAGAAAGTATATATTCCCTAAATTAATAAATTGCACAAAAATATAATTTCACATCATATGTAATGTCTCTGAGTATTTTCTCTGCCACAGATACATTCATCAAATTATATCAGCCTTTAGATTTTTATTTCATTAAGAAGTAGGAGGAAAACTTCACCTTTGAACATGACAAATGTTACTATAAGCAAAAACGGACAATGATGGATCACTCACTAAGCAGTGTCTTCTCCAGCTTTATTCCCATCATCCGTACTGCAACAGCAGAAACAGTTATAGAACTGGCCAGCAAAAGACGTGTGCGTGTCTAAAGCACTGAAAAGGTCCATTGGAAACAGAATTATCTACATACAGATACAACATAACCATGTAGCCAAGCTTAAGATATTTGCTTTTGCAAATACTAACTGCAAGATAGTCATACTTTTAGCAAAAGCAAGCAAACAATGCACACACACTCAGGACACTGCAGACATCTCTCTTGCACTAACGTTCACAGCACCAGCTGTCTAATTTTCAGATGCTAATGTTACGTCACAAATACCATTCCAAGAGTGGAGATACCTGATAACAAGAGAAGTGCCTGGAGACATCCAGGCATGAACACCCATACAAGAAGCCAACAGGGCACATACGGCTGCTTACATCAATTCTAGATCCAGTATTACTCATGATACCTAGATATGCTTTGGCACGTAACTCCATATCAGTTTTAGCCAACATGTTAAATTAATATAAAGGAAAATGAAAAAGATGGAGTTTTCATTTCATCTTTCTTTCCCTATAAATATTCCAAAGGCAAAAGAGGGCAGTTTTAGCAGTCAGTTTTGTCTCTGCCTGCTAATTTACTTTATATTAAAAGCCAGACAGCATAACTGAAACAGAACAATGTTGTAAATTTACATAGCCAGAATTTTCCCACTTTTTACACATTATTGCTATGTTTACAATTAACCAAATTAATCCCAATTCTAAAGCGATTTTAAGTGCAGGAAAGAGTACTTGATTTATCTGTTACTCGCTCTCCCATTTATTAACCTTATTGTTTCACTCTTCTGCAGTTTACTAGCAGTAAACAAATCCCAGGTGAAAGCAAATAAAATACTTCTTTTGTAATGTTAATGTTACTGTCTTTATAAATCTCCGATTCCAGGCACAGCCTTAGCTCCTTACGGGCTTTGATTTACGAGTGGGCTGACCCGGGCCTAACCCTGTCAGCTTTAGTTCTGAGACAGTCCTTAGGATTATGGGTCTCTGATCTGGCAAATTCCTATGAGGAAAAAATTTAACTGAGGAAGGCTCTCTCTGACAAGTGATAAAGCCCCGTTCCTTTCAGGTTGCACTGGAGACAGGGTTATGGGCAGAATTAATTGAGGGAGACACAGGGACACTAAAAAAAAAAAAAATCATAAAAGGAAAAAGAATACAGAGTTTATGGCAGAGTTACTGAAAAGGAAAGAAGGAGGGGTTGGAGGGAAGCAATCAATTCCCATTTATAAGGTAGGGCGTCTAGCAAACTAATTAGCATTAGAGCCGGATCAATTTTCTTACACAAAGTATTTTATGAGATTGTTACATGACAGTATACTAATTAAAACTGATTGGCCTAATTAGGGCAGCATTAATAACATAGCAGGCACTGGCAGCAGCACCGCTTAGCCTGCGATGTCCTTTAAAGATAAAGATACGTGAGAGTCACCACAGACAGCCCTTGTTTTAACATAACATTTTGTTTTGCGGCAAGGCAATGGTGTGTCTGTGATCAACATGTTGGTCAATAGCTTGCTTCTTTTCTGCAGTGGAAGAAAAGGAAGAAAAATGGCAAATTAGCCAGTATAAAAGAGAGAGACAAATTGAGAACTGAAAACAATGGTGTGTTAGAAAAGCAATTAGTGAGAAACAAATAGAAAGCATGGGCCCGAATCTCCCATGCGCTGAATCTTGGGAAATCATTTAATGGGAGCTTCACCTAGATTTTGCTATTGCATAAAAGACATGTAGTGCAAGGCAGCAGAAAAATAAATTGCCCAGTTTGGCAAATTACAGCCCTGGGAGTCTACAAACACTGATCAGTTTACAGGCTTCCCCCAAGAACTTAATACAGAATAACCAGTATTTCCCAAAAGTTGTTCATGAGAAGTTGCCCAGTTTTAAGATGTGATGAGACCTTCCGTTTATAAGAAATTTTTCTGAACATGAAGAAATCAGGACAACATGCTTTTTAAGGAGAACACTAGATATTATATACAATCCTGGTTTTATTCCTTGAGGAAATAAGTGAAATTTCATAAAAAGCGCGTTTCTAGTTTGGGTGTGAATAATGAGGAATAGCTGTATGAATGAATGAACAACTTTCTACAAGTGTTTCAATGAAGACAAGACATCAAATAACTGTACAAATAAAAAGCTATTTAAGTATGTGAAAGGAAACAAAACTATTATTAAACAAGTTCAAAGTGAAGAGCTATTCAGAATTAAATGGGATATTCCCCAATGGTATTTTGGAGCACTTGTGCACTTTTGTTTGCCATTTAGACTTTAACTGCAGTGATTCTGCCACAGTAAGTGAGAAATAAACATGGACTGAAAAATCAGGATGTTTAGGATTTAACAATATAGTTGCTGCAAATCAAGGTATTGGAAATTTTAGATTAACAAGGGAGATAGGTATTGTAAGGAGATTGGTAGTTAGACAGACAACACAAAAACCTTAGAAAGTAGAAGTTTTTCTTTTTTCCTGGAGTAAGACTTTTGGTCTATAACAATTATAGTGGTAACACAGTATTGGTGCCAACGCTCTGTTCCTCATTGCACAATGGTGTAAAACAAAACCAAGCGCAATGGTAATTTGGTGTTCTGCTTCCAAAAGATACTGCCTTGAAACCACCCATCCTGGTCACTGCTGCCTTCCACAGCAACTACTACAAAGTAGGTACTCCACACATATTATCTCCAGAGGAGATGGACTTCCAAAATAATTTCAGCTGTATCAAAATTTTTCACCCACATGAGTAAATTTTTGTATGTAAAGCAACATCGTTTCAAGATAATAATTGCAGTTGTTGACTCACAAAGCAGAATATTACTGTCAATGCACTAGAATTCAAGTATGAGTTTATTCTGGGAACTTATTAGAATCAAGTATGAATTTATTCTGGGAACTTATAAGAATCATAGAATCGTTTAGCTTAGAAAGGACCTTTAAGATCATCAAGTCCAACAGTTAACTGACAAGTCTACCACTAAACCATACCATGTCCCTCAGCACCACATCTACACGTCTTTTAAACACCTCATGGATGGTGACTTCACAACTTCCCTGGGCAGCCTGTTCCAATGCTTGACAACCCTTTTGGTGAAGAATTTTTTCCTAATATCCAAGCTAAACCTTCCTGGTGCAACTTAAGGCTGTTTCCTCTCATCCTATTCCTTGTTACTTAGGAGAAGAGACCAACCCCCACCACGCTACAACCTCCTTTCAGGTAGTTGTAGAGAGCGACAAGGTCTCCCCTCAGCCTCCTTTTCTCTAGGCTAAACAACCCCAGTTTCCTCAGCTGTTCCTCATGCTCTAGACCCTTCATCAGCTTTGTTGCCCTTCTTTGGATGTGGTCTAGCATCTCGATGTCTTTCTTGTAGTGGGAGGCCCAAAACTGAACACAGTATTCGAGGTGGGGCCTCAGCAGTGCTGATCCCAGGGGGACAATCACTTCACTAGTCCTGCTCACCACACTATTCCTGACACAGGCCAGGATGCTATTGGCCTTCTTGGCCACCTGGGCACACTGCCGGCTCATATTCAGCCAGCTGTCCACCAACACCCCCAGGGTCATTTTCCACCAGGAAGCTTTCCAGCCACTCTTCCCCAAGCCTGTAGCACTGCATGGGGTTGTTGTGACCCAAGTGCAGGACCCGGCACTTGGCCTTGTTAAGCCTCACACCATTGGCCTCAGCCCATCGGTCCAGCCTGTCCAGATCTCTCTACAGAGCCTTCCTACCCTCAAGCAGATCAACTTTCCCACACAACTTGGTGCCATCTGCAAACTTACCGAGGGTGCACTGGATCACATTGTCCAGAACATTGGTAAAGGTATTAAAGAGAACCGGCCCTGATACTGAGCCCTGGGGAACACCACTTGTGAACTGCCACGAACCGAATTTAACTCCATTCACCACCACTCTTTGGGCCTGGACATCCAGCCAGTGTTTTTACCCGGTAAAGAGTACGCCATCCAAGCCATAAGCAGCCAGTTTCTCCACCAGTATGCTGTGGGTAACTGTGTCAGAGGCTTTACTAAAGTCTAGGTAGATAACATCCACAGACTCTCCCTCATCCACTAAGCAGGTCACCTTGTCATAAAAGGAGATCAGGTTAGCCAAGCAGGATCTGCCTTTCATAAATCCATGCTGACTGGGCCTGATCCTGTAGGTGCTGTGCGATGGCATTCAAGATGATCTGCTCCACAACCCTCCACGGCACCAAGGTCAGACTGACAGGCCTGTAGTTCCCCACATCCTTCTTGTGGCCCTTCTTATAGATGGGTGTCACACTTGCTAACTTCACCTGGGTCAACTGGGACCTCCCTGGTTAACCGGGACTGCTGATAAAGAATCATGGGAATTGTTTAGGTTGGAAGAGACCTTTAAGATCATCAAGTCCAACCGTCAACCTACTGTGCATGATGGTCAACTTCTCCAAGTAGAGAAGTACTTACAGAGAATTCCCTTCCAGAAGGAAAGGGAAGAAAGAGGAAAATGAGAAAGCCCATAAAAAGCCTGCAATAAATGACAATATTCATGGTTATAATTTTAGTTATTTGCATATCATACATGAATATGTACTCATTGCTTTTAAATAAATATATTTGTAGATTATAATTTCCTAAGTCTGAACACAAACTTGAAGCAAACCATAGTAGCACAGAAATAAAATGTACAAAATAATTAGTTGATTTTAATATTTAAAGCTTCACAAATTAGTTTTAAATGATTAAAGTCCATATTAATTATGTAAAAGATGTATATATATAAAAGTGTGTGTAATGGACAAGATGAATCTGCTACTAAATTATATTATTAAACCTACAGTGAGTGTCTGAAAAAACAAGGGCAACCAACGGACCTTTGCTTGCGTGAATCACATGGCTCAGCTTTGTGGTCTTCCACGATGCACAGCATCTGCCAAGTGTCACCTTAAGAATATCTATATATTTTACACAAACATACCTCAGAACTATGGGGGATTTTACTGCCCTTCATTTGATAACATCTGAATAATTCATGACTTGGAAAATTACAAATAGCTTATTATTAAGTGCAAAAGTATTTTTAAAAGCCAAACTTTGCATAGAAATTAACTGTTCTGGCCCTGGTACATATCTGAACACTTCTGTATAACTTTCTGATGGCCTGCACAGCCAAATGTACATTCTTGTAGCTGAAGCTCATCCCCTAGGTTTGTGTGTCCCTAAGTCTCCTACAGCATTACCTCCATTTCTGTGGTTCACTTTATAAGCATAAATCTTTATCTTTTGAGGGGTTTGGAAGCTGTACCTGAAATGCCACCTGTCAGAAGCTTCAGGACCTCTGCTGAATCCCAGATCCAACCTGTTATTTACGCATACTTTTTCCTCAAACAGCCAGAACTGCTGGCAGTCTGGGTTTACAGTTCTCCTATTTGGAAGCACATATTTGACACAAACTGGTGCAAAGACTGCAAAAGTTCCAAAAACCTAGTCACTGCTATACGCAGTACAATAAATATATGGATATAGTGGGAATAAAATAAAATCTGCTTTCAGTGCTCTGCCTCAATTTCTTTGTCAGTCCTGACTGGATTTTGTACTTAAAGCAAACTTATCTTAGTAGTCCAGGTTTCTTTGTTCTGTGTATCATTTCTTCTCCAATCCATAGTTTTTTCTGCACACAGTTCCTTCATCGTCGGATGGCCCTGCAGCTAAATTACCCCTCCAGCTATTAAAGAATTCCCCTTTCTTATTCTTTAATGTGTCCATTATTACCATTCATTCTGCTCCTTTTTCATTTTTGCCACTCCTTAAGCTAGCAAACTAGTACTTACTAGTTTCTTTTTTCCTTTGCAGATTTTTTGAGTCCACAAAGCCTCATGCTAGAGGCTGGAAAAAACATTTTTTTCATAGGCTGCCTCCAGACCGTTTTCCCTGATATTCTCCTCTGGCAAAACCCAGAGTTTGATGAGACTGACTTGGAAGAACCATAACTCCCCCTCTTAGTTATGCCTAACGGTATATGACTAACTCCATATACACAAAGGCACTGATTGATTAAGTTGCTTCACAACACCAATCAAGATTCATAAATTGCACAATATCTGTAAAAACAATCTGATTTTTAGTCAGCTCTTCCTATCCTGAGTGTCAGGTCACATTTATTCATGTGCCTAAGTATGGATTTGGTACCTAAGACCAGTTTCAAAACTGTAGTTCAACTAGAACCAAAAATTATAGTGCTAACATTTCACTCCAGTTTGTTGATTGTGGCAGTGCCAGATGTATTCATTCTGGGTAAGAGCACAAAAAGCGATGTTCAACATTTAAGCTGGTCTAAAGAGAAAAGGCTATCTAACGTTTGCTGTCAGCCATTGCTGTCTAGAAACATGAACTTTAGTTAGTTTAACAAAGAACAGAAATCATCTGAGTGTTAACAAATATCATAATACTTCTGAGGAATCTAAACCTTTGAGTTATACAACAGGGATGCCATTTGAGTTATATGCAGCCTTGTGAAATCTTGCATCTGTGCAGATTTTTTTGAATGCTTTGAAAAGGCAGCTGTCCTCTTCTGCAACAGTACCCTGAAGTGTATTAAAATACCACAGGAAGGGCATTAATAAAACAAAGGTGCATCAAATGCATAAAAATAAGAAAGTGCTGAGGGGTCTGAAATTTTAGAAACTGTAATCATGTTTCTGAGTTTTTATTTAGTTTTGTTTAAATATACCACTAATGGATGTTAAATATGTTGGTCCACATCCTCAGCTGGGGGGGGAATCAATAAAGCTTAAACAGATTTATATCAATTGTGGTTCTGCCCCCTATCCTGATATTTACATTTCTGGCAGTTAATCTGTCTTCAGTCTGCTTCTTGAAGACTTTCAGTTTTGCAAAACATGAGAAAACCGAGATCTTTTAGACTACCTCTGCTGCAAGTCTCACTGCTAAAACCATAAACACCCTTTCATATAATCTCATTGTGACTGGACCTGTTCAAATGTTCTTACTGCTCAAAAGAAAAATTAACAGTCCAGATAAAAAAAAGTTCACGTTCTGTGATAGGCTGTCTCCAGCCGTATAGCCAGATACAATCCACTCCTTAAGCCACAGTCTCCCATTTGCTTTTACTTGGAGCCTCTACAAATTAAAAAAAACAGTGAGGCACAACATCTGAGAGATGAAATCACAGTGAATTGACTTTCAGCTAAAACAGCCAGTGCTTTGTTTGCTTTAAGCGACCTTATTATTCATTGCCACTTAAAATCCATCACCAAATAGCCCCAAACCATCAATTACACTGCACTTTACTACGAACCCTGGTGCTCTGCAGACAATTAAAGGGCATGCCTTCCCAAAAATTTGAACTGGAAGTAGCTTAACTTCAGTGACAGGGTAATCATCCTGCAAGGTAACACTTCAACTCATCGTCTACACTTGTAATGCATCCACTTTCAAATGACAGAAGAGGCTTCCAGGTCCTGTTTCTCTGAAACATTTCTGCATGAACTGTATGAGAAATCCTGTCCCTTCTCTGGGCTCCTCTGGCAGTCACAGCAAAGCTGCAGAGGACCAGCGATGGCTGAGTGAGAGAGACTGCCTCACCTGCTCAACTGCCACACTGTACATGCACCAGGGTGCATGGGCAACTTGAGTAAAAACCACAACAGAATTCAGACGTATTTAAGAGCTTAAGAAAACCCTACCATAGGACATCTATAAAACCAAACTTGCTGTAAGAATATACTGGTTTTGGTGGAACAGAAATTTTTCATTTTGACACTCTCACTATAAATGCTTTGTGAAAGGAGAGGGTGTTTGACAATGGTATTTTTTAAACATTTAAGATTTTAAGAAGGAAAAAAAAAATTTGAGTGTTATTAGAATAAACATTTCATTGGACTTAATTCTTACTCCACTGCCCCATCCAAAAGCACATTAGAAAGCAATATGCTTTAATCGAGTTATAA
Source organism: Ibidorhyncha struthersii (assembly GCA_013398815.1). Classification (NCBI taxonomy): domain Eukaryota; kingdom Metazoa; phylum Chordata; class Aves; order Charadriiformes; family Charadriidae; genus Ibidorhyncha; species Ibidorhyncha struthersii. Next base: position 1,157,587 of record VZSZ01008633.1, on the reverse strand, counting down.
AATATTTGCAATAGCAATCTGTCCTGCAAATAGGAAAAAAAAAAAAAAATCTATTTTGTGCCTGGATATAGAAAAAAGATCCCAGCTACAGGAAATAATAAATTTTTATAACCAGAGTTAAGTCTGTAGTAAAGATATAGCATACCGCATCTGTTCTAGAGTTGCCAAAAACAAGGATGGTACTGTGTAACCAAGTGCCTTGATCAAATCATATACTGGGTGCTGCAATGAATGGCCAACAATTATATTCCTTTCAGAACATAAAAGGAGAATAAAGAAGCCCCAGTATTAACATATCAAAGCATTATTAACTGAGCTGGTACACCAGAACCTTGAAAATCACTCCTAATTACAGCAGCAGCAAAACCTTGCAGGTCAACTTTGCAAGGGCAAATTCTGGGAAGGGACACAAAGGAGCCAAGGAGAAGTTCCACATCCAAGGTGACGCTGTACCACAACAGCACCACTGGGAATAGAGACCTGGCTTCACCCAAACCATTTAATGCACCATCCAATTATCATGCTATGCACAATTTCACTCAACACAAGGATAAAAAATATTTAAAGACAGACATCTATAATAGTGCAAGAAAAATGCAAGAATGCAGATGCCATGAATCAGAATATCTTTCAAAATGTGCAACTATAATGCTTGCTTACCTGGAATTATCCCAAGCGCAGATGGAATAATTTCATGAGGACTATTTTGACTGTGAACATCTGATGAATTTGAGGGTCACTGAAGCACTTATGCTGTTGGTAAGCCTACAAATCAAACCACTGCAAACCAGGATCTGAGTAATGAGTCTTCATTCTATATACCATCAATACCAGAAGTCTATTAATACTAGATCTACATTCAGATCACTTGTATCGTTTTCAGACTCCCCTGGATTTACAAAACGCACTGATTTCTCTTGTCAGGTGGTATAAGACTTACAACTAACCCTTCCGTAACATCTCACAAGACTGAGCAGGCCCATAAACAGCAAGATCACCTTTAGCGATACTTGGAAATAGCTACAAAGGGTTAAGGAGAGACACATTATGATTTATGCTCCATTCCCCCTTGAATAAACAAAAAGGCAGAAACTGAGGTGGGTGATGACTCAGCTTTTTTTTCTCAACTCGAGGGTGATTTGGGGTAGCAGCTCTCAGCATGCTCTCTGAGCATGCCTCAAGGAGAAAAGAAAAGTGTGTCCTAAGGAACTGAACAGGAGTGGCTCTGCATGCTTGGATCTACAGGCAACTGCACAATTGGGTCTGAAATAACGGAGAGGAAATTAAGAAGCAATCAACCAGAAAGTCCCTTCCTTTCACCATCTGTCTGAGCTGAGAGGCCTTAGGGGGCCCACCTCCCTTGCATGAACCTGCATAGGATGCAACAGCGTGAGAAATTCAGGGTCCCCTCTGCAGTAAATGGAGGACTCTGTCTACTCTCAAGTACTCTGTGGCCAAGCTCCTTGTCCTTAGAAACTTTCAACTGTGTTTTGGGTCCTCAGTGCTATTTGAGGACACTGAGCTGCTTGATTTCTTCACGTGAAGGTCAGAGGGGGAGGGCAGTGCACCATTGGGGGACTCCAAAAGCAACTCATAATTTCTGCCCCCCTCCTCACAAGAATGGGCCAAATGCTTTCTAGGGTCCCATGGGTGGGGACACACTGTGGCCAGTGGGACTCACACTCCTTCAGAAAGGGACTGGGAACTGGTTTTGGCCAGGCCAGAAGTCACAGAGGCAGCCCTGCGCTTAGGGCACAGGCATTACAGGAGGGGCAGCTGAGCTGAGAAGGTCCCAACTATCCCTTAGGCAAGGATGTTCAGGGATGAGGAGATGGGCTGCATCTTGGCAGAGTTCCATTTAAAACCACAATGTGGGGTTTCTCCACTGTGTGACAGCACACTTAAGGGTCACCAGAAACAGCTTACAACTCCCCTGGGGCATTTGTTGTTCATCAAGGCACACTTTGTATCAAGAAATCAGGTCCCTGAAGAGCCTGACTCAGAATGCAAATACAGAAAGCATTCACTTCTCCAAAAACATTCATATACCTGTATGTAACACAATTGTCCCATTTTCCCAGCCTAAGTAGTGCCCTCCCCAAGTTTTGTACAGTGCACATGGCTTTTCTTCACTGCACAGAGTTTGTCAGCCAGCCCTGATCTCAGCCTCCTGAGCTGCCCCTACCAGAGAGCTCTGCCATCTCCCTTGACCCCTTGCCTGTTGCCTTGATCCCTTCCCAGTTTTGAGGGGTGATAGTCGTGAACAGTTTGGATCAGGACACTGCCTCAGCTTTACTAAACAAGTGAGTGATCATTTTCTCTCCCATCCCCAAAATTACACTGATACTTGTGCCAGACATTTTGCACTGTAAATCTAGACTATAGGGTTGCACACAAATACACAGGCAGACACTTCTGAAATTTTTCTTTAATTCTTTTTTTTTTAAATAATTAGGTCTAGTGCTGAATCCTCCTGAGGAGAATATTTCTTTTTGAAAATGACACTTTCCCCAAAAACTTTATGAACTAAAATGATTAAAACAACATAAGTTTTTATTTTCCTTTTCCATTCTTCTTTTATTTCCTTTTTGCTACGCAATCTAAGAGCAAAAATATTTTAAATATTTATGTATTATTTTGGTTTTGGTTTGGGTTTTTTGGGGGCCTATTAAAAAAAGACAGATTAAAAAAGTGGAATAGTAGTAAGAAACAAAACAAAATAAATAAAAAACCAAACAAAACCTAGTCACTTCTTCCACGTGCTATTTCTGCAGCATAATAGGAAAACAAAAAAGGAATGAACACACAGAAGAAACTGTGAAGAGGTTTTTTTTAAAATATGCTATACATAAATTGAAAAAGCTTGCAATCAATATCCACTGTGAAAAAAAAAATTGTAACCAGGTATAGTCATATTGATGTACCTAGCAACTTGTTTTGGAAAGGACAACTTCGTGACCCTGCTATACATCAACTTCACCACAAATAGCGAGCAAGAGAGCATTCAGAGGATGCTGCCTCCCCCGATGAGTCTGTGAGAAATCTCAGTATGACAGTAATAATTTTATGAGTATTATGTGTCCCATCTGTGTGATATTTATGCATTTGCTTTATGATTCCAAGATGTTAATTCAGGCAGGAAAACAGGCAATAGCTTCGTATAGCACCATTTACCAACCTTTAAAGGACAACACAGGTGGGGTTTTTGCTGGGAAATTATACCTCAGGCTATTCTGAACAGCAGCGCCTGGCTTGTAAACACAGATAGTGGAATTCAAGAGAGAAAATGGGTAACATTTGGTGGATAAAAACACTATTTCTAATGAGTGAGAGAAAAAGATGGTAAGGAGTTCCATGGAGTTTGCTGAACTCTCCATGGCTATCAGGAACCAGGCAACCCAGGAAGAAAAAAGCTAATAAGCAAGTAATTAGCCCCCAAAGTGCAACAAGCCTTTTCCTAATGTTGTTTGGGTGGGTTTTTTTAGTTGTTTTTGGTTTTGTTGTTTGTGGGTTTTTTTTGGCGTTTTTGTTTTTTTTTTTTTTTTTTTTTTTTTTTTTTTTTTTTAAACACCTCAGCTTTGCTGCCTTTGCTGAATTACAATTACACTGTGTTCGCAAATAATGGTTAAAGTTGCCGAAGGGAAGAAGGGAAGAACAATGCTACTGAAACCGTAAGGATCAGTTAAAACCTTCTACTGGTACCCAAATCATGGTCACTGCAGAGACCTGGTCTAAGGCCAGGACAATCATAGGCTTCTAATCTGCAATAAGTGGGCAGTTCCACCCATTTAAATCAGTGCCCACTAAAACAGGTTGAAGACAGCAGCCTAACAGGACCAAACTGTGACAGTGACCCTAGCTGGAGTTTGGGACGGCAAAGCACAAGCCACGATTTCCTGACATGCAAACATCAGCTCAGCTAGCCAGTGCTGCCTGGGGCTAGAAAACAACAGAGCACCGTTTCAGAGTTACACACCCCCTCTAATTGCAAAGCTTACACAGCACTTACAGAACGCTCCCTTCAGTTCAGGTTACAGGATGACTTCAGCAAGACACATACTTCATACAGCACATGCAGAAAAGGGATAAGTATCACCTATACTGTAGGCCCACTAACACCCAAAAGTCTCTGTCCTTATGTCAGCAGCTGCTTTTATAGTGTTGTTCTCCCCTGTGACTATAGTAAGAAAGCAATAGGATGAACACCATTTAAGACACACATACCTGGCCATCTTCCTCTGAGTAGCACAGTATACCTCAATCAATACACAGGACTGTTGCACTGTAACGCCCATCTGCAACTTCCAGTTTTGTGCTTGGGACTCTGCTCTCCATCTCTACTTACTTCTGACTTCTACCTTGATGTTTTGAACTTTAGGTGCTATGTTATTCCTACCTATAGGAGTCCCCTAAACAAAGCAGTTCCTATAGTTTATACATCACAAAGCTTTACCTGGGAAAGTTTTTTATATGGAAAGCAGTTGTTGAAAATTTTAAGCAAAAGATCTATTCCAAGATTCTTGTAAATAATACTAAAAGTAATTTCAGGCAAGAGATCAGAAGCAAAACAAGATATATATGTATGTGTGAGTGTGTGTGAGTGCAACAGAAGGAAAGAAATGACCTTCAGGCTGAGAGAGTTGGGGTTGTTCAGCCTGGAGAAGAGAAGGCTCCAGGGAGACCTTATAGCGGCCTTCCAGTACCCAAAGGGGGCCTACAGGTAAGATGGGGAAGGACTATTTATGAGGGAATATAGCAATTAGATGAGGGGTAACAGTTTTAAACTGAATGAGGGTAGACTGAAATTAGATATTAGGAAGAAAATCTTTACTATGAGCGTGGTGAGGCACTAGGAACAGGTTTCCAAGAGAAGTTGTGGATCCCCATCCCTGAAGGTGTTCAAGGCCAGGTCGGATGGAGCTTTGAGTAACCTGGTCTAGTGGGAGGTTGGAACTAGATGATCTTCAAGGTCCCTTCGAACCTAAACCATTCTAGGAAATACATTTTTAAACAATTCTGCCAGCTGTCTGGTAGGAGTCAGGATTCTCTCATGTTCTTGCATGGTGTGGTCATGTGACTAGAAACTCACTTGTAAGGCTACCTTTCCCTATGTATATGAACATGACACCAAAATAAGATTCTGGGTGCTTTGCTCTTGATTTAATAGGGCACTTCTTTGCATGAGGAACTGCACCAATTCATATTATGTCAGTAGAAAATAGTCTTATTAACTTCAATAGTTTTGGCTTAGAAATCTGGGGGGGGTTGAACCTGCAATGATATAATAGTAGTCAGAAAATAACTGCAAACAGGTATCACACACAGTTAAAGAGCAGCTCAGTTTTCAACAGCTTTGCGCTCACAGAAAACAGGTACTCAACTCTGAAGTCCTTCCTTCCTTCCTTCCTCATTATCCTGCACTACAAAATCATTCCCTCCTATTGCATCAGAAGAAGAATGACCAGCTGCAACTACATGCTGATCCCATGATCGCTCATTACTAGCTGCACTTCTTAGGGAAAAAGAATTTGAAAACTTCAGAATAACTTGGAAGAATTTTCACTGTGAACGTTTGTGAAAGAATCTTTAAAATAATGAAATGTTCTTGGTCTCTTCCATTCATTTAACAGAGGAAATGAAAAGCAAGCATTTCCTAGGGTAGATTTTCTGTTCACACAACAAAATTTGTAAATGGCACATTATCTACTTTCTCATCTTATTTGTAAAGTAGGAGAAAAAAAAAAATCTATTTTATTGAACTGGCTGCTCAGTGCTTTCTCACTAATGCAATATTAAGAGCCCTTTTCTATTACTAGAGCAGAGCTTTAAATTAAACACCAAATACATTTTGTCAGATGAAGCATGGCAAATGTGGCCACCCTTCAAGAAAGGCTGACAGTTTAGCTGTGTGCACTGTGGGTCTATCATCAAGCATTACTGACTAATGTATCACTGCCTGATAGGGCACAGTTCTTGTCCACTAACTAATTTAAGCTTTCTCCCTCCCCCTTCCTATAAGAGGTTTTATTGATACTGGTTCCTCTAACAACGATTCTTTTTTCAATTCAATCAACAGCTGTTTTAGTAAGCCAGAAACAGAAAATAAAAGCTTTGAAGGCTTGTTTGTTGGTTTAAAAATCGTTTACAGAATCTGGGGGAAATATTCTCTCTGACCTGTGAGGAAAAAAAAGCAGCTCAGGATTGTTGATTTATATAGGTGCAAGGAAATTCAAAATATGGAAAATATTTACAATCTATCTCCTTTAAATACAGAAAATTGAAGGACATTAGAGTCAGCTGAGGGGTTTAGGGACTACTTTATGCTTTGATTCCATCAATATCAGCTCCCTCAGAAAACTTAGTAAGTCAACATGTATCATCTCAAGTTCAGTTGTTCATGTGCATATACAGTCTCTCCTAACCTGCTCCTAGATGTTGTTTTACTACAGGCTAAGAGCCCATACACAGAAAATTGCCACAGCTCAGCTGATCTTTTTGTGACCAAGTCTGTGCAGGTCTTAAGTCTCTACTAAATTACATTCACTACAAGAAAGCAAAAATGTCTTATCCTTGGATTTCTCTGGATTTTCTCCAAGTCAGCCTTGAACCGGGATGCCCAAAGGATTCAGGACCGTATTGCCCTCCATGCCTTACACAGCTCTGTTGGCACAAAGCAGTCATCATAGGTCTCTTAGCAATATCAACAGCAATCTCATGGACACACATGAGAAATAATTTGTCCCTTACTGTTTAAAATCAAAGACATGTTTTAGCCGAAAACTTTACAAGATCACTTTTAAAAATAGTTGCATTCGTAAAAAAAAAAAGTCAAAATGATGAATAGAAAGAAAAGCATAAGGTATCCAGAAACTGGTATAAAACTACTTTGCGCTTGCACAGGCTTACACCACCTTTATATTGATGAATCACCTAAGAACAATATATGTGCTTTTATGCAGATACTAGCCTGTTCGCATCACAATGCATTTACTTAAAATCAGTAAATTGCATAGATTTCTAGACTACATTTTTTATTAAAGACCAGAGTCCAAAGCTGACTTCTAAGGAGCATGAAAAAAGAGCTCAGAATTCTCCAGTCTTGGGCATTCAAAATTTTCTTTGAAGACCTCAGTTTCCTATTTTGAAGCATTTTAAAAGAACTGAATTTTCAGAAAATACCAACCTCTATCTTCTAAAAATCAGGTGAATACATAGCATCACAAATAATTTGTAGGAAGCTAGAGTTCTTTTAGTTGAATTTGCAAGGCTAGTTTAGATTAACTTTATTAATTTACATTAGCTATATAAAAATATATCTTTTTTTAATGTGCTTTTATAATGGAGCAATTAAGAATAGATGCATTTCAGTATAATGTTTTATAATTTGCATGATACAAATCATGCAAGGGCAGAGGGAGGCCAAATCCTTGCAGGGGGTACTGTGTTAGGCAATTAGCTCAGTGAAAGACTTCACAAGAGTGAAACCAAACCTACTACCACCCTCTGGTGGCCAGGTGAGGTCTGTCTAATGATCCGGGGCTGTGTCTTGCTGGGGAAATAGAATTCTCCATAAATAAGAAAAAGTTTCAAGAAACATTCAAAATCAGCAACTGCAACAACAACAAAAAAAATCACCCAGACAACTGCTATAAGGTGAATACATAGCCCCAAAATGGCCCTAAAGTTCTTCAAATTTGTCAGAGAGAAGTTTTTGTTTCAGATGGTCACCGCAATAGAACTTTTCAATGACCTGGAAATCAAAGAGAGATGGTACAAAGAGCTGGAACAAGGACATATTGCTGATGAGGAGTAAAAAAGGACAGTACAAGGACATACACACACAAGCAGAAGGACTCGGGCTTTAAATGAGTCGCAACTATCAGGGGACAAAGGCAGTAAGAAAAGATTTTATAAATACCCCAGGTATAAGAGAAAAACAGAAGAAAGTACAGGTCCATTACTGATCATGCAAGGTGAACAAATAATGGATGATACAGAAGGCTGAAATATTAAATGCCTTTTTTCCTTTAGTTTTTACTAAAAAAGTTGAACTTTGAACAAATGCTAGGCACAATTGGTATTAACAATAAGGATCAAGTAATGCAATCAAAAAAAAGTAACAAATAGGTTAAAGAATATTTAGGCAAGTTAAATGCATCTAAGCTGGCAAGTGGTGAAACTGATAAAAGTCATCTTTGGACCCTGAGGAGGAGGGTAACTACCCAGAGAACTGAAATACAAACGTCTATCCTTAAGTGAGGAAAAAAAGAAGGAACTAGGGAAAGACAAAGAAAGGAAAAAAAAAAGAGAAGAAAATAATAATAATAAAATGTATAAATATAGTATTATATATTAAATATATTGTAATAAAAATATAAATAATGAAAAGAAATAAAGTTTAGCTTCTGAACCTATACAAAAACTGAAGCAAGTTTTCTATCCACTCAAGATGGAAAGAATTAAAAACATAGATAAATCCTGAGAAAGAATCACAACATGCCAGTCTCATTCCTCTTTTGAACAGGTAGTTTGAATAGTGTAGAGGGCAGAAAAAACTTCAACAAAGCTTCTGACACAAGCATTGTGTGGCACTCTCTCTAACTGTCTTTCACAATTACCTATGTCCACAGTACGTAACTGGTGGGGTGCAGCCTCCCTGGGAGCATGGGTTAGACCCAGAAAGTTTCTGAAAGGAAATGAGGAGTGCTTGCCCTAAGCTGCAAGGCTGAAGGGGACATATGGACACATCTCATCAGGATAGATTTTTTTTGGTGCTTGTTTGCTTGTATTTTAAGGTATCTAAAATTTACAATGTTTAAAAATTACTGGTGCAAGTTAAGGTATTTGTAAGGCACACAGCACATAAAATAGTCATCAGTGCCTCAGTCAAACCAGGGCATCTTCAGTTGGGTTCTGCAGGTGATTATCCTTGAGGAATTTGAAGAAAATCACTAAGATAAAATTAAAGAATATTATTTTGGAACAACAACGTTACAGCAAAAAAAAAAAAACTAGGAATTACACTTGACTAAGTAAAACATGCAATAAAACTGAGATGTTGTCAGCATGCAGCATAAATTTTTGTCCATCTTCTGGATAGGCATGACAAGGTAAGACAGGCTGGAGCATTTGCTGGGAACTGAGCTTCAAGGCAGACAAGGATAAATGTGACTGTGTTTGAAGGAGAACCAAAAGTTTGAGAAGTTTGGAAAATGTGACCTCCACAGGGATGTTGAAAGAACTGATTTTATTTGTTCTACAAAAGAGGCGGTGCAGGAGAGGGAAGATAAGGCACAACTGGTAAGATTGCTTCAAATATTTAAGAAGTAGTAGTAGGAAAGATGTTCCCAAACTGAGTGATAAATAACAACTAAATCGAGAATTAAATTTTCAGGAAAAAAAAAAAAAGCAAACACACTCTACATAACTCCAGGGAACAACCATATATTGGAATGGATTATTCAGGGAGACAGTGACATTAGATATATCTGATGATGAACTTCAGATGCATTACTCAGGAGTTGCTTGTGCCCATCACTTATGTTTCAGTAAAACAACAACATTTCTAATCTAGCATTTCTGTGAGTAGCAAGCTTGTTTCAAGACCATTTAGTTTTATTCTAATCCAAAGATGTTAAGCAAAAATATAAAAACCAAAACATATCAAACTCTAATGATCAGAACCTTGCTGTACTATTTTGAGTTAAAATAGCAACAAATAATTTGGCTGAAATAAGACCCAGCAAAGAAAATCTAAATGAGTGCTAGGCATAGAATGAGGGACAAAACGAACCATGTACATTATATACTGAGCTCTAAAAGAAAAGAATGATTTAAAATAAAATATTGAAGAGAGATAACTAATGACTACGTTATTAAAGCCTCTAATTCAAAACCTTTTTTATAAACTGATTTTTGGAATGGAAAAATATTGAAATATTTTTATAACAAGAGAACAAGTACAAACATTAATATTTTCTTTTCTATCTTGATCTGATTACAATTAGAAAATAGACTGGTTCTAGTGATTCAGGATTTCCCTATCAGTTGATTCTTCTGTGGACAAGGCAGTAGAAACAAGAACAAGTACACGTGCAAATATTAAAAGCTTTGAAACTACTGATGGGTATTAGAGTTAACTAATTAATACACAGGTTTATCATACTATGTTAGAAGTTGTTTTGTAGGACAAAATAGATGGAAATATCTAATAATATGTTATTAAAATGCCTTTTTGAAAACACAAAAGTGTAGCACAGAACATGTCTGTGCTTCAGACAACCGCTTAAAATCATACCTATTGGCCAGGTTCATCAGATGTATTTTTGGGAAAAGAATGTTCAATTTTGCCTGGTGAAATAAATTACACAATTTGAGGAATACATTTGTTGCCTTTCGCTACCTCCTTTCTTTTTTTCCTCTCTCCGAGAAAACAAAACAAAACTTCCCAATTTATACAAAAAAAGGGTTAATTTATAACAGAACAAATATGTTACACTTTGGCTTGAGGTTTTTTGGTAACAAAGTAAGCTTCCCCCCCTCCCCCCATAATGTAGATTATTTCTTCAAAGAAAACCTTGCAGCAACAGGAAGGGAAATAAGCGCAAGTTCTTCTTGACAGCATGCTGTATTAGCACTCAGCACACATAACACAGCTATACGTGCATGGCGTAACTACCGACACTCAAAGTACTTCCATTATGACTTGTTCAGCTAATGCAGCAAACCACTGTAAATGGTTCCATTTATAGTCGAGGACTATAAAAAGCCTGTCCAGCGTGGGTTTTTTTGGTTTTCTTTTTTTTTGTTGTTGTTGGGTTGTATGTTTTTGGTTTTGGGTTTTTTTTTTTGTTTTGTTTTGTTTTAAAAAGAGGGTAGACATGATACTTGGGGATATGGTTCAGAAGTGGTTTTGTCAGGTTAGGTTAATGGTTGGACTCGATAAGGTCCCTTTCCAACCTTAACAATTCTATGATTCTATCTTAGCACAGAAAATGGTTGCTATACTACATTACCAGAATCCTTTATAGAAAATTGGGTTACTCTGTTTTCAGAAGAGATGGGGAACCCATGCAAATTGCATCCTTAGCAACAAAATCCAGGCCTTGTTATCTGAAAGCAACAAAATCAAGCAAGCAATAATCACTGCGCGCATGGGATGGGAAACATTAATCTAGAGGAGTAAACATACAATAGGCTATCTAATTTGAACTGTAATTTGTTATTTTTCTGTAGTATACCTTTACTCATGAAAAAGGAGAAATAGATGATAGATAAGTGCTATGGTCTTAGAAACACAAAAATAAAGATAAAAAATACATTTGATTCTGTTTTGATTTACAATCTAACAAAACTTTTCATTTTCATTGCGCAGGACGTTACAGAAAATTCTGGCTAAGTATGTTACAGAAACTCATGGTTCCCTGTGTTACGTACATAATTTGTGTGCATGCAGATACACGCTTACAGAGATAGATGTTACTAAAATTAGTAAAATATTTGTAGTACAAAACTAACGGGAGTAAACCCATCTTAGACAAGAAGGGCAGCTTGTATGCACACCATCACCTGAATGATAAAGAAGGTATAACAGAGGAAAAAATCTGTCTATACTCTCATTGTCTAGATAACTACTGAATAATTGCACCAAACCAAGGCAATTAGCATTTCTTTTGGTCTTGTATGTATGATAATAAGAGTCATTCTCCTTGTAATAAGACATTTGATTAATACAAATGTCTGGTTATTTCAGATTATTAATTCCCTTAACCATAAAGGGACACCCATGCACTAGCAAAATTGATGTAAATTGCAGCTGATATAAATTATCTAACAAAATTGAAATTTACAAAAACCATTAAGCACCACAAATGTGAAAATAAATCATACTTGGCAAACCTTTAGACTTATTTGCCTCTTCTATAATTCAGATTACTCAGTGAAATTTATTCTAAATTTTGGCCCTAGAACAATTAACTCAAATGAATAAATGAAGACAATCCTAGTTGGCCTTAGATAAGCAGTGCCCAACAGTGACCTCCTTGATGCAGCACTTGCTATGTCTAACCATTCGATACTACACAGGTTTTACTGAGAAGTATATAACACAAGAGCCTTCTCTTATTAACATCATTGGAATATTTTTGTTTTCCCACATTCAGTAAACAATGTATTGTTTTAAATACTGACAACAATAATTAGAAAGAGTCTAATTTTTCTATAAATTCAGATTGCAAGAAACCCATATGCTAGATATACAAATGACACATTGTTTAGATCATGCAACAAGTGCAAGAGAACAAAAACAGTAAGAAAAAATGCTACGTTTTCATTTTACTTTCATGGGGGTAAATTAAGAGCAATTTTTTTCTCCTTTCTATTAACAATCTTCAGTCATTCAGAGCATCCAGGTGCCACTATACTTATTCTACACTCACTATATACCTTGAGACATACACACGTTTATCGAGGAGTATTTACTACTAACTTGCTATTTGAGGGGAGACATCTCAGGACTCACAGAGGCTGGGGCAAGAAGAAGGTATTTTAGGAGAGGAAAGCTTATAAGCAGGGATGAAAACACTGAAGAGCAATGGGGTTTTGTCAGTGGAGAAGGGAGCACAACCTCCTGCTAAACCCTTCCATGTGGGCGAGAGAATACCAGCTCACAATGACGTCAGTGTCTCCATCCTCTTATTGCCCAGAGAAGTTGTGGATGCCCCATCCCTGGAGGTGTTTAAGGCCAGGCAGGATGGGTCTTCGAACACCCTGGTCTAGTGGAAAATGTCCCTGCCCATGGCAGGGGAGTTGGAACTCAATGATCTTCAAGGTCCCTTCCAACCTAAAGCATTCTATGATTCTGTGATCCTTGTATTACCTGGAAGAGATCTCAATAGGGATGAAGGCTGTTGAAAGAAACTTGGAAGAAAACATTTTGAAAGGCTCTAAGTGTACACAAATTAGTAAGTTCTGTTATTGCATTAGAAAAAGAGACAGACCCAGGAGATTTTAGATGATACAAAAAAGCACGGTCTCGCTAAAATAAATAAGCAAACCCTCTCAAACACCAAAAGCCCTCTGACCCCACAGTTACAGTACCATGAAGCAGGAAAACTGGGAACCTTGACTCCCTGCTGGGACAAGTGACAATCTACAGTAATGCTACAGAAGCAGGGAATCTGAAAGCACTTGGTGAATCAGCCCTGGTGCCACCAGCAATCAGCGGGTAGCAGCAAGACTGGGCTGGGTCCCATCAAAAAAAACATCCTAACAGCTACAACTATACAGTTAAGCAGAGAGACCTCCTATTTTAACACAAGACAAGCCTCAAAGAAAGATAAGGAAAATAACCTGAAGATGTGAAGTTAATTGGAGCATTAGTTAAAGAACATTAAATCTTTATATGTTGCTTCCACTTCCAGGTAAATTGTGCTTGAATTGTTGTAACTTAATCCTTTTTAGTGACTTAAACTCTGGCAAATGCCCCCCTGCTTAAACAGGGCCAACATTTGGGAAGACAGTGATAACCTCATAAAAACGCATAGCAAATCGCTTTTTTTTTAACTATAAAATTAATTCTCATACTACAAGAGTGGTGTCTTTGACCTAAAACCTGAAAAAAAAAAAAAAAAAAACCAAAAAAAACCCAGGAGGTATGGATTTTTCTTTTTTTCTTAAAATCACCAGACACTGTGATCAGGATCTAAAAAAAAAAAAAACCAAACAAACAACAAAAAGCCAACAGAAACAAAAACCCGAACCCAAACTTTGGGCACCGTTAGTCCTGCATTTTGATTCACTGCAGAAGTCCTGAGCAGAAAGAGTGTGGCTAAAGCTATGATTAACAATGTATAACTTTAATGGGACCACAGTTCTCAATCAGTGATTTCTCTCTGTGGTTTATGCAGATCGGTATTACCAATACAGTAATGCTAGTCTCAACTTCAGATGGCTTGAACTATACATGTTTGAACAAGTTTCTTAGTCTCAGGACTGCTATAAAACTCTTGTTAGCAAGGTAACTTGTTTTCAAAGTACAAAAAAGTTGGCGATTTTTTTTTGTTTGTTTTATATCTCATGATTCGGGGTAACAGCTCATTTTTAAGAACATCTGACAATAGTAACAGCAAGTATAAAGATGAAGATGTGGGAAGAACCTTAATCCAATAATGAAAGAAATATGCACCTAATCCTAAATAACTAAGATACCTGCTGCTGTCCACTTTTTGAAGTATTTATCTTTTCATTGCTGAAGACCAACCACCAGGTATAACAGACCAGAAACTACATTTCTGTTAGTGAAACTATTTTTTTGTGTGTTTGCACGTTTCAGACACAAGATTTGTATTTTTTTTAAACCCCAGTCCAGGTGGGGACAGTTTTTAGCTCTTTGTAACTTTTTCAGCTTTTCTGCTTAGGGCCTGGAAGGTCACCAAGCACATCATGCACTGCAAGACACATGGCAAAGCTCCAGGGTACCGAGCGATTGATTGCTCCACTGCACTGTGCTTTGCTACCAGGGGCTGCTACTGACTATCCTCTTCACAAGAGGAATTCTGCTGATGAGCACATTTGACTATGAGGTTTCTACTACTACTGGATTTGTTTGGTCAAGTTGGTGCCTCTTTGATCACAGGATGCTGAAATACTGTTAATTTGCAGCAGAAGCTGCAACAGTGCTTCATTCACAGAAGCTCTTCTGAGACGAAAATGCCCATTTAGTCCTGCTGCTTAGAATTCTGCTTGCAGCAACGTTTCAGATCAAGGTGTCCTGGTGCAAGGAAAATAAAGTGAAACAGCTTGAAAATTATTCTTACTTGCTGTCAGAAGCAAGTTTAAAAATCATGTTTATAACTACTTGAATAGAAGAAACTGGGAGAAAATATAGGAACCTATAGTTAAAAACTGGCATATTTATACACAAAATAGAGCCATAAACTGCCTGGATTGCACCCAGAGAGGCATCTCAGCCTTCATCAAGTGTTGAATGGTGCTCATGGAGGGAAACACAGGTGTTGCATATGCTAACTGAATTTTAGCAGTCACTGGTTACTGATAGGATGGGAGAAAGCTATTATTTTATTTTAACTGGGGGAGAGGGGGATGGCGGGGGAAGAAAATTGTCTCGGTCACTGAGTGCAGCCCCCCTGAGGATGCTGCAGCAGACTGTGTGTGGCTTCCTTCCTGCTCACACACCACCACGCCTTTTGTTTAGTACCTACATTTTCACCAAGGCAAATAAGAAAGCGGGTGGAAGAAAGGAAAAGTAAAAAGCCCTTCTGCCAGCACGATGTAACACAGGTCTTGTTGATCAGGTTTCCAGAGAGAAACTGTTCATTTCACACAGCACAAAATCATTACTTGAAGACACGAACTTGCTTGTGTTGCTTGTTTTAGAGCACGTGATGCTTTTCTAGCAAGGCAGCATTTATTGACTAATATTGCCAAGTGAAAGTATAATCAATCAAGTGTAATCAAATGGAAATTTCAGACTGTATCTGTTTTTTGGGGAAACGCTTTCCGTATGTGACAGATAAGATAGGCTTGTCAGAAAGGATTAGTTCCAGTGCCCATGGCCCCTGTACCTGTCCCCTGAAATTCAAAGTATTAAACCAATGATGGTTAACTTCAGACAGAGCAAACTACATAACCTTTTACAGAGACCCCCAAAAGCTTCATACCACAGCTCCTCTCCTCTGCCATGTACCCACCACATTATCAAAATGCAGAACTCCCCTTGACAAAATGAGCACATCCTGGCACAATTCAGTCTCTGATCTAGGATTCGTTGAACCCACGCCTGCTTATGCCACATGTAGGAAAGAGGCATGACACTTCTGTTGTGGCCAGAGCCAAGAAGAAAAGCTACAGGCGACACAAATTCTTCCTACAGACCAGACAACAGGACTACAAATTTGCTGGTCAACCTCCCCTGGGTTAACATGGAATTTTGTATCATGAATGCTGAAAGCTTGAATCAGCCAGGTCTTTGAGTAACAGCAATATCAAAGTTGTGGAATAACTCCCACCTCTTGCAACTCCACTGACATCAGGGAAGCACTATGAGGGGTGAATCTGGCCAGAATCCTCTTTCGAACCAGGGTAATCAGTAGAACTGGCAAAATGTTTCTAAAGATGAACGTGAGCTGGAATAATTTATTTCAGCTGGTTTGCTTGTAATGATTTTCCACACATTTAAGAAAATAAATATTAATCAACAAAGATTAATTCAACAAGGCATTTAACAGAAATATTAAAAATATTGATAGAATGTACATGTTTAATGAATCAAGCAAATGTTTTACATCAAAATCAGGTTTAAGATATTTTCTTACCTAATGAGATAATAGGTCACAACTTTCTTATATCTATTTAATCAGCATTAACTAAAACATATTGAATTTTAGCACTCCTAAACTGCTCAAAAAGACACAAGTGCATCAATGAGGGGCTCTTTAGCAGAATTAGTCCCTGAAAGTGTTTTATGAAATACTTAAAATGCACTTCTCATCAGTTTCTAAATTTATTACTTACAGGAAAAAAAAAAAAGAAAAAACCCAAACATTTTGTTCTTCAGTTCTGGCTCGCTGAAAAGCATTCTAGAATGAATCAGCACAGTAACTGGTGCGTGAGTAATCTGGGCAGAAATAGGCTATGCATTTACCGTTATTTCCAGCACATAACTTGCCCCATTCCACAAACTAAACAACTGTTGCACAGCTATTTTACTGGTTACCATCCTGATAATCTGTTTATATAGACAGAGGATAGTGTTTGAGAACCTATTAATATCCTTACACTTGAATTTGAAAATGTTAACAATGAAAACAAGACTCTGAAGATGCAAAGATGCCCACAATCAAACAATAGGATTTCCAACAGAATTCAATACTTCTTTGCCAAGTTTTAATATTTTTTTTCCTACACAGAGGAGGTGGCCGTCTGAAAGATATTAGCAGACCATTATGCTAGTACTGCAAGAAGGTAGAAACATGTATGTTGCTAAGTTATTCCAGAAAAGACACAAAACAGTCACGTTAGCTAAAAGTCTCTGCAGAAGGAAGGTGAAGGCAACAACATGATATAAAATACTGATTGTTTCTGCTGAAAGCACAACAAAAAGTTGAACTTCACTAGAATTAGAGCAGAGATAAGGGTGGGCAAATAATCATTTGAAAAAGAAGATAATTATTAGAAAGAGGACTAGCTCTTAAAGTAACAGTTTTAGTCATAGTGGTATGTGTAGAACTCAAGACTTATAGAAGACATATGGCCTGGAACAGAAAATATCAAAGCTAATTCCATATCTTGCCTCTTACTTCATTTTTTGACATATGCTTCAGACTGGCAAAGTGATGTCGTAGATCGCTTCCTTTCTAAGATACATAAGCAGGGATGTTCAGAAACTTTAAAGACAATATCTTAACGACTGAGATTATAATCTTTTTCTGTGTCCCAGTGAAGGGTATTTCCATGTCAGGACCATTTATAAAATGTTGACTTACATACAAAATTCTATTAAATAACCCAAGTTACTCAGTTTTTAAATGTATGCCTCAAAAAATGCTCAGAAATTGTGTATGTTCACAGACACACATACATAAAAACTAACTTTAAAAGCCACTGCAAAACATCATTTTCTGTTTGGCCATAAAGTACAGAAGTGTTGACATTTTGGTTTTCCCCAATGTTTTTTGCAGATCTTCCAAGTTGTGGGGTTTGAGGGGTGGGATGGGGAGGGTGTGTGGGGGTGTTTGGTTTTGTTTTGGGGGTGTTTGGTCAGTTGGTTGGTTTTTTGCTACACTGGCAGCAGTCATCTTGAATGAGAATTCCCTTTACTGTTCCTGTGCAAGGAAGCAGATGTTAATGGGTAAATTGGCTTTATATCATGGTGTTAGACATCACATGCTTCAAGTCTATAACAAACCAAATGAAATCACCCAGCTACTTTTACTGATTTTCCATAAATACTGTATCATACAATAGCTGCTCACCCCATCCCACATCATTCAGTGGAGGATATCATGTAAGCCCAGCTCCTGTGGCTGGGATGGTAATGGAGCAAATCCTCCTCAAAGTCCTTCCCAAGCACATGAAGGACTAGAAGGTGATTGGGAACAGTCAGCACAGATTTACTAGACTAGGTGCAGTTTTACAAGTGCCAAATAGAGGAGAAAAACACCAACATAGCCCAGCACGCAGTTGGCTGTCACTGTTGCAATGGCACATTGCTGATGATTTGTGTTCAACTTGCTGTCCCCAGGGACCCCAGGTCCTTTTCTCCGCCGTGGACCCAGATGATGCTGCTGCACAGGGCGACCTGGTACTTGCCTGTGTCAGTGGAGCTGCTGGCCAGCCTGTTTCTCCAGTTTGTCCAGGTCTCTCTGAACAGCAGCCCTGCACTCCAGCACATCACATGCATCCCCCAAGTTTAGCAGCTACCATGAAGTTTTCTGTGAGTGCACCTCTACTTTATCACCCAGGTTGTTAGTGAAGATATACAGCATCGGCATCAGTATCTGCCCCTGGAAGATGCCACTGGCGATCGACCATCAGCTTGTGCCGCTGATCACAACCTTTTAAGTGTAACAGTCCAGCCAGTTTCCATCCACTTCCTCATCCACTCATCAAATCCATCTCTCACCAATTTGGCTGCGAAAGTAATGTGGGAAACCATGCCAAAGTCCTTGCTAAAGGTGGGGTAAACAACATACATTGTTGTCCCCTTGTCAACACCACTGCTCATCTCATTATAGAAGGAAATAAGGTTGGTCAGGCATGATATGCCCTTGACAAATCTAAGCTGGCTTTACCCAAATACCTTTTCCTTCACGTTCCTGACAATAGTTATCTGCTCCTTCTTAACTATTAAAAAAAAATAACACAGATTGCAGTTCTTTGATTTTTAGCTTTTTGTTTTCTACCAAGACAGACGTTTTTTCATTGTAAGGTGATGCCTAGACCTATAGGTAAACATGGCCACTGCATCCATAAGTGACAATAAATAATAACTCAGTCTCATCTATTCACTGACAGAGAATTACGTCTTTTTCTCTATGAAAAAGTACAACGTTGGTGGGGCCACAAATACATTAGGTAGATCAGAATAAAATACCTTTTTTAGCAAAGTTTAGGTTTCAGCCATGTAACATGACGTGATTACACCTTCTGCTTTTAAATTGCTCAAGTAAGAAGTAGCACTGCAAAGAAACACCCTTTGAACAGCTTCAGAAATTCTCTGTGCAGATTTCTATTAAGCTCAAAATTCAGCAGGAGTTTGTTCAACATGGTGGAGAGAAGAATTGAGTTATGGAGCTTATGGCTTGAGGCTATCAACTGAAACTGAGCTTTAATTAAAATGGATTTGATAATGCACAGTAGAGGTTGGGATGGCTTCAAAAACCATTTCAGAAAGCTGATGTGGTTTGCCAACTTTTAAGGGAAGTAACTATACAATATGGATATTAGAGTTTTTAAACTACACTGAAAAATACAGAGTTGAATTCCAAGTTAGCCAACAGAGTGAGCATCTTCTAAGCAAAAGCCTGCTAACAGAAAATCTATAGTTTGTAGAAATTTTCTTGTACCACTTGTGGAGCTGTTGGCTAATGCCACCAAGCTGCAGGAGGCTGGAGGGCAGTGGTTTTCCTTCATGAGCAGCTGGCATTGTCATCCTTCCATTAGGACTCTCGTCACGGCTCGCAGGTATGGTGCTTGCAAGGCTGCAGATCACGTGTGGCAAGCAACAATGATTATTATAAAATGGTTGTATTTTACTTGAAGAGGAAAGCCTTAATCTTAGTTTTGAGATTTGTTTATTTTTGTTATTTGTAAGCTTCTGATAATTTGGCCTTATTACACTTAAGGGTCACGAAATTACAGACAGCCTTTTTGGCTGAATGAATAGGAAATGTTACACAAAGAAATAGTCAAAGTATCACACTCAGTTGTAGAGCTAAGAAAGTATCTTTTTCAGTTTCTCAACTTTAAACTCAGGTTATAGGATATATTGGCTGTGGAATGTTGATATTTTTTTTTATTCCCCCTTAAGACAAGAGAAAAATCTAAAGATTGCACATGTACAAAGATTTCCTTACTATTGCATTTTCTGAGGCTTTCAGCAAGTACCAGTTTCCTAGCTTTAACCAGTATGTGTTTGGGAGGAACAGCTCAATTAAGAGAAACTGGAAGATCTCCAAATTGCCTTTCATATTAAAAAAAATAAATAAATAAAATGATAGCACTAATGTGTTATCTGATGCAGGAGTCTGACTAACATATCCAGCCCCAAAGAGAAAGTCAGCTAGACGTTTCAGAAAAACAAACAGGAAATAATAAAAAGTTTGAGAACTAACCACACATAAAAAAATGATCTTCCCAGTGTAGGTTAGTAGTTGTGGTTTATTTATCTTACAAGAGGAGTAAAACTAAAGTTCAAAGAGACACCAACCACAAAATCTCACATAAATTTTGCACCCCTCATATGTAACTGCATTCTCAGCCAGATTTTCAAGTCATTCTAGAAGCGCAAGTGTGCCTCTCAGTCATGTAGTTACTCCCAAATTACGCACACAAATTGTGCATATATATTCACTGTCAGAGGCCAAAGACACTGGCTATCAAGAAGTACTACATAGTTTTTCCCCAATTAAAATCATGGTCTTGACTCACTGATAAGTCTGTTACTATGTAAAGCACAGCCTTTTCCATATCCATATTTTCCAGTGTCTTTTGTTCTGAATGGGCACAAATTTTTAAATATAAATACCTGATAACTGGACAAGGCTCCTTACTTCACTGAGCTGACTAAACTGAACCTGGTCGAACTGAAAAAATGGTGATTTTTTTTCAGAAGGGCTGCAATTGGCTTTATTTCAAGCACAAGTCAAGAAATTTTTCAAGTGTTGTTATGCAATAATTCCTGGAGAGAAGATTTTTCAAGCCAACATTTCTTTCTACCTGTAGGCTTTGTTTCATGATGAGTTTCCCTTATAATCTGCTAAGATCTGCTTTTTCTGCTTTGTTTATATGTCTGCTAATAGGTTTCTTCATTCCTCTAATCACTGGTAACTGGTCTTCCTTCCTTGCTATCCACACAGCCCTGCAAGTTGTTTCCCAGATATTTGGATAACAAAAAATCTGCAGGAACGGGTATGAAGAAGAAAACAGGGAGTCTCCTTCCTTCTACGTTGACCACAACAAACAATCCCACAGCAAAGCAGTCCATCACAAAACGATAACCAGATACCCTCTGGCAAATACAAAGTTAATGTTCAGGGCCCAGCAGGACCCTGTCTCTGGAGGCACATCATGCTCTCTGCTACAGTGCGCTGAAAGCAAATGGGATCTGGGCCGCAGGGAGACCTAAGCCCTGTTTCTTGTTGGTTAACAGAGACCTCAGGAACAGAAGCCTTTAGGAGAGGCATGTCTGAAATTTAGCCCCTGTTACTACCTCAGTGCACAGGTGAGCACCTTGTGGAGCTCTGCTTTGTTTGTCTGGAAACTTGAAAATAGCAGCTTCGAGTCCATGCCCCTTTACAGCAAACAGGCACTTTTCAGACAGCAAGATGTCTTTCCACACGAGACACATTCCTACCCAATTAGGCATTCACACTTATTGAAAAAGACTGAAGTTAAAAACATTGTGTGAGATGTAAGGTTGATGGTGGGGGACAAAGAATTTTTCTGTCATGCTTAAAACTACCAAAAAGACCACTGTTCAAACAGCCGTGCATTGAAATTCAGGGTGGATCCGAGATCTTCTTACTCTTACAACTACCATTCAGTGAATGACCATAATCTCTGTATTCAGCTTTCACAATATGAATAGGAAGGGGGAAATCACTTAGAAATCATAGAACATTCTTCACTTGTACATAATAGTCCAACTGCAAGCCTGCAAGAAATTGCGGCTAAATAAAGGAAAGATGACTAACTTCAACCAGAAGTCTTGGTTACTCTGCAGAAGGATAAGATTGACAGTCATACCTGATTTCTGAATTAAGTGATCTAACTGTTCCATATCAAAGTGCAGCATTGCTTTGAGCAATGATCCAGTGAATATATGATCACATATACATCATTATCTGAAACCACATCCATCAATAGTTATCTACTTTTACCCTGCTAAAAAAAAAATCCACCTCTACAAAAAGTTTATTTCACAACTGAGGCAATCATATCCTCAAAAATTTTCAGCTATCTGTTCCAAATACATACATCCCTGACCTTACTGCTGACAAACCATGCCTAATTACATCCAAACGTTACCATCCTACAGAATGCTGCAGTAAAACATACTGTCAGGGTAGTCATGAGCTTTTTGATCACACTCCAGACAGGCTCCATCACCTGGCAATTCTGATCACCTCAAACAAGAGCTTCTTCCCAATTGAGACTTTGCACCACTTAATCTCTCATTCATGCAATGCAGATATACCTCATACAATCAATTTAACTGAAAACTAAATTCAGCTGGAGACTGGAGCGGGAGACTTGGCAGGTAACTGCATTTTTCCAAAGCTGAAGTTCTGGAAGGGCTGGAAGAAGGAGGTCACAACCTTCATTCTGTGCTAATGAAGGTGTTTGTCACCAAAGAGAAAAAAAGATTTCTCTGCCTTAGAGAGATTAAGTGTTTTATAACTTTCATTAGACTTTGTGGATGAAATTCTGGCTCCACGGAAGACTTCCAATAATGCTTAATCAATGCTAAGTTGTACAGTATTCCCTCAAGGTATTGTGGAGTTAAACACATGCTATGGAAGTACACGAGCAGACCATCGGAGCAGTCTGTTTTACCTCAGACTCCACAGAAGCTGGAGTACTGCTTTAAAACATATAACAGTCATTCTAGAGCAAACATCACATAAAGTACTCCAGAGTCTACATTTTTATTTTTCTTGTCAAATTAATCAAGTAACTTTAGCATCCATAAGGAAATTACCATCCACTGTTAATCACAGATATGCCAGTCACAAAACCCATATCACCTGGCTTTTTAGATGTATGTGCTTTTATTGGTCTTGATTATGAAAGTTGTTGTTTTCTATTAAAACAATAGAGCTGCAGCATTTTTGTGACCTGTTTGTCTTAGCAGGAACAAGTGTATTCATAAGGATGAAGGAGACAACATTTTGTGAACTATCAGCGGCAGTAGGTCCTTCCTATCAGGTACCAATACGAGCCAAACAATAATCTAGATTATGAAATAAATTCAGTCCAATCTGATATCATTATTCACGTATTAGTTGAAGGCTGCAGTTCTTAGAACTCATAATTTATTGTTCATAGGATTTGAATAATTTGTTGAGTAAAATAAATTAAAAAAAAAACACAATCCCCCACAAAGAATATGATTAAATTAGAAAAGTATTTAGATGACAATGATTTTGATCATTCTGAAGATCAAAGAGATGCTTTCTAATGCCAGAAAAAAAAAATATTACCCTCTCTGCAGAATTAGTCAGAATATTTAGTGGAAGTTAATATGTCCTGGATAGTGCAGTCAAAGACATTGCTGTTATCAATTTCCAAGGTGACACACAAATAACGGATTTGTTATAAAAAACAGCAGGAAGAAAAACAATGTGTGTGTGCAAGAGGGGAGATTACACAGCCAATTTTTGCTGGTAAGTAAAAGCCTTTATGGAATAAAACATTACAAGAAAGGATTCACACAGGGAGGGGAAAATTGTTTTAAGACCAGTGTAGGGCAAGAGTAATATATCAGCTATTCTCTGGCAGCATTTGTATCGTAAAAGAAAATTGAGGATTGTATGGAACTCCCAATGCAGGGCATGCAGAGGACTGGCAAGATCAAGATAGCTGCCCATATAGGAAGCCATAAAAATTGGCCCTGTTTATCTCTGTAGGTTTTTTCCCCCCACAAAACCACATGTGAACAGATAAGATTCGACTTCCATAATTTCCTCCCTCATGAAGAACTAGTTCTATGTTTTTTTTCCTTACGAAACATTTTCCTGTCCACTTCCAAATTCAAATTCATTATCCTAAATGACACTCTTCCTGCACTCTGTGTCTACAGAATGCACTCTTGCATCATTTTTTCCTAGATTTACATGGATCAATACACGTGTACAAGTTAGATTCAGGACATGAACTCTTTGGAACAGCAATCACCTCTTAAGGTTTTATTCCTACCAGGGCTTCTGGGACCAGTTTTTGGTCAGGTGCTAGGTGTAATCAAAGGAAGTGAAGACTATACTGGCATACATTTAAGTTCCAGACTCATGAGGAAAATCTGAGCAAGTACATGAATGAGACCAATGGTTTAACCAATAAAGATATACAGTGTATCAGAGCAAGCTATTCTGTGACTCTCTTCCCCAGATTTACTGCAAGGCATGAGCAGAAAGGTCCAAACACCAACCTATAAGAATTGTGTTAGAACTTGATTAAAATCACCTCTTTAATGCAGCCATAAAGTAAATGTACCTATGAAGACTGAATGTAACTTAAAGGGGAATAAGGAATATAAAAGTGTTAATTTTAGTTTTATTTAAAAAAAAAGTTTCCAAACGATAGCATTATCACCTAAGCAGAGTGTCTAGTGTGATTCTGACCTCACAATATAAATGAGAAATGCCCCCACAGAAAGCAATAGAGCTATAAAATCAATGTAAGGAAGGTCAGATTAAGACCCTCCACATTTACTGTTAAGAGTGTTATTTGGTCAAGGCACTTGTGGTATTCTGGATCGATCATCAGTTAGTTGTGACATTCTCTGCTTCACTGAAAACGTGTGTGGAATGAACACTGGAAGTTTGACAGCTTAATATCTGGCAGTAGTTAGAGAAAAGTCAGGCCATATTTTTCATTTCCAAAAGCAATAAACAAAGGAGCATCCCCGGGTGCTAGGAATCACTTAGGTAGATTGCCTGCACATAAGAACCTTTGCCTTGTCACAGCACCAGAACCTTTGCCTCATTGAGGGGGGGGTGAGGTGGAGGAGGTGGGACTTATTTCTTTTGTGTGGCTTTTGGGTTGGTTTAGGGGTTTGGGTTTTTTTGGTGGTGGTAGTGTGGGTTTTTTTGGGGGGAGGTTTTGTTTGCTGGGGAGGGGGGGCGTTTTGGGTTCTTTTTGTTTGTTTTTTTTTTTTTTTTTCTTTTACAATAGCACTTATTTACTTAAGTACAGCAGAGAGAAGAAACAAATAATACAAGTAAGACATGTAAGTGGGTGACAGGGTTTCTGACGTGCTCCTTCCTTCCCTTTCTTCCAGATTCATTTGTCTTGTGTGTTTAATTTCAGAGTACATGCTTCTGCATTATATTGGTTCCTCACCTGAATGTTAAGTTTGACTTTCAATCATCATCCTTGCCAAGGGTAAGAGTGAAACTAGTTATCTTTGTACTGTTGACTTGTGTCATTTCTTCCATTGCAGTAGTGGGAAATGACAGCTCAATTTCTAGATCCCGCTTTGCCTTCTTGCACTAAACTCAGTCCTCAAACTCCCACCGCTGGAAGTAAGAGAAAGTCAATTTCCTTTTCCAGGTCATCCTTCCTGACAGCGCTACTTTTAAAACCTATAAAATACCTTCTAGTAAGTCCTTGCTTTGAAATATAATTCCTCTATTGTCAATGATGTGGCTGCAAGTCAAGAATGTTAAACCATCAACATAACCCTGAATAAACAGCAGATGTCTCCCAAAGAAAATTTCTGTTACAGTCAAGGTATAGAAATAGGTACTATTTCTCATCATTCCATTGATCCCAACCTGGATACTTATCTTTAGCCAAAGTACAAATTTGTATGATTGTGTTGTAACAGATCTTTGTTTCTTTAATCAATGTGCAAAATTTGGGCTCCCTCAGCAGGCAAATACATGTGAATTAGCTTGAATCTGCTATATCAGGCTCTCATTTTGGTAGGGCAGGAACTGCAAGAACCACGCTGGCCTAACCTTTTGCCTGCGTTTGCCTATCACCCCCTGCTTATTGCCTCTCTTCTTCTATGAAAGCAACTACATGTGTCTTTGCTCCTCAGCCTGGCTGTTCCAGCACAGCCTAGGACATTACAGTCCTCATGCAAATCTTCCTAATGCCTTGTTTCTTCTGAAGCTCATGTCTGATCACCAGCAACAGTAGTATTATATTAAAACCACAAAATGTAAAATGTCCTCCTCCCTTAAATATATTCCTCCATCTCTTGCACTTTCTGAGTGTCCCACCTACTCGGTGCAAGGCAGGAGCTGTCTGTTTTGGGTTTTTTGTCTCAAAATGCCCTCAGCACAAGTGTTTTTTTTAAACATTTAACAAAAGTTAATCTTTTTGCTAAGTGAGAATTAAGTGTACAGTCATGGATCAGTACAGTACCCTTGCACTCTACCTAACAAAGATTTTCATCTCAGCACACTTCTGTATAAAATAAACTCTGTATGTCTAGACCTTGCTTAGCAGACTGAGGTTTGACCAGATATTTAATAGCTGAATCAGAAAGGTAAATTCCCTTTCCCCAAGATCACTCTTCATGACAAAACAAGACTCATTTGGCCCATCTTCCTGCTACCCAAGGAAGCAGGAAGTAGAGCATTTGATTTAGATTATTGCACTTCAAAGCTGACTGCCGTCAGTCACTTGTAGTGAAATTATTATAAATGCCACTTGTTTTGACTCATTGACTTGTCAGGAAAAACAGTAAAGTGCTGGGGTAGCCATATTCAGCTCTGCAATGGCACTTCTGTGGTGAACAGGCTTGCAACTTTATCAACAGATTTAGAGTTTCTAAGAAATTCAAGACCTAAGGCTTCTGCCTAAAAAACATGAGGTCATTGACTGATCTTAAATTCACTCATTTCAGAAGGGAAAGTTTCCTATCTTGCTCTCCCCTTTAAGGAGAAGCGTACAAATGAAGACCAGCCATCAAAAGGAGTCAGATACAAATCAGAAACCGGAAGTTGGGATGCTTATATGAAATAGTGGAGGTCTTGAATCAGTAGTGTTGATATTTTACATCCATGAGCACTGCCTAAAATTTTGAAATGGACACAGGAACTAGAAAGAAAATAAACATTTTTTTATGTTTTTAAACACATCCATAATCAATATCAGGTTTTTTATCTAATTATTTCAGAGATTAAATCAGAAGTGCTAGAACACCAGAATGTTCATTTTACATATGTATTTGTCATGTCTTTTTTTTTTTTTAAACAGAAGAAGAGTAAAGAAAAAACCCACAAAATGCCTAAAGTTACAGATATTCATAAAGAAAAAAAATTACTTCTGTTTCATCAATTGCAACTGCCAGTGAAGATTTGCTCAATTTAAGCTAAGGCTTAAATTTAAGACCAGATAAGTCTGCAGACATGTTAGCCTAAGCAACTGCAGGTACGTTAGCATAAGCAATTTCAAAGGGAGGCAGGAACAGGAAGCACTAGACAAAACGTCCTTTATGTACTGGCAGAGAAGGCAGATTGTATATTACTGCCTGATCTGCCTTGGAGATGAATGTGGTCCCTGGCAGCTGTATTTGACTTCGAGTAAAGCCAGTGAGTTAAAATACTGTGCACAAGATTCAATGCTTATAGTTGCCTATAGATGCTTACAGCTTCATCAACAGAGGCACATGACCAAGTTTTTTGCCTAGGAAATATGCAAACACTTTGAACACGGGCAGTACAGGATTTCGGTTACAAACCCCAAAGCAAAAGGTAATTTCCAAATGACTTGCATAATGTATTTGTAAAATATAATGAATCAGTGATAGGAGGGAGGACAGACCAAAAAAATCCTAGATTCTTTATCTTTTGCTATAACTATTCAAACTACTCTCTTCTGTGTTCAGGAAAACCATTCCTGCTAGTTCAGTCATGATTTCCGCTCTCCCTTGCTTGGAAAACATTTCTCAGATAAATATTGTGTTTTACAGCATATTACATTCTCCTTAGGAGATCAATAAACCATAGTTATATCTGTAATGTCTTTGTCTAGATTGTTTAACACCTGAAAATGAACTGTACTGTCTTTAGATCTGGGGCTGGGTGGAAGAAGAGTGGGGAGGCCAAATGCTTGCTTGGGTTTTTGGTTTCGTTTGCGGTTTTGTTTTGGGTTTTGTTTTTTTTTTGGGTTTTTTTTTTATTTATTTACTTTGTCACAGAAAGTCCTGTGATTGATTGGGGATTAATAATCATGACATCAAGTTGACTGTAATACACTCCTTTTCCAGGAATGTCATGTTTATTGCCTCGAGTGAACTCCATCAAATTGAAAGTCCAAAAAAATTATGTGCCAAACACTCCTGTGGGCGCAATTCGTCAGCCACCCTTTTCCAAGCCACTGACATGCAATTAAAATAGCATCATATAAATAGATGGGGAAAGTTTGACAATATTTTAATTCCCTGGAGAACAGCGACTTGGACAAAACAATAAATTACTTTATTACCCTCTGTTTTGTACTAGCATCTTTGAATAGGAGACTATACTGAAGAAAAACACAAATTTGTGAAGTTTGGGGATAGAAACTATCTCACTTTGTTTTCTGACATCTGAAAAAACACCCCTAGATTTTTCAGAAACTCCAATTTATGTTGTTCTACTGAATGTAATGAATAAAACCATTTCATTTAATGCCAAAATCTAGAAATAAAATATGTCAGGCTTGATTTTTAGTTTACCTTTACTTTGCTTGAGGAGCTATAACAGAAAAGTCTAAAAAAAGCCCTGTGCACAGGTCCACACTTCCCAAAGAAAGTTGAAACTGAAAAGATTTTTCAAAATGTATATATCTGAAGTCATAAATATAAGAATATGAAGATAGAAACTTATTTCTTTTTAAGTTAAAAAATACCTACTTTCTATTCTTTTGCACTGCAAAGTAAAGCAAGAGGGTAAAAAAAAAAATACTATGATCTGTCTCAGATTGGCAGAAACTTGGAAGAGAACCTGAAACTGTAAAAAAAATACTTTGCTGCAAATCTTCAGGTTATTCTAAATTCACGCCAGGCTTCTTTTAACACAAGAAGGAAGTTGCCTGTGAATAATCTTGCTAGAAAATAGACCGTTTTCTCACCTCATCTATCTGTGATGACAGATACCAACCCAAAGCCCCAGAAACCACGTAGTTCAAAAGTTGTTTCAGCCACCACTTTGGTTTTAGTGACCTCCACATTTAATTTGTTAGGTGATAAGGTCTTTAACACACATGCATGATGCTGGATATAGTAACGTTTTAACACCTGTTCCTCAAGCTCTGTGCACTAACTTGTCTCATACAATGGGAATTTAACAATCACCAAACAGGTTAAATTTTCTCACGTCTGCCTAAATCAGCCAGGGGCATCAGGCATACGTACTGGATCACGCAGTTGCCTCCTATTCAGAACTGCTTTTTGCAAGATCATCTTGAAAAACTATTTTTATTCCAGATACAGCATTCACTGCAACATTTTCCCTTCTGGTGGTGGTTGTTTTGCAAATCACTACATCAGAAAACTTTTAATACCATTTTTGGATAAGATTTGCAGCATCAATATCGTGCGTGCCTTTTGTTAAGTTAAAGCAGAGTCTGCTACTCTCTGCAGATGAGTTATGCTATGCACTTCCCAGAAAAGAGAAATACTATAGAAAGTTAAGTCAGTTTTTGTAAGAAGTGAATTGCAGCTTCTGATATAAATCCTCCAACTGTTCATACTAAATGTTAAAACTTAATGGTTGTTTTCAAAGACCTTATTTAAAAACATATATATAAATTACCTCGCCTTAAACATGCAGGCACTGTTAGAGCAAATAATTGTGCTAAACCAATGCATTATTTATGTGATAAAGCTTTACATCAGTGCAGCAAACTCAAAGAAAATACCCTATTTAGCTGCTAGTCAGAGGGCGTAGGTCACACCAAAGCGATTGCTGGGGACTGTAAGGAGGGCAAAGCAACCAGGAGGGTGGAATAGGATGCAAGCACATAGCAAAAAAAAGCCCTGTGCCAAACAGTGGCTACTCTCACAACAGCAGACTGATGCAAATACCTGCCTGAGCAGACTCCCCTGCGCAGGATTGTAATGAGAGGTTGTCTTGTAGTGACAGGGCGAATAGCTGATGTTCAGGATGAGAAGAGCCCACACTAGGTCTGCTAAAGCACTATCTCCCCATTGCACGCAGCCATGACCAGACAACCCAGGAGGCAGGTGACATCCCCCATCTCCTCCCATTCTCTTATGAGGCGATTTGCTGCTCTAGGAACACTTAGAAAACAAACAAACAAACAAACATTTTTTCCCCCTCAAGAGCACTAGGCATATAAGTAGGCACAAGCAAGCAAAACCACACTGTGTTTTCTCTCCCTTCCATCTGGCTGTAAACCTTTGGAGGAGAGAGATTCCTGTAATTTAGCAAAAAATCTACAGTCTTCAGCAGAGAGGCCTATTTTAGAGTTTACCAGAGCTAAAAGCAGACACCCCACGCACTGGAGACTGATGTTTACGGCCAGACTCAGAGTAGAGAGGGAGCAAAGCCCCCACACTGCAGAGCCTTCCAGTTACAAAGACAGAAATAGGGCAGGGGAAGGGCGGCATTGAATGGGACTAAATATTTCCAATAAAATTGCATAGAAATACTGCGATTTAGCTGAAAATATGCTGCTTTAAACATCCAATTTTACTATCATTCAGCTGCTACTTAAGCATTACATAGCGACTGCCTTAATGGTAGGAATGTTTCTGTTTAGCAGACTATGTTCCTAGGGGAAGTACACAATCTTTTTTATTTGCTTCTGTATTTAGATCTCTGGATAATGCCTATCAGAAAGCCTTTAAAAGCAAGAAACCTGGCTAAACACATCATGCACAGGTCATGACAAGCTCAGAGACAGCTAAGAAAATTTTATCATCTATGCATAATTCATTCTGTTTTTCCTGCAAGGGAAAACATTGAATAGGTGCTCAAGAGGTGTGAACTGGGTGGAAATTTATACACTTATTTTTTCAATTTTTATGGACCAAAAAAGACCCCACAAAACAGTGCTGCTTATCCCATTAAGAAAAGAAATTAAAAAATCCCAAATACTTTTTAGACATTTTCCATTTTACCACTGAAAGAAAACAAGATTACAAGGACTACCTTATATTTACTATTATGCTGAGGAAAAATGATAGATACTAGCAAAATAGGTATTTGATTTATAGACATTTGGAGACAGTTGAAAATAGTCATTTTGTGAACTGACCCATCATGCCAGCTACTAGGAATCAATTAAAACATGGTTATTATGGAATAAGATAGCTGAAACAATAAAAACACACAGACAAAACCAATATAGGCATGCTTAAAGAGTGGAACCCTACATTTTTTCCCCCCCCCAAAGTAAAGTTTCTGGTTACAAGGCCACACTATTTTTAATATAGCCTACAAAACAAGTACACTGAAGTCTTGACAGATTACAAAGAGCAGCACTAGCTTGTCAAACAAAGACCAATTTATCCCATTAGCCTGCCTTTGACAATAGCCAAAAGGAGCTGCTTAAAAGATGTAAGGAAAGGGCAAGGTACATACCAGTATTTCCTTAAAATACTCCTCCAACAATATGCGGTTAGGCATTTTTCATAGACCTCAGAGGATTTCTCTGTTATGAATTTGTCTGGTCTCGTCTCTCCTTAAATTCATGTTAGCTTTTAGCACCAACAACATCCTGGGGCAAAGAGTTCCGCAGATTAAATAAATACTGTTAGTCATTAGTTTTTATTCTGAACCTGGCACTTGTTAGCTACTTTGGATTAATCAGTTTCTCTGCATAAGAAAAGGACAGGCAAGACTCAATGGTTGCTAATTGCTTGAATTAATAGGGACCAGTCCTTATATATTAAAAAAAAAAATCCTCTACACTAAGCCTTATTTTGCCTATGCTCTTAAAGGGGGCAAGGGGAAGAGAACATAGCTTCTCAAAAATGTTTTAAAACACCAACAGACAAGCAATAAAGCTGTAGTTGACAAAGCTGACAGCTCTGGCTTCCTTGTCAACTGTTCTGGTTTCAGGATTCCTAGGACACTCTCCACATTGATCACATCTATACAGACAGTGCATTAATGAATCAGCCTATATCAGGCAGTCAGAACTTAAAGTCTATAAAGCATTACATATCAAAGTCAACCTACTGAATTACATCTAAAAATTAAATGAAAGTCTATATGTTGTAAATATGAGAAATGTGCTTCACATTCATACTTATGACCGAAGCTAGAACAACCACTGTTTTTAATAATCATTTCATATTTTCACTACGTCATCATAATAAATCTCAACACAGGTTTCTGCTTACTTCGTGACAGCATTTGAGCAGCTATGCTTTTCTACCAAGAGTAGAAGCAGCTGCAATCACAGAGCCATGAGAGGCCCTGCCTCTCTGAGGCATTAACAGGACAAATCAGCTCTTTTGGCTCCTGTGATAAATCTCTGCCTGCCGGCACAAATCTCTGAAAGTCCATTTCAAAGTGTGATGAGCCAGTATTCACGTCAGAAGTACTTGAGTAGTCATCTGATCAAGGAACAGACAAAAAACTTCTCATGTGACTTGTTCAACCCATCACAGCTAATCAACACACCTCAAAGCAGCAACATCAATCATAAAATGCTGTCAATAATCACTACAAGACAGAGCCCCAAATTCATAATTAAACTATACACCTGAACTAATTCTGTCTGACAAAGTATTCTGTATTCAGATATTGACTTGTCATGATTTGATGCAACTTATTGATATAGTACTGTCACTGTGTAAGTGGCAGAGACAGAGAGAATGTTTCATTGCACAAGACGTTAAACCTGAAAGGAGTAAAATTTTGTTGGCAAAATACATCAAGAAAAAAGTTCAAAATACTAGCTCTTTGAAATCAGAACTTTTTTAATAAGCAGACCATTTTTTGAAATGTTTTTGAAATGTTTTTGAAGTTTCAATGTAGAATTTTTAGTCAAAATATTGTCAGAAGTATCCATGAACTGTGGGTAAGGAAAACATGAAAGTGAGTTCAGGGTAGGTTCCTGAGCTAGTCCAACTATTTGTCTCCCTCCCTCCCCCCAGATTCCCACAGAGATTTTAAAGTCTCCTTTTCCTGATTAATAAAATGCCAAAGTCTCTAAAGTAAAAAATATCAAGTTTTTTTGTTGCCCTAAGTAAAATCTGATAACATTTGGTTTATGAGATCATGGTCCCTGTCTCAAATTCCATGATGCACACCACTTGCTTTCAACACCTCGTTTCTCAGCAAACATGGAGGTTTGTTAACAAAGAATGTTTGGAGACATGGTTGTTGGTATCCACAGCAAGTTAAGGTAACTAGGAAAAAAAAGAGAGCACAAGGGTAACCTGTACTTGAATAATTCACCACTTTAAGGTTGACTGAAATTTCCAACTGGTATATGCATGATAAAGTACGCTAGATATCACGTATATGAATCACTAAGAATTAATTCATATCACAAGTGAAAGTCACAGCTATTAGTGGTATGGCACTCAAAGAGCTGCCAGACCTTATAGAGAATGACAAATTCAAGCACCAAAACTAGATAAAAATATTGTACCTCTTAACATCCCACAGTTAGTCTCACAGAGCCACACAGTAAACTCTCTCTGCTTATCAGGATTGAATTTCAAACCCAGTTTATCCCAAAGCATAAGATCTGGTTTTATTTCACCTAACAAGCAACAACATCAGTGATCATAATATTATCCACCCTCTTTAAAAATGGAGGCACTTGTCTTTGCATGACCTCTTGCAGGAGCAAACGCTGTAGGCTAAAACATTCTTTGAAGAGACGACAACTATCTTCTTTGGATCCTAATTTGAATTAATGTTAATGTCTATGATCAACATGGCATGTACTTATAAGTAACCACCTTACCTTAAATATAAAATATGATTAGTTCTACCTCACTTCATTATTTGAGAAACAGCACACACTAATAAAATAAATAAGGCTCAGTAAACTGTTTTTACCTTACAGTCAAGCTGATTCAGAGTTTTGAATTCCATAGTAAAATTGCTCCTTTCAGACAGAAATGGTCACAGAACTCCTGTTTCCTTGAACTTGCAGGCTCAGGAACTTCTCAGGACATAGCTAATTTCTGCTGCCATATGCAAATACATATAACACACTTTTACAGGTCCAAACTGAAACTTTTTTTTTATAGGTATGAACAGTATTTTTTAAAAAACATTTGTATTTTTGCTTTGTACTTTAACTAACAGCTAAAAGCTATGTTTATATGTTGTCTCTGAACTTGGGCTTGTCAGACACGTTAACAGATGCTTGACAGATAGAGATATGGTTTTCCACAGCCTTTCTGAACAAGGTTGTTTTTTTTTTATTATTACTTGTTTTGATTTTTTTAGAAAGGTAGAACATTGATCACCCAGGGAACTTCCTGGAGCATTGAGAGCTTCTGAGTTCCTTACTATAAAGATGGTCTGAAATGTAAAACTGTACAGAGGCTGGGTTTATGTTTTCAAGCAGTTCTCTTTATGCTCCACCTCTTTCATCTCTAACTTTTGAGCAAACAAGCTAACCTCCTTGTACTCCAGCTATTAGTTCCGTAAATTAATGGCATCATAGTTTGATCACCTTTATTGTCCTTACAAAGGACAGAATAAACTTACAGAAGCACAAGGTTAGTTATTTCAATAGAAGTCCTGGTAATTAGAGAGCTACTGACTCACATTCATGCCCTCAGCCTTATAGGTATATACTTGTTTTACTGCTCCAACTACTAAGTTTCACTCATGAAGGCATATGATCATAAGTACTCAAATTAGCTACATGCTACAGAGCTAAAATCTTTACATAGTGAATTTGAAAGGACAAGGTAATATCTAGTGACACTATGCACTGCGCTAGCTGGTCAGATGAAAAAGGAAATCCTGTGCTTTTCAGTTTTTACCATACACAATAGAGAAAACGTGCTGATTTCCTGTTGAATCACTTCAGAAGTATTACTTTCTTTGTCAAATTAACTTGCTCCTCTTACTGTTAGTTAACTTACAACTTCCACTAGTACAGAATAAACACTTTCCAAATATTCATCCCTCTAAGGCAGCAAAGTGACAAAGAACTGAACTCTCTCCACCCCAAGGAGATACATCCAAGATTCTTCCACAAGTCCAGTGTTTCTCGGGGTTGTTTTTTGTTTTACTAACTTTCCAATAAGACAGTCTACACATTATCTTCATTACAAACTTCGCAAAGTATACGAAAATAACCTGTAACTTCAGTTATTCTGAATACAGATCAGTCAAAAGGAATGTTCCTTTATTAGGATAAACTTCTTAGCCAGACCTTTCAAAATCTCAAATAATAATTTTACCAACACAACCCCAATCAACCAATAGAATAAACAAGCCAGCAAGAAGTGCATTGCTGGTCCTTGTGCTAACAAAGAAGGACTAGTTGGGGATGTGAAGGTTAGAGGTAGCCTTGGCTGCAGTGACCATAAGACGCTGGACTTCAGGATCCTGCATGGAAGCAGCAGCACAAAAAGTAGAATTACAGCCCTGGACTTCAGGAGAGCTGACTTTGGCCTCTTCAAAGACCTATTTGGAGGAATCCCATGGGTTAAGACTCTAGAAGGTAGGGGGAACAAGAGAGCTGGTTAAGATTCAAGCACCTCTTCCTCCAAGCTCAAGATAGGTGTAGGTGCATCCCCTAAGAGCAAGAAATCTAGCAAAGACCTGCACGGATGAGCAAGGAGCTTCTGGAAAAACTTGGATGGAAGAAGGAAGCCTACAGAATGTGGAAAAAGGACTGGCCATTTGGGAGGAATATACGAATATTGTCAGAATGTGCTGGGATGCAAGGAGGAAGGCTCAGGCCCACTTGGAATTCAATCCGGCAAGGGATGTTAGGAAAAATAAGAAGGGTTTCTTCAAGTAGATCAGTAGCAAAAGGAAGACTACAGGCTAAAGGGAAAGTGCAGGCCCGCTGCTGAATGAGGTGGGTGGCCTGGTGATGGAGGATGCAGAGAAGGCGAAGTTACTGAATGCCTTCTTTGCTTCAGTCTTTACTTATCAGGAATCCCAGACCCTGGAAGTAAGAGAGAAAGCAAGACTTTCCCTTCATTGATGAGGAACAAGTTAGAGAACAATTAAGTAAACTGGATACCCACAAGTCCATGGGGCCTGATACACCCACGAGTGCTGAGGGAACTGGCAGATGTTATTGTGAAGCCGCTCTCCATTAGCTTTGAAAGGTCACGGAGAACAGGAGAGGTGCCCGAGGACTGGAGGAGAGCCAGTGTCACTCCAGTCATCAAAAAGGTCAAGAAGGATGACGTGAGGAACTACAGGCCAGTCAGCCTCACCTCCATCCCTGGAAAGGTGATTGAACAGCTCCTTCTGGATGTCATCTTTAAGCATGTAGAGGAAGACAAGGTGATTGGGAGCAGTCAACATGGATTCACCAAGGGGAAATAATGCCTGACCTTTCTGATAGCCTTTTGTGATGGCATGACTCGCTAGATGGATGAAGAGAGAGCAGTGGACTTTGTCTACCTTGACTTCAGCAAGGCTTTTGACACTGTGTCCTGTAACATCCTCATAGGTAAGCTTAGGAAATGTGGGTTAGATGAGCGGGCAGGTAGCTGCATTGAGAACTGGCTGAATGGCAGGACTCAGAGGGTGGTGATGAGCAGCACAGAGTCTATCTAGTTGGAGGCCTAACTAACGGTGTTCCCCAGGGGTCAGTACTGGGTCCAGTCTTGTTCAATATATTCATCAACAACCTGGATGAGGAAATAGAGCATACCCTCAAGCAAGTTTGCTGGAGACATAAAACTGGGAGGATTGGCTGACACACCAGAAGGCTCTGCCACCATTCAGTGAGACCTGGACAGGCTACAGAGTTGGGCAGAGAGGAACCACATGAAGTTCAACGTGGGCAAGTGTAGGGTCCTGGTGGACAAGTTGACCATGAGCCAGCAATGCGCCCTTGTGGCCAAGAAGGTCTCCTGGGGTGCATTAAAAAGTGTAGCCAGAAGACCAAGGGAGGTTATCCCCCCTGCCTCTACTCAGCCCTAGTGAGGCCGCATCTGGACTACTGTGTCCAGTACTGTGCTCCCCAGTTCAAGAAAGACAAGAAACTACTGGAGAGAGTCCAGCAGGGGGCTAGAGATGATCAAGGGTCTGGAGCACCTCTTTTATGAGGAAAGGCTGAGAGACCTGGGTCTATTTAGCCTGGAAAAGAGAAGACTGAGTGGGGATCTTATCCATGTTAATAAGTATCTAAAGGGCAGGTGCCGAGGGGATGAGGCCAGACTCTTTTCACTGGTGCTCAGCAACAGGACAGGGGGCAACAGGCACAAACTGGAACACAGGAAATTCCTTCTCAACATGAGGAAAAACTTTACTTTGAGGGTGACAGAGCACTGGAACAGGCTGCCCAGAGAGGCTGATGGAGTCTCCTTCTCTGAAGATATTCAAAATCCACCTGGATGCGTTCCTGTGCAACCTGCTCTCGGTGAACCTGCTTTGACAGGATGGTTGGACTAGATGATCTCCAAAGGTCCCTTCCAATGCCTACCATTCTGTGATTCTGTAATACAGGAGAGCAAAAAGCAGTAGACTTTTTGTACTATATCAGACACACACAAGTTATGACTGATTCTTATTTAAGTGTCTCTAGCAAGTAAGGCCTCAGTTGTTTCATTTGCTTTAAATGACAGCTATGCAGATGGATGCTTGTAAGTAGTAATAGGGCTAGAAAGAAAATAGGGCTGAAGGAAGCATGTAGCATTTATGGTACAAGGAACATAAAACAGCTTCTTCTATACAAGACAGGAGCAATTCAACTATTGTCTGAAGGGCCGCTTGCAGGTGGATGACAAATTAGTTATTTGCTGCTCAAGGAATAAATTAAAGGAAACAAGACAAGGTGCTCAGAGGTAAACAAAACAGTACCTTTGCTAGGCCAAAATGTCATGTTATAGTTTATCATTCTGCCAAAGATGTATCTCCACACCCTTCTTTCCAACAAAAGATGGGTTTAATTTGCTTTTGTGAAGTTTCTACAGCCCAACCCACTAATGCCTTTCCTTCCTCACATCTAACAAAGGATCAAGCCAAAAAATCTGAAGTAGATCATTTTGGAAGGAAAAAATATTCTATCACCTGGAATGTCAATTTTTTGTTTTGTTCCAGAATAACTTGTTTGATCACATACACATCTGAAATTCAAATATTCAGATGTATTTAAATATCTTTCTGTTCAGCACTGCGCATCTTGCTACAGTCTATACCGAGTGTCAAGCAAAGCTACTTCAACATTTTATTATCCAAAATGTCCATTTAAGATTAGTCCACCATCAGATTACTGACAAAGACAAGAATTTTACCTGGACCTTCATTTTCAGTTTTGTAAAGAATAAGCAAGACAAATTGTGCTTGGACATAATGAAGCAGAGGTTTTTGTTAGTTCTGTTTGGGCAGAAACCAGAGTCTGCACATTTTGCTTTTTCTTCATATACCAGCATACTGTATTACAGGACAGTGAGTCTGCAAAGTTTCCAATCTTGCTGAACAATGATAGCAGTAAAATGGGAAATGAAGACAGTGTTTGCAGGTTCACCATCCTTTCAGTTGTGCCCTGCCCAAATATCTGAGACACTCAAATACTGGTGGATTTACCTCTAAAGATGGCAAATCAATGACAACATTGCCACACTTTATCCAAAGACTACTAGAAACAATTACAAACTTTGATTACAAGCGTGCAATGGTCTCCTACTTCTAAGGAGCAGAATAAAGAAAACTTCAATATATCTGGGCAGGTAACTGAAGCTGAGCAACTTATATAACAAGAGTACTTTTTTCCAGGTTTGTTTTGCAGCGTAAAAGAGGTTTATATCATCACCAGATCTTTTGTTATTCATCCCTTTCTCTTAAAAAACTTTGGAAATTCTTGTGTGTTTCCAACTAAACTCAGTAAAGACATTGCAAAAATTTCAAATATGTATAAAAAAAAGTTTGTAAAAACAGGCTGCAAGTAGAAGAAATACTAAAATAAGTGCTCAAAAAGAAAGCTATAGCAGTAAACTCAGTCTCATTACCAGGCATTACAGAATACATGCAGGGGAGAGCCACAGCAAACCAAGCTCTACAAGTTCTGCTGTTCAAAAAGTTTAGTCTTTTTGTGATTGTATGAAAATTAGGGAAGAGTGGTAAAAATAGGTGGTCACCTGCTGGAAGCAAAAAGGTAACACTGTGCTCTTGTGCATCACTTTAAAACTATCAAGAGGAGTTATTCAAGAGCTTTATTGTCTTGATAATGAAGACAAAAAGAGAGACTGTCTGGTTTGGCCTCAGCTGGCAACAAAAAGCCACACGGCTGTTTGCTCAACCCCCACTGCCGTGGGGAAAATCAGAATAAAAAGGCAGAACTCATGGATTGAGATAAAGGCAGTTTAACACAACCACAAAGGAAAGAGAAAACACACCACCACCACCCACAGAGGAATGTACAAACACAATTACGGTACCACCGTTCACTGACCGGACCCAGAACACCCCAGCCTGCTCCGAGTGGCAGCTTCCAGCCCCCTGCCCCAGCCGGCTCCCTCTAGAGCCTGGGCATGGCTCCCATGCTATGGAATAGCTGTGTCCCCTGCCGCATCCCTGGGGAAACCAACCCCATCCCTGCCAACAGCAGGACACACGCAGAGGAAACTCCCCTAGACAATGTCAGGTATTTGGCACAGAACAACTTCCATATGAATATGGAAGAAAAACTGATAATATAATTTTTACAATGGTATGCAAGATTATCCCATAACACAAAAAAAAAAAGCCTCCAAGAGATTTTGTGAAAAAACACAAAATGAAGAATGAAGAAATCTGTAACCTGAATTCTATGCTAATTCTATGCAGTTCCTAACATTTTCCCCAGGCCTGGACAGAAAGAACCACACACCGGGGACTTGGTTTGCACTAGAATGTACGCCCTGCTCATGTCCGTGCAAAGGTACTGTACAAGCACCTGCAATGGTGATCAGTGGGAAGCTGCTACAGATACCCTTGCTTACTGGATGCTCCTTTCCTGACTTAAATAAATAAATAAATAAAATCAACCCTATAGGCCTCACCTATAGGTGATTTGCACTGTGTTATATTTGGCCCAATACATGGACAAAATCATCTTCCTCATGACAAATACAAATTCTTTTGTGTGTCATTAGCAAGAAGAGAAAAATAAATGTTATGAGAAAAGATTAGTAAAATTCACCCTTTAAACAGAATTCATTAAATACTCCTTTATAAGATGCATCACAGAAAAATATCATCTGTATACAGCTAAGTAAGGTTATCCAAAAATATTTCCATAAGAAATGGGTCACCAACATATTGAAGCAGAAATTTACATTGGTACAAGAACATCAAAAGGAGCATACAAAGTGACAAAATGCCTGTTGCTAATGCTATTTTATATTCCTAAGGAAAATAAATCATCAGTACTTCTTAACGAGACCAAACTATCCAATGCACTTCAAGCTATTAGAGGGGGAGGAAAAAAAAAAAAAAAAAGAGTTTGAGAAACGTTTTCTCCCTGAAACAGCAAGAAAACTCTTTCTATAATGTATGTATGCAACTATCCAAAAGCTTTTTAGAGTCCAAGCATTTGTTGTCAAAGCAGGGAGAGAAAGTACATACAGAGGCAGAAAGGCCTATTCTCCCAATTTTCACATAGGTTTTGAATTCAGATATGGAGCCTGTTCTTCATTGTGCTATATAGTTTTTCCATTAATTTTGAACATGGAGGGTGTGTGCATGTGTGTCCCTAATTACATTTTCAGGTTAATAATCTAAATATATATATAGCCATCTAAATTTTTGAAGAGGCTTAAAAATTATAACATTTAAACTTTGAATTTGTCTAGCACTCTTCTGGTTCCTTAGCTTCCTCACATCTAAAAAAAAATTGGTTTTATGTAATGTTAATGTTTCACACAATTTTGTAAGCTTCATACAAATCCTAAACGACCCAGACAACTAGAGTATTTATTCAATAAAGTGATAATAATAAACTTTAAAATTTGACATGAAAGCAGAAGTTTATATTTTGAAAATTATTTAACGTTCTTAACGTAAGCACACTAAGAGAAACCACAGTTCTGTTGCCTCACACGCTATGCACTTAAACATTTGAACATAACATTTTTAATCACTAAACAAGCCTATATTCTGCGACAGGAAGGAGTACTTCTGTCCAGAAGGTAGCTATGTTTTAAAGCGTAATCTTAAATGTATCTGTGATTATACCACAGTAGGTGAAAAAGATTTTCCAATGTATTATTTTAAATATTTATTTTATTTCTTTATATTAAGGGTCATAAAATAGAATCTGAGATTAATATAGTAAGAAATACCAAACCCAACCTCCAAGTGAAACCAGTCTTCTGAATGCTTCAAATAGCAGTTGAACTGGTGAAGCAGGCAACTGGAACACCACAAGATGGAACAGGAAATGAAATTACATGTGATGCTGAAGTGCCCAAACTATTAAATAAATATTTCTTAACTATTAACTTAGAGCTGGTTCATTCAAATCAATTTACAAACGGCTCACTTTTTCAAATTTAAGAACCCTTCAAATTAAAAATTGATGGCAAATGCATCCTTGAAGACTGATTCCTGTTTAACATTCTGTAGCCATCCAGACAGAGTGACAAGATTACATTTAGCAGGAGATGGGCGCACTGAAGATGAGGTTTACAATTGTAGCTTAGTATTAATCTGTTTATTTAACATGTCCCCAAATGCAAAAGGGTAAAAAATATAACATACACGTTGTATTACTACAACAGTTTAAAAATTTGATATTAATTTATTTTAGAA
Source organism: Ibidorhyncha struthersii (assembly GCA_013398815.1). Taxonomy (NCBI): domain Eukaryota; kingdom Metazoa; phylum Chordata; class Aves; order Charadriiformes; family Charadriidae; genus Ibidorhyncha; species Ibidorhyncha struthersii. The sequence goes on along the minus strand of VZSZ01008633.1, from coordinate 1,115,762 downwards.
GAATTCAAAATTAGAGAATCACAATAGTGTTTCCTATCTCCAACAAAACATCTACAGAGCATTTTTTCCTATACTTGTAGTTTTCCTTTGTTTTCTCCAAACAAGAAAATTTAGAAGTTTTAATGGTGAATATTATTGTGCTGCTGCTTAAAGGTCAGCGGCTCCTTACTGACCTGACCAGTCTTAGAAATGGTCTGGACTTTTCATGGCCTGGGATGTGTTTAGCTATGATAAACAATTACATATCAGTCAGGTAACTCTTACTCAGCTTTAGTTCAGTTTTGATTTGGTTTACAGCAATAACAGGCAGTTATTCTGTGTGGACTCCAGAAGAAAATGATATGTGTAAAAATACACCTGCTCTGCATCAACATTTTTGATGCTTATAAGTAGTTTCTACAGTTACTGATTTAAAAAGGAAAAAGTTTTCTTCAGTTCTTCAATGTTGAAAGGCTTCCCAGTGCTTTTGTTCTATTAACATTTAGACAGAAATAATGTTTTACACATTCCTTTTACTCTCCTTATGATGATGAAATGGAAGATGTCTTTTCAGTTTGATGCATATTCATCAGCTACTGTCAAGCAAAACAGGTATTTTATGCCAGCATTTTTTTATTTAGAAAGACAAACAGGTGACTGGATTCAAACTAAATCCTTTGATAACATAGAATGTGCACAACAGCACTCAAAATTTTGGCCACAAGTTCACTTCTGAGGCACACAGCCAAACATGATGTCCATCATGTTTTGCCTTTTGTTACCCACTCTTTCCTCCTCCCACCAACAATACAACATGGCTAGGAAAACTTCAGCATTCTGAAGCATTTGCTCCATTAGTCAGTTTTCCACACCAGTATTTCACTTTAAAACCTGAACATCCTTGCTAGGACCATTTTTATATCTATTATTTTAAGCTTCCTTTCTGAGCACCACTGAATTACATTCTTTGTATTCTGTTGCTATGATATGCCCTGTTTAATACCTTAGTTTTGCAAGCTAAGATATAGGAAAAACCACATATTTAAAAAAAAAAATACAAGCAGAAGTATATGGTTTCATACCCAAAGCTTTTTTTTTCGACCTAATCTTTTTAGAAGAGTAGAATACATGAGAAAATGAATTTAAACAAAAAAAATAAAACCAAACAAACCAAAACAAGAAAAACCCAGACCAATTACAAACAATCCAAAGTGAAATGGCTTATCTTGTATTAGAAGTGGTTTTGTCAGGTCAGGTTAATGAGTGGACTTGATGATCTTAAAGGTCCCTTCTAACCTTAACGATTCTATGATTCTAAGACATTAGCTTTACTGGCAGTTTTGGCACCATGACTCTGTAACCTGCCTGCTGCCAGGGGTGACTGCAGCGTTTGTGCACTGTGCACTCCCCTGTGCTGCTGGACACCCACTCCAGTGGCCTCTGGGGCATGTTAGGCAGCACAGAAGCAGATCAGCACATGTGCAGCAAGTCCCAGATTTTCCAGTTTTGCTTCTTGCACAAGGAAATCTGCGCTTGCGGAGTTGTGTTGCTGCTCTTAACACCAGGTAAAAAGAAGATGTACGCAAGAGTGTAACTCTCCCACATGGCAGATGCCCAAGAGGACTGTTTTTGTACAACCAACTGTTGGCAGCAATCCTAGCCTGTTTCCCCAGGAAAGCAATAATTCCTTAGCACTCTTTGAGGAGTTATACACACACACACCCCCCAAAAAAAAAAAAAAAAGCAGCTAGCTAACTCCAGTGCCTCCCATCTCATGACTTTTATGATTTTGTATTTTTGCATGACTACAAAATGGAAAGGAGACAGCTGTAAATGAAAGTTTCCTTCCCTGTCTTGGAGCAAACCATGAAATGGAGCCTATCTTGCCATTCAGAGGTAAGCAGAAATTGAGCTCTCCCCAAAGCGTTCTCACAGAGAGGCAGCCTGGTAACCACTAGGTTTCCCCCAGCTGTAAAATAGCTTTTTGATCATCTCAGGAGCATGGTACATACCAACAAAATGAATACCAGAGAAAAAAAAAAGCCATTAATTAAAAAAAGAGTCAGGTTTATGAGTAAGTGCTAGGTAAGGTATATCACATATCAGAAGGTTTAGTCCATTTGCTGATAGATTAATAATAGAGGGAGGTTAAAACACTGAACAGCATACAGTATGGCAAAAGACCTCAGCACTTAAAAGTGGGGGAGAAAAAGCAGAGATAATGAAGATCTTCACTCTGAGAAATTTATGCTAGCAGGCAACCCTTTCATGCTTGTAAACTGCTTTGAATGGGCTGACAAGTCACATCACTTAAATAGCCTAGCTGTACACTTCATCTAGTGTGGGGTTCTTGAAAAGCAGTGGCTTAGATCCTTCATCTAGGAAGTCTTCTACTAAAAGCAGTTCTAACAGTTAACTAGAACCCATCTGAGCAGATGTGAGGTATGATAAGACAAAAGATATTATTACCAGAAAGACTTCTGTTAACATTTTCGTTAGAAATAGGTGAGTGTTCACCACCTGAAAACACATGTTTTTAGTCATTATATAAATAAATTAGTAGAAAAGGAAGAATTAATAGATTCATACTATGGTGGAAGTAGAGTGAACTTCATCCTCAATTGGGAAGCACTGCTTAAATTAAGCTGCTTTTCATAAACAAATCCCTTGTACTCGCAGGATAAGACAGAACCAGCAGATCACACCACCATCCCAGCGGGGTAGGCACGATATGCTGGCAGTAGAGGTGGCACCAGCCCATAGAATCTGCAGCCTGAAAACTGATTTCCCAGCAATTTGTCTATGGTCCTTTTGGAGCAGCAGCAACAGATATGAGCTACAGTTTCTCTCTTACATAGAGAAGGCCCCTCATACATGTCATCCTCACTTTCTGCATATTAATCCATCCTCACACTGTTTCCTTAGTCCCAAGGAAGAGTTACAGGGAAAAAAAAAAAAAAACAAAAAAACAAAACAAACAACAACCAAAACAACAGCAAAAAAAAATCCAGCACAAGCCTAAAGTCTACTTTAATGAATTCTCAGTTCTGAAAAGAGCCTGCAAGGTTTGCAAAACCTCAAACTCCATGAGGTTTAAACCATTGCTGAAATCAGTTAGCTTAATTTATGATGCACTGTTTAACCAGCATCCTAATTAAACAGCAACTTCCTATAATCCCAGTAAAGAACAAAGCACAGCAGGTGATATTAGGTCACCAGCCCATATTTAAATATGTGCCTTCCCAGCTTTTTTAATTATGCTGACTTTTCAGAATGCAATCGAGAGAGGGGTAAAATGGATATATATTGAAAAAAAATTATTTTTTTTTAGCCCATTCACTGCCCAGAAAGCTTTAGACAGATAGTGAAGTTGTATCTAAAGAATTAAAATAATTTTAGAGGAAGAAGAAAAACTCACTATTCCCAAGCTTTTGTTTTTTACCTCTATGGCTTTGGAGGGCCTAAAACAAGGTAAATAGATTAAACAACTGCAGCTTCTTAAAATAAAATTCCTCTTTAATAATTCCTACAGACATCCCTTCTCAAAAGGGTCATCTTACAACTGAAGAGACAACCGTGTAATTGCAAAACAGTATTATTTAATTTGATGGAAGTGCTAATGAAACATTCTTAAAGATTCTGAAGTGAAATTTTACACAAAGTTAACCCCTCTCACCTTCTCAGTTGGGCTCTAGATTGATCTTAACTTTGAAAAACTGCCCTCATGTTGCAGAGAAAGAATTAGACTGCTTAACTAAAAATTGGTGTAATAGATTCAATTCTAAAATTATAGCCAGCTAATTATACTCATACTACCACATAAAAACTGAAGCAGGCATTATTTGCCCTACCTACTTCTTTCATCAAGTTTATATTTTTTGAAGAAGCAAATCCAGAGCTATTAAATACTAATCACGACGTCACTAATGTCATGTAGTGGTTACCTTACTTAGAAAAGTCTACCGGGGCAGATAATGCTGCCATCTCTATTGCCACCCCTCCGTATTTTCAACAAATATTCAGGCAACTGTTCAGTCCACACCTATAAAGGCTTGGTAATTTCTAGCCTGACATTTTCTTTTTCATCTAAGGTTCTAATAACCCAATATTCCCTTGAAAATAGAGTACCATTCCTCAAAACCCTCTCCCACTCCACATTTTTTTTTTTTTTAAAAACTACATATCTCCCAGTTATTCAAATAACTGGAATGAGAAAGATTCCGTGAAGTTTTAGTAGCATTTATTGCATCAAAGGTCTTTTCTGTGGTAAGCATTTCTAATTTTTCTTGGTATTTGCTCTAAGAGTAGTGCACTGTAACTCTGAAGACCTGGAGCCTGCTGCCAGCTTTATCAACAGCCTCCTGGATGATCTTGGCCAGATCTCTTTATTTCTAGGCTTTTTCTTCATCAGCTCCTCCTCAGTAAAATGGGAATATTGATTCTAAGAGCATATTCAATACTGCCATGCAAGGGACAGGGTGTTTCACATGATTTTGAGTTGAGCTTCTTCATCAGATGACGTAAGCAAATGTTTCCTGTTTGCATCTTTACTTCTTCCCATGTGTGAAGCATGGATGTTCAGCGTCTACCTATCCAAACTCCTATTCCCTAAGGATAATCGCTTTGAGTAGCACATCTAAAAACCTCTATCTTCTCCTAGCCAGTACCACACTCGAAAGGCTAATTCTCTTTCTACCAAAACATTTCTACTAGATTCTACCAGCTTCAAATAGTCAAACCAATCTTTTCATACATATTCTAACTAAGCAGAGGGCAGGGGCTGGGGAAGGGGGAGGGCAGTGGGAGTATATCAGCTGATTGTAACAACCAAAGATTTAGGAGGAAACATTTTAATTATTTCATAGAGGCTGAGAGTCATCTGCATACAGTGATACAAGCATGACTGCTCTGCACTCAGCCTCAGCCTGATCTGCCCGGCTGCTTTGTCAGCCCTCGCTCAATAGTACCACCTCAAACAAGCTGACAAGGAAAGTTTACGTGCAAGTGATTGCAGATACTGTTTTTCATTCATTATTTACAGCCTGTAGGAGAACATTTGGCATTGGCCTTCATATTTATCTGAAAACATTGTCACACCTATCTGAACATTGTTAAAAGATTTCAGGGCTTTGTAATGTGTCAAGTAGAAACATTACTGATAAGATAACCCCGAAGCATTACAATTCATATTTGTTTTACCAATACAGCACCAGTTTAAATGGAAAATTCTTCTCTTGTCTCCTTGCATGATTTTTATGGAGTTGGAGAATTGAAAATGTTCCAAAGCACTGGTATTTATGACTGTAAAAGAAAACATGGGTTGCTGTAGGAGAACCCACTGTTTCAGCTTTGACATTACACTTGAAAAGGAATGGCTTGAGTTACAGTATGTCTTTTTTGTATTCTGCTTCTTGAATGAATGCCTCATCATTTTCTTTGCTAGAGCTGTGAAAAGTAAATTCTTCCTCAGACCAGATTCAGAATAAAATACCATACTCAATTGCATTTGAAATAAAAGATATCATATATAAGACATGAAAAAAAGGAAGACTCACCTGTAGCATTTTTGGTGGATAAACACCCTAGTTTTCTCAAACAAACAAAAGCAACTGGTATGGGTAGCCTGTTACACAATCATTGGTGGCAAAAATAGCAGGACTAAAATACAGAAAGTTTCAAAGAAACTCCTAGAAAACTCCTGAGGAGCAGCAACAGTGCAACTGTCACAGAATAAACTAGAATATGTGGCACAATTATTACACAAAACTAAACTATTGCTGTCTCCCACAGTTTTAACAGGGCTGCAGAAACAGAATTTCTACTGAAGACGAGTTTTGTTTCTCTTATATCTGAGGTATATAAGGAAAAAAAAAAATCACTGCTTTTCACAAGGTTTCTTTGCCCTTCGGAGGGTATGTGGTGGACAGGGGACAGTGTTCTTGCAGTCATAGCTTTGCTGAATCCTTTATTCCATCCAGAATAGTTTAAGCATCACTTCAACAGGATGTATTTGCCCACAGAAGTTGGACAAATAATGTAAAATATGTTGATATAAATTGCTGTATAAAGCAGAGGTAGAACAGTGTTGGAAGAAAGTTAAATGGCCAACGTAAAAAAAAACAAAAACAAAAAAAACAAACAAACCAAAAAATTAAAACAAAAAAAACCCTTTCTTGATTCAGATTGGCTAAAAGGCTGTTTCAGAAAGCAGAGCAACTTGCAAATTAACCACCTTTCTAGATAACATACACGATACTGCAGAATTTACACCATTTACTATCTTCCATGGTTGAAATCATGCTTTTCACCTTTGCCTCATTTTACCATTTTGCCTCTCTTCCCTTCTTTTTTCTTATTTTACTTATTTGCATAAGGGCAGAAGAAATAGAGAAGGCTTAGGCATATGCCCGATTATCACACATTCAAAACCAGGAATGTACTTTGTGCAGAAATTTTTCTCCTTTTGAAACAGGGTGTGATAATTCATTTTCTTCCATTTTCCTCTGCCCGGGTCTGCTGTAATGTAAATACATGTACATGGAATACAATATAAATATATGTACGTATGTAGAGCAATATACACACTGACAGTGTATGTACATATGTATTTTCCTGTAAGTGTGGAGGAGACAGGCAAGATCAATGTGACTATTTAAAAGGCAGAGAGAAACAAGATATAGTTGAAAATACTTTTCAGTTTTTCCATTCCAGATGTTAACACTGACAGTTTCAGCTGTTAGAAGCCCAATTTCCCCTTTAACTGCTCTTAGTTATTTTTGGTTTGCATGTATAAATTACGCTCCTCTGTGTTGAAACAGGTTCTGGAGGTCCAGTGATTCCTCTTCAACGTGAGGGTGAGAGAGGCCTGTAAATCACAAACCTCCTAGGGGTGAGATGGGGGGAGAAAAAGAAAGAGAAGAAAAAAAAGCAAAAGATTGGTGAAGGAAAGATAAGGGATGGAGGAGGCGTGAATGTGTAAAGCAATGAAGAGTAAGGATCTAAACTGCTAAAGCTCAAATGAACAGGGATAACTCCTGACTACCACGTTCAGACCAAGGAATTTAAAAACCAACCCAGTGGCAAGAATTGCTGCACTCCTATGAAGGAAGTGTCTGCTCTGATATACATACATCCAGCAACTAAAACAGGAAAAGGAAAGAGTCAAAGTGTCATATAAAAAAACAACACAGCTGTCTCAAGAAGAATATTTTACAGCATTTTCTGCAAATTGAATAAATACTTTCAAACAGCTGCCATTGTACTTTGGAGGCATTTCAGGCATACGCAGGAACATGCTTTCTATTTAATGTGATTGTATGTCCTGGGTATTTTAAAATTCTGCAGTTCAAAACACGGCTAAAATTGAGCCTACTGAAACTTCATATATTTTAATGCAGAGGCTCTCCTGAAAGCCTCCAGAGATTTACTATAGTCTCAAACATATTCGCATCGCCATATGTTCACATGAAACCCTCAGCAGGGCCAACACACTGAGAAAACTCAGGAGAGAAACAAAGGATACAACAAGTAGGCAGTACTACCGATATTGTTACCACAAGAGAAAGCCTGACCACTGATGGCTTGGGTTGTGTCAGTGAGGCAGCAGCCTGAAGCTTTCACAAGAACTGTACTGTGGACAAAACTTGAGAGATTCCAAGCTAACCTCTCCACAAATCAACCTGCCACCAATCATGGCAATTATAATTCAAGACAGTGTTCTGTGTTTTTAAAAAAAAGGAAGAACACTGAGCTAAAAAAAAAAAGGG
>VZSZ01008633.1:1071935-1105238 GCA_013398815.1 Ibidorhyncha struthersii | reverse complement strand
ATTTTTTTTTTTTTTTTTTTTTTAAGGAGCAAGATGTTTGTGTTTTGATGCATGGCACTTCACATTACCTGCTGCAAATCTTCCTCATTTCTCCAAGTGAGGGTTTCCCCAGTCCGCTATGCAAACAAACATAGAGAAACAGGGACAGGAGCAGAAGGAAGTGTGCAGATAGGCCTTCTCTACCATTATTCCTTTATTATGCACAAACATGATGTATGCCCAAAGTAAATATTTATAAAATATGACAGAACAGTTAAAATGTTACAAATTATGTATCAGAGATAGCTAGTGAATCATTATTCTCAAGTTACACACACAAACTTGGATTAGTTGATATACCATTGAGATGGAAGTCTAGTTAGCCTCTGGATTTGCCTATCTACCAAGAAATACCTGGAGATGGAGAAGCAGCAGCACATAAGTGTCATATAGAGAAACATTTTTGACCAAGACTGGACAGAGAGAAACTAACTGTGCTCTGAGTGTAATTACCTCCTCTATATAACTGAGTTTCAGTCCCCTATGCAAAAAAAAAAAAAAAAAAAAAAAACAACACCAAAAAACAAAAAAAAACACACACACCAAAAACCAAAAAGCCACACACACCCTTGTCTGTTTTTAAATAAGAATTTCCCCTCACTTCTGTGAGACTGGATTGCACTTTAAAGATTGCAACACACTATTAGAGATCAGGTCAGATGGAGCAACTGACATTTAAATTTCAATTAAAGGCTAAAACTATCATATAAGCAGTGATGAAAACTAGGCTAGTTTCAGGAAATAGGGATGAAACCCTTTCCATAGAAGAGGTTAAAACAGAACAAGCAATTAAGACCTGGAAAGGGTATTCTGCAAAGGCTTCAGAAATCTAATGTATTAGTCTGACATATATTAAACAGAAGATCCTGAACCACCAACTGGAGCCAGGGTTCAACTATGAGGCTTTAGAGCAACAGCTCCAACAATTTGTGCTTTCCACAGGTAATTACTGATAGCCCTACCATATCCCAAAGGGCTAAGGAAATAACACAGTTTAAGACCTATTACTTATTCTATACGTGTCTTTGATCTGCAGAATTTATTTCAAAACAGACACACCTGAGTTGCTCATCGGCAACACAAACATTTGGTTCTCTTCACCATGATAGGAGATGAACATTACATGCACAATTTGAACCTGAACTGTTCAGATGAAAAGAATTTGGGTGTGTGAGGAACAGAATGTATGGCTTGCAATGTTTCCACTCTTAAAAGCTCCAACTGAAATACACACTTTTGGAGCTTTGCACAGAAAAAACAGCGTTGGCAATTTACAACTTCCACAACACAATATAATCTTTGATAAAGCGCCTGACAGCTTACAAAGTGCATTACTGGCTTTTATTATAGTAGCAGACACTAGGAAATTCGATGGATATCAATTCCCTCCTTTCTTAAAGCTCACTGAGCATTCTGCTCATAAAGCTTACTGCACCCTCCTCTCCAGTACAATAGCAAAAGACAGTCAGCAATGTTGTCTTAGGTCTTGCAGACCACACAGAATAGTGGTCCTGGATAAGCCTATACCATAGATGCAAATTTATCCCAGAACAGGGAGCTCAGAAACCCCGTATACTGAACAGAAATACCAGATTAGGAAGAGATGACAGTCATCAAGAAGATAGATACATAGATAGTAATTTTTTTTTAATATTTCCACTAGCACATGACCGCGGGACCGGGGGGGGAACCCCCCCCCCCCCAAAAAAAAACAAACACACACATAAACCATTCTGTGAGACAAAGCTAGAAGTTATGATGAACAGAGGATGGGGTGAACACTGCACACAGATGAAATGATCACAAGGACTGGAACAGAATTTATTTTCATACATCAAAAAGTAAAGTCATGACGTGACCGCAAGCTTCAGCAAAAGAGCAGGCACTCGAATGAAACAGAGGTTGAGGAGTCCCCAAAACAGCATTTCATAGATTTTCTAGTAGCGTTGAATCCGTTATAGCGATAACGGAGACAAATAAGATCTTCTCAACTATCTCATGGTTATCTTGGAGATAGGAAAAGAAGCGACCTACTGCATGATACACTGGTGAACCTCACCTGGAGCAGTGCCTGAAGTTCCAGCCAACCAACCACTCATGTTCACAGAGGATACCAGAAAGGTTCAAGGAAACAGAATGCAAAGGAGATTTAATCTCTCATTTATTTAACCTCACACCATGAAGGTTAAAGCGGCAGTTTGTAGTTGCTGTGTTTGTATGGGCATTTAAGTAAATATCACTGGACGAGCAAACAGAAGTGAAAATAGAATAGAATAAACCACCAGAATTACAGTAGTATTTGAAGACAATTTCTGCATCCTAGAACAATGATATTCTGGTATAACCTTCTATTTGAAGCAGAAGGGGCAAAAACCTAAATTACTTTTAATGTGAAAATTCATTCAATGGCAAAGGTGTTTGTATTGATGTGGTACCCAGAGAGCAAGGCATAGCGCTGAGCAACCAAGGAAGTTCCCTGAATTGTATAAGCTGTAGCATGTTGCTTCAAAACACACCCCCAAAACTAAACAGACAAAAAAAAAAACACACACACCAAAATCAACATACAGGAACATGTCAGAAGTATGTCAGGAGCACTAAGTTTTTAGCTTGCTATTGACCATTGATGGGGCTTCAACAACAGCTACCTATTAGGAAGTGCCAGTGCTGTGCCATGCTCTGGCAGAAACAGGTTGCTGTCAGAGTGCAGCAAGAGCAGAACCCCTGAGAAATATGTTGTTTTTTCTTGTTCAGAACAGAACTCATCTCAAGAGCTCTGCTTTGCTTTGATACTGTACAACAAAATGTAGAAAAGAGGTATTAGGTGCATAAAAATAGGTATGCCGCAGCATTTGGGTCTCCAAGAAACATAATATTTTTCAGGGATGCGAAGATTGTTCCTGGTCAGTTTCCAGAAATCCATGGTTTATCTATGAGCAGAATGATGATGGGTACAATTAAAGCAATCACTTTCCACAGTTTAGGACCTGTTTAAAGGGGAGAATAAGCTTCTCTCCATCCTTCTATGAGGGCCTTCAACTCAAGGTCCTCAACATAACTCCCTGATGAGGTTTTCCTTTGTCCCCAGAAATACATATGTGGGGGTTTTTTCCTTATTCTTTAGGTTCTTACAAAGACCCTGTTGACTAACAGCAATATTGAGTCTTTCTAGCAAGCAAGGAAGGAAAGATTATTCTTGGCATTGCACTCATCACTGCACTGCTGAAGCTTACACACTCTCTCAAGTCTCTTATTGAAATACTAAGGAAGTTTAAGGGGTCTTCTCTTTGACATCTGAAGGCACACCACCACCTTGTCACATGGCCTGACAGCACTGCACACGAGCTATTACTTCAAAGTCATTTTCAATTTTCTCCCACTCTAGCTCAATTCCACTAATTTGTATTCATGAATTTATTTTGAAGCCAAATGCATATTACTTTCCACTTTTAGACATACAATTTCATTTGCTCTCTTTGAGACCACTTTAATAACAGACCTAAATCCATTTTGAATTTAACTGCTGTTCAGGAGTAACCTCAATTTTTGATTTTGTGGCATCAGCAAATTCAATTAGTTTATTTCCCACATCTAGGTCATTGATGTTGGCTGGAAACAGAAGAGGTCAGAGTACTGACATCCATGGAACTCTCACTGTCAGCCCAACGTACCATCCCTGTTTCCTGTTGTGTAATTGAGTTTTACTCATTTTTATCAACTATCTCTGATGTCTGAACTTCACATGCATTGAACAGCAACCTGCCAACTAAAGCTGTCTCTTTTTTGAGCTGCCAAGAACACAATTTCATGAAAGTCAAAATTATCACTGTTCATATTTGCTAGACTCTGAAAAAAAGAAAAAAAAAATGAGAACCCGAACAAAGCAAACTAGATGGAGGATTTGCTTATAATTGGTATATCACATGGTATCAGTACCAGAAAAGCAGAAAGATCTATTTAAGCAAGAGCTGGCTGCTAGAACAAGTTACATTCAGGAATGCCACTTTAAAATTAAAGGACTGCTTGGAATCACAAATTAACTCACGTTGGAAGGGTTCTCTGGAAGTCAACTACACCCAGTGTCCCAGCTCAAAGCATGTCTATTTATAACAGGTTGTTCAGGGCTTTGTTCAGTCATCTTTTGAATATCTCCAAAGACTGACTTTTCAAACTAGTTTTGGTACTTGCTCTGGTGTCTGATTTCCCCCATGGTGAAAAATATTTTGTCTTATATTGAGCTGGAATTTCTTGTAATACAATTCGTGCCTTCCACTGTGTACCTCCAAGAAAAGCATAGTGCTATCTTTGCTAAAAACACACTCTTGACAGCTCATAGACCACCTTAAGTCAGGTCTACACATTACATTTACAGACCAGTGGAAAAGTACACAGTTCAAAGTCAGAATGAAGAGAGAGCTGTCTGTAAGACAATTTACCACAGCTATGCTTAAAAGCTATGTGAATGACTCTGCCTCATACAAGACCCTCCCCCAGCCCGCTCCAGAGTGAGCACGGCATTTGCAAGACTGTGGTTTCTTATGGAGCCAGGGCCCTAAGACCTGACAGCCTCCTACACCAACAGTCAAAAGACCAATATTCCCATCACGACTGGCACATTAGAGATTTTCTTTTGGTACCTTTTGGCATCACACCATTTTTTTATTTTCCATTCCCCCCACCCCCCAACTGAGTTTCTGCAGGTACAAAGTTTATAGCAGTCTCGTGATTTCCACTTCTATTGAGTACATTGCCTTCTATTTAAAATCATGGCTAAAGGGACACTAAGTTGTAGATTTATTTGGGCTTGTTTCCTAATAGAACCTTTGCTAAAGTGCTGAATCCTAAATAATTTAGAAATTGGACATTTCAGAGACAAGTCCTTTTCATTCTGAAATTCCAAGGTAAAACAGAAGCATTACACAAACCATAGGAAAGATGGTTAGAAATCCCAACATGCCATTAATGAAAGTCTAGCTGAAGATGTCCACTAATTTGTCCAACTAAAATTTTAGCTTAATGAAAAAAAATTAGTAGACGTTCATCTCCTACAAGTCTGTAGAGGAAACCCAGACAAACTTGGCAACAAGATGATCATTGATCAACAACTAGTTGATGACTTAAATACTCAACTTTGCAAGTTCATGCTACATCTCATAAAAAAAAAACACCATCTCAAGTTGGGGCTTTTTCTACCATCTTATTAACATAAGAAGAAGAAAAGAAATTTTAAAGATTAATAGATCCTTTGCATACAATGACTATTCAGCCTTGGACAGTTTCCAGTAAACTGACCTTGCAGACAGAGTACCTGTAGTAGGTAAATGTAGCTCTGGGAAACTAATTTTTAAACAAGCCTAATAGAGATAGTATCGAAAAGTCTATTTCTGGTTAATCAAATTGTAATTAAAAAAATGAGTCATAGATAACAATAAGCAGTACCTTATATTGATGTAATCGTGGAAAAGACCTTTTTGAAGCTATTATGCAAAAGTCTTATCCAAGTCATCTTATTTCCAGTTGTGAAACAAAACCAGACTGGTGGACAAACAAGAAAAAAAAAGTCAATAAAACCCAGCTAACGCTTAGCTGGAATGAATCACAGTCTCATCATTTTCTGGTTATCTCTAGATGACCATAGCAGTTGGAGAAAAAAAAAAAAAAGATAATCTAGAACTCACTAAGTTTGACTACAAAGAGATTGATTTTGATTTAAGCAGCCTACTACACACTACAGAGTGCATGGCTTTCTAAAGCTGTGATTGACATGAGTCAGCTATTTATTATTTCACCAAACCACAGTTTACTCACCTAAAAAAAGTAAATATGGCTATCAGTATTTTGGACCAATAAGTTTTATGACTCCTGCATTTACAATGATCACCTGGGTTCTATCTCAGGATAGATCACCTGAATTTTCCAAGGACATTTTCTGAAACACATTGCTAAGTAGATAGGGCTGCAATTTTAGAAGAGCTTGGAAATACTAATTCCTACCATGTCTAATGCAAGGGGTTTTCTGAATTGTGAACTGTAGGCAGGCATTTTGCTGAGTTCAGCTAAATAAAGGAGCAAAACAGGGCATCTGTGTGCTAAGACCCTGGTCACTGCTCAAAGAATTTCTTTTATTCCTCACACTAGAGCAAAGGCTGAGCACTCCCCAGTGAAAACAGCTACTTCACAAAATCTTCATAGCAGTACGTACTGTTGGTACTGTTGTTAAAACTGTGGTCTTGAGATTATTCCCTCTGTTTTCACAAGGCTTTCCATATGCTTTTCTTTGCTGCTAGCTCATTTGGCAGCATGCTAGACATTGGCACTCTGCAATAATATGTGAGAAAAGAAAAAGATCGAGAAAAATAATAAAAATACTTCTAAGCAGAACGTACAGAGGAGGGAAGAATAACTATGCAAAGATATGAGGAGGTAGGGATATTGGGAATCAAACTGCCAGTGGAAAAAAACTGCCAGTGGAAAACTCTCACCTTATTAACCATGACTGTAGCATGCCCATACTAAAAGCTCCACAGCCAAAAGCAAGTAGCAGCTTAGCTCAGGAATTAAAACAGGCCCTGTAGGCTTAGGCAGTGCTCCTCCTTAAACAGTGCAGGAAGACTAAGTGTAGACAGCAGCACGATGCAGTCACGTACACCAGCTTGAACGTGCATCCCTAGCAAACTGCCTAGACAACCAAAGTGCATGCTGTGCAATCAAAGGACACATATTGTGGACTTGAGCTTTATATTTTTCCTAGTCACCTACGTTCCTCAATCTTCTTTTGATCTGTTCTCAGCTCCTTTATTCATTTACAGATAAATGAAATGTAGCATAGGGTTATGTGATGACAGCCCATGAGCTAGTACAGAAAGACAATTGAAGCTAGTCGTCTTCTTTCCATAAATGAGATGTTTCTGAATGTTAAGTGTAGATCAAAGAACACATTCTTTCTTTCACTAATGAAAGTCCTAAATAAGGCAATGAAGGAATTTGGTCCAGTTTAAGTTACCATAACACAGATGCCTTTCGTTGTTTTAGGCTCCAAACATTTTTTGAATACTATGTCTCAAATAGTTTTCTATGCAAATCTGAAACCTTTTCAATTTACAATTGCAAAGTTCACCACATCCCTGAAGGCTTTTTATGTATCAAGAAATTGTTTGGCTATACAAACCACAGCAGCAGGCACTGGCATTTGAAAGCTATGATGTACAGAATTTTCCTTCATTGTCATGCAGAACCATTGGCCAACAATTTAATTAATGCAAGCATTAAGAAATTTTATCCTATTCTCTCTCAAAAAAATAGATGAATGTTACAGAAAGTTTTAAAGAAGCACTCCAAGATATAGAAATAAATATAAATGTTGCCAGGGAATGGATGAATTGTGGAGGAAATCAAGGGTATGAAGTCTGATCTAATGCAAATTTAGTTGAAATGCAAAAATAAAATTACTGTAGTTTTCACCTAGATAGGTAAAGAATGACAGGTAAATATTTATCACAAAAGCAGTTATAGAATTGGATTTCTATCACCTATCAAAAGATGAACTACATAAGCAAAGAAGCTCAGAAGAGTTTCAAACAGAAACAAAGGAACATTCAGCTGAATCTAAGCAGGGGCAGCAGAACCCAACATGTATGGGTGAGTTTTACTGAGATAGTAGTATACTTATGAGGCAATCTACATTAACAACTGTTAACAAGTGCTGTTTTTTCTGCTGCACAAGTGCTGCACCATCTCCTACATGTGTATAATTATCCAGGTTGCATCTTGTCATGTGATTAGACGACAGCAGTACTAAGCACATCATCTCATAATAAAATATTTCCCTCTTACTATTACTTAGACCGAGTTATGACCAACTAATGCAGAACAGAAAATAATTCCCATAATTTATTACTCCTGCCATCACTGATGATGTGCCATAACTGACATACAGATTTGCATACCATCACACCAGGAAAGACTGCATGTTTCTCCAGGAACAGGTATGAAATATTCTGAACTGCAAAGCTGTGGTCTATGTTGCAGTTTTACCCCTCTTATGACAAGTTATAATTCTTTGTGCATTCAGAGCATATCTTTTGGATTCTACTCTCAGAAGGGAAATTAATCCCTTTCGAATTATTTGAATCTAAGAATTCCTGCTTACCCATGCTTACTCAAAAAACAAACCAACAAAAAAAAACACCCAAATCTCACAAAAAAAACCTTTTCAAACTTCAAAAAGGCTCAATACACCCATCTGTTCCAGCTAAATTCTGCACAACATCGAGAAAGAACTGCACATAAGGAGTTTGATCTCACACCTCTTCAGGTCATTGGGAATTTTCAGTGACTTGAATGGGAGGAAGATCAAGCTCAGGAAGCACAGCAGGGCAGCCAGTTGGCCATGAGGTATTGATTTTGCATCCTGTGTCCTTTTTGAAATACTACGTTCAACCCTCAGGCTAAATAGGCTGGCACAGTTGATCTACGCTGAACAGAATACTACCAACTCAGGTGTTCAATGAAAGAGTCACAAAATTTGGCATTTCTCTTCCTCCTCATGCACAGATTCATGTAGCTATGTAGGAATCTCAGTTTCAGTATGAAAGTGTTTTTAGCCTTGAGTTAGACAGTTTGAAAAGTCAAAGCCCTAAAGGTTCAAAAAACAGAAGGCATGCCAATAATAATTCTGAGGCTTACCATTTTTTCCTGCAGACCAAAGTTGTGATTTTCAAGCCTTTAAGATAACCGCTATTAAAAATTCAGTAAGTTTTTTCATCTTCGATTTCATCTACTAAATATAGGAAAGCATAAAAGTAGAACTCTCTCTATATATACTCTAAGTGGGTGATAGTTATGCAAATCCCTTAACTCAGATATGAAAGTGTTAGAAAAGTTATTTTGATTAATAGGGAGTTACAGGATTCATTACTTTGGAATCTGAGTATTTTGCAATGTTGTAACTACTGTGAATGCCCAAACACACCACTCCAAATGTTAGGTTAATTCTGACACAATGAAGAACTGCTTTGAATACAAGCATAGAAAAGCATATCCATATGAAAACACAACTCATGGAAGATAAACACTCCTTTTGCAACACTGTAAAGACTTTGTGATATAAAGTCAAGTCTAAAAGTTAAAACCATTAACTGAATGGGGACATAATTTTAGGTTACATCAACGGTTTCAGACTGTAGCAAAAGTCTGGTTACTTTGGAAGCTATAAAAATCATGATGCACTAATCAATAAACACAGTGCCACACAAAAATTAGAGTGGAAGAGTTAAAAATATCTTGGAAAAACTCACCTTGGGGCAACAATAACAAATTCAGTTTTTCAAAATTTGCTGAGGGGGAGGGCATTTTCATGAACAACTTTGTTCATTCAAAAATTCCTTTAAAAATAAGAAAATAGGTAATTTTTTTTTCCTTCTCAGGAAAAAAAAAAATAACCTAAGAAAAATATATTTCAGACAGAAAATTGAAACACTGCTCTGACAGGTGGTATATGATTTATACCTTTTAATTTACTCTGTATCATATTCCTTTAGGAAAGATGCAGCTGGTCACTACCAAAAAAGATCTTTCTCTTTACTTGCAAATTGGGTCAGGTAAAGGGATGAGTTAAGCTTTCCCAAAGCAAAGATGACACAGGCAGAAAAGAGAGAAAGTCAGAGAGACCCATTCAATTGGGCTCTACAGCATTAATCTAGACTGGAAGAGTCCCGTGAAGAGCGGGAAGAAAATTCAGTCCCCTTGCATCCTCTCATTGTAATGTTGGCGGTGCTGGAGAGCCACTACCAGGTAATCGGATTGAGATAAAAACCGGCAGGAAGATTCCACCCCATGAGGACAAAATGGAGAGCAAAGTGGATTTTTTTTGCAGACACCTAATGTTCCTATTCTGTGCAAGTGTTTGTGTCATTAAGAGATCAATAATCTAGTTTATCTTCTAAAATTTTACATCCTCTTACTGTTTTGGGGACACTCACTGAAGAAAACTGTGTAAACAGAACCATCAAAAAGCACCCAGCAATTTGGAGTCCCATCACTCTGTAAAAACTCAGTAAGGAAGATGAAAGTGACAGTTGCAGGAAGAAACTGCTCGGCTCACGTGGACTTAAATCAAATCAGGATCAAAGGGGCTTATTGATTTATTAACAACATGTAATTAATTGGGAAGTAGAGAACTATATATTCATAATCAATATCAACAATACAACAGAAAAACCATAACACTAGACACAAAATGTTAACAAACACCTATAAATGTCTAAACACCCCTCTGTAGCCAGTCCCAAAAAGCTGTAATCACCTGCACCCATGCACACCAGCCATGTGTGTTACACACGCACACCTCCCCTTCCCAGAGTGCACGGGTTCCCTCCTGGCACATCCTCCCACCCGTTACGTGGCTGCTGCAGTGGCACAGCACTCCCGCTGCTGCCCATCCCTTTGCTGTGTGGGGGCTGGGCGCAGTATCCCACAGGGACACCATGCTATCTGGCCCAGGCAGAGACTAATTACCAAGCAAAAGCCACATGGACTTCTTCCCCCAGTGACCAAAATCAAACCCCTGTTACTTTGCAGGTTAGAAAACTAAGTGCTTGCCTTATGCTGTCTTCAGAAGGCCTGTGATGAATAAGATCATTGGGTAATTCAGTTAGTAAGGGACCTCAGGAGGTATCTAGTCCAACCTCCTGCTCCAAGCACTTTCAGCCATAGCATCAGACCAGGCTGCTCAGGGCTTGACCCAGTCAGCTCTAAACCCTCCAAGGCTGGAGACTGAATGAATACTCTGGATAACTGCTCTACTTTGCTGTTCTCAAGAGGGAAAGAGTTTTTCCTTATAGCCAGTCTGAACTACTCGTTTCAAATTCTGCCCATCTCTCATCCTCGGTCCACGTACTGCTGTGAAGGGCCTGGCTCTACCTGCTTGATAACCTCCCCATCGGTATGGGCGGGATGCTCTCAGGACCTCCTGAAACCGTTTCTTCTCCAGGCTGAAAAAGCCCTGATGTCAATCCTGATTTGCCACCACAGACACAGTCCACCTCCACCTGAGCACTTTAGGCACTAGGATATATTTTCCTTGAGTTTCTTTCAGAATGCTCCTGAAAAAATTCTTCTAAGACAAGGACAGCAACACACAAAGCTAGTAGTGCAGGAAACACACCGTCAGGACGTTCTGCTTTACTGAAGACTGCAGTTCACCATGAGCTAGAGAAGCAGCCACAACTAGACAGGTTATCTAGAGATAAACATATTATGCCAGACAAACTGAAAAAACCTTTCCCAGAAACAAAGCATATAGACTTGCCAGTGGCTTAGAGAGTTAAAATGGCAGCAACAAGATTACAAAACAGAGGACTTCCACTATCAGCAAAGAAAGAACCCCTAGTAATACTATAGCCAAGTCCCGCTGAACAATTAAAAATAAAGTTGTTGACTCTTAAGAGAGCATTAGGCTGTAAGTTACCACCAGCTCTGATCTCTAGTTGCTCTCTCAACACATGAGGCTTCCAACAAAGTTATAAATTAAAAAAAATATATATATTTAGATACTCTTGAAGACTGACACTCTCCCAAAGCCCTCTGAGAAGGTACGGGCAATCTGCCTGGCCCCTTGGAGTGAGCTACAGAGAGAGAAAGTAGCGGGATTGGTCTTCAGGGTGTTACAGAAAGGCAACCTTACTCTAGTCATTTTTGGAAAATCCCATCAGACCTCAGAGGTAACATGGCTGAACAAGTCCTCTATGGACAACAAGCACTAGTGGAGCAAAGAAATAGCAGAAGAAAGTAATAGTGACCTCTAAAAGCATAAGATGCTACTTTATCAATGAGGGCCTGGTGCTGTTCAGAAGTGAAAGACCCCTAGGTCTCATCAAGCCTAGGTATCGTCAGCAAGCAAACCACTCAGTCACACACACGAGTTCCCTTTTATCCCACCCGTGGCGCACCATGCTTTTACAGAAGCAGTCGTCTTCCACATTCCCTGCCTCGACAAGACTGTAAATTCCACCTACTTAAAAAGCAGGGATTATGCCATTAATTCTCAGCAACAGAAGACACAAAAATCCCTCTGGCTCTGACCTGCCATAACACAGGCCACATACCAAACACCTGTGGTTCAACGACAAGCTCTATAAAGCATGCTTAGCATCCCAGCAAAATCCCAGCGTGGGTGGCAGCACATTCTAAATAGTCTCCTCTCCTCTGAACAACCTGGACAGAAAATGCACTACCAAGCGAATTTTTAAGGCTTTACAGGGATTCAGTTAACTCGTCTCACCTGGGAAAGCTTTATAGACCAAAGATCTTAACCTCTGCCTGTAAACATGAGACAAAGCAAGGGTCTGAGAGTTAGAAACCAGTCCAAGCTGTTTTAAAGTTCATACATGCAAGGCAAAAGTATGCCTTGAAGCTAACAGGTGATAAGATTTGATGTCTTCCGTAGATTTCAGATAATTTCAGTGATTATGTAAACCAAATCCCATCTCAAGCAAAAAAGCAATTGTTTGAAACAGGCCTGTTATCTGACCTGACTATTCCCTTTGCTAATTGATATACAGAAAGGATGTTCTGATTCTGGCACTCTTCCAATCTAAGCAGCATGTATGTCCTTCCACCACGCAGCCCTGTGGGGATCAAACCAGAATGGTGTCAGCATACCATGTCTTTCCCCAGCACAATTTCCAGCACAGATATTCATCGCTACAAGACAAATGACTGTTACAAGATGACAAATGTACAAGGTTAAGTATTAAAATTAGCAACTACTGAGGAAGGAACTGGGTGTATTAAATTAAAAAAAAATGACACTGAACAAAGTGTGTCCATCATATTCTAAATGGCAAATGAAAAATAATCTCACCCAGAACTCAGCAGTCCACTAAAATTCTAAAAATGAGATGCCAGTAGAGATCAGCAGAACCTGTAAAACTCAGAAAAGTTGACAATCTGAAGTAGAAAGAACAAGGTGCACTGACCAAATAAAAATCCTACTTTTTAACATCAGTGTTCATTCTTGGCAACATTAGTAATGTTTTCATACAACCAAGAAGACAGATACATGCACATTTCCCACCGGAAAATACCACACCCACCACTAATTCTATATGCTTTGAATTTATTTTATTTAGAGAAACTTGGTATCTTTGTACCATTGTGTTATCCTTGGGCCCTCAAAAAGGAAAGCCATTATTTACAGAGACACAAATTCATCCTACTAAGGATGCAGAACACTTTCCACGTGCACCCACAGGAAAAAAGATAATTAAAAAAATAAAAGCTACATTCTCAAAGTCATCAGACAAGCTTCGGAAGTAGAGACAGCAGTTGATATAGTCCTGAGAAAATGAGCATCATATGAAAATCTCTCTGCCCACTCTTGTCTCAGCAGCCAATTCCCATTCCTACAGGTGGCCTGCCTGCCCTGAAAGCTTTTCTGCAGCATCCTCTGCCAAAAACTGTGCCTGGAATGTCTGCAACCAAAGAAGGAAAAAAAAAAAAATTAAAAAAAGAAATCAACACACCACAAGTTGTGTTCAGATTTTTGCAGATATAAGTTTCAGTGTGAAGCTTACCCAAAAGCACCACCCAAAGAAATGAGATCTTGGCTGCATCTGCTTGGCTCTGGTAATACAGTATATGCTGGAAAACAAGGACGCAATATGTTAACGTATCTACCTGTTGCAAAATACATTCATTTCGTAACAAATTTGTGATAGGAGACCAGAGGGCAATAGCAGAGACAATCCTTGGTAGGAGAGCGCTTAACCCAGGCACCTGACATGGTGTCAAGGGCTGCACCTTACAAAGGTGTAGGGGTCAGGTCGGCAGCTGGGGCCCTGCGTGTCAGCTGGGCAAACAGAGCGAGTGTCTCGTTTCCCAGGCCCCTGGTCTCCATGTAAACTGGACCAGAGCCTACATTGGTATGCGTGTGTGATGTCCGTCATAAAATACAAACTACAATCCACCCACTATGCCTGCCTTTATTAGGAAACACATTTTCAGGTTATATGTCACCGAGTGCTGAGACGTTGTTCTTGCGGCCAGCTCAAGCTCCCCCATGACATATGAGATAACAACTTCCTATTTCATTTGATAGCATTAGGCACCCCAGTACTCCAGAAAAGCAAAGAGGGTTGTTGGCTTTTGTTTTGGGTTTTTTTTTTTGTTCTAATTTCTGATGTCATCAAGTCAGAGTTTACATGGCTTCTACAGGTGAAGACACAACAAAAGGGATGTGTGAGGTCAGGCACACCACAGAAATGCACACTGAGTTCTACCAGACAGCTGAAATCACCTGCAGGACACTGAAATAAGTTTATTCTCACGTGGAAACAGAGGTAGCCACAAAGCTGAAACGGATCTGGAGAGCAGAAATTAGCTTGCAAGTTATAACTAAAATGCTGCCACTCCAGCTACTTCAAAGCAACCACAGATTTACAGCAGCATATAGAGCTCTTGATCCACCCCACCCCTTCTTCTTGTAACTTTTTTTAACAGGATAATTACTTCTGCAAAATTAAACTGATCTCTTTCCCCCTTTCCTTACAAGATTGATTCCATGAAATCATTTAATGGTATTCAACTATTATGTCAAGCATAATTGACTAACCTAAGGTTTAAAGACATCAGCTATTATTAATGAAGTGTTTTAAAACACATTTTGCTGATGTGGCCACAGCTAGAATTTATAACAGAGCTTTGCATGCTCACAGAGCAGCTAGCAATCTTTTGCTGGATTGCTACAGAAGTGTAACATATAATCTATCCCTTGGGGTGGGGGTAGGAGGGAAGATGGGGCTAAAGCACAGAAGTTACACATGAAAAATATTTCTAAAATATAATTGCGAAGGCAGCAGATGCTTAAAAGATTAAGTTCTTGCAGAAATTTAAGCAGCAGACATACTACGCTGCTTTTTCTCTTACTGAACAGGGATTTCTATGTAAGCTAAATCTGACAAACTATCTCTAGAAGGTATACATGTAGAAAAGAGAAAGGTTTAGTTTTTTTCTTCTTGACTCTCTGTAGCATGAGCGTGTTTCTGCAATCCATGACAAAATTCTAGTCCTATTTACATTGTGAGTTTTGCCACTGACTTTTGCGTGGAGTGAGGCAGCCAGCAGGGAGAGGAAATCATGGATATCAAACTTCACTTCTTTCAAATGCAAGTAATCTACTGGGTGCTTAGATGTATAAACTTCTCTTATCAGCATATCTGGCTCTCACCTGTGGCAAGAAGCTTACAGCTCTTCTAAAAGCCTACAGAAATAGCCAATACTAAAATAACACTGGACTAGAGATAGCATAGCTCCAGTGCAGTGTCTTCCACTTCCGAGTCGTGTCTTCAGGTTGCCTAGGTTGAATTTTATTCATATATATATTCTGATGTGCATGCATAGGATCTCATTCTTTGGCTGCTTACTCAAGTTTTAAAAACACGACACTTCATCAGAACCACTTGCTGTTTGCAGCAGTAGAAAGCAGAGACCAAATCAAATCTGAAAGTTTTGGCTTCTTGCCATTACAAATACTAAGATCAGCATTCAAGAACAGCTAAGTAGATAAGACATGGGGCACCTCTCTCATGGCAAATTTAATATTCAGACATCAAAACAGCAGCAAAAAATCACCGACAGGCAATCAGCAAAACCCAAAGCAGTGATGAAGCCATTTTCCACTTTGGAGCTATACTGTTTAGTAATTAACATCTGTTTCAAAGTTTTATAGGTCTGGGAAAGTTAAAGACATTGCTGATGCCCTTCCAGTAGCGCCCATTATATTTCTCTGGCCTGGAAGAGGAAGACAACTTTCCCCTGATCCCAAATCCCCAAAGAACCTTCAAAATGAAAGTGCAAGCCTGGCAAAAACCCCTCCAATTTTGCTTCACTTTCCTGCAGTAATAAACTTATGCAAGCCCTCCACTTGGAAAATGAGGACCACAAATACACTGAAGTTATGCTTAGGTGGGCTGATTCATGTCTAGATTTTAGTTTTCCTATATCTACCAGAGTAATATCACAACCTACGAAGATCAGGACCTCTGTCCAGAGGTGCACCACATTCTGCAATAGGATGCAAGTTTCCAGGGCGAGACAACACAGCAGTTTACAGTTCTAAAAATCACTCTGCCTCCAATACCCAAATCTGGCGTTTTTGTTTGTTTGTATTTTGTGTAGTTTTTTTTTTTTTTTAAAAACAAACCTATATGAAGTTAAACTGCAGACAACTAGAACATTATCACTTCTAACTCAAGGATATCTAGGATAAGGGGTAGTGGGGCCAAACATACTCCTCAGAGTCTGTATTTTAATTCTGTGTTGTGTTTCTTACAGACAGGTTGTCACAAACCCTTCTTCAGAGAACCAAGGTCCAGGAGGCAGATCCAGCCCTATCCTTAAACCTTTGAATAGAAGTCGCTTCGAAAAAGACCGTTCCTTGTTCAGCAACATGATTCTGCTATGGTTGTTTTCATAACCGTCACTACGCACATCATAGCACAACAGCTTGCCTCTGGAAGATACTACCATCAATGAGAACTGAGGGCACAGAGAGGAATTTAGCATCCTGTGTGCTTGGGATTTTTACAAATTATCTGGGTGAGCCCAGTCATGTCTGCCACCTGTGAGGGTAGATTAAAGGGAGTAATTCTGGTATCATCTGTCCTAGTGTGAGACAACATCAGTGAGCCTTAAGCAAAGCTGTCCTAGTGTGAAGTCAGTGAAAGCACAACTCTCTCTGATAGTTACCACTAGCAGAGGTGTGCAGTTGTGTCTATCATGCATGTTGTCTTCATGAGAAGAAATTTCCTAAAATGTTCTCACAGGAATGAAAATTGGAAGCAGCAGAAATTAATTCTCCTGCTAGTCTTGATGCTGGTCTTGGGAGAGGTTCTCCATCAAGAATCATTTCAACCACTGTGACAATGAAATCTCCTTTCAGAAGAATTACAACTGGGTGATAAAAACAAGATATCAAACAGCTCCTCGGTAACCAACAAGCAGGAAGAACGATTCAGAAACACGCCAGGGAGTAAAATCAGCCAGAAGACTACAATAAAAAGCAAGCACACATTTCTGCTGCAAAAGGAGAGACAGCCTGTAACCTTGCTGATATTAGTGTCTTCTTTGGTCTCGTTATTTATCATTTGTTTTGTGGGAGCACTTAAAAACCTCAGGCCTGAATGAGGTTGCCATTAAATAAAGATAATAAAAGCATGCTGCTCCCTCCTGTTGAGCACAACAACTGTTGTTAAATTCTTCAGAAAACATTGCTATGGAGACATTTCTTCCAACAGTCCTTTTAGACACAATGAGGTTCAGAAGCAACAAAAATTCTATTAAAATGGCTCACAGAAGTTAAATATGTCTTGATATACTGCATTAAACACATCTACCAAATGATCTGGTTTTGGCATTTCCTCTCTCTCCTGGAAATCTTTTTTTTAAATGTAATCTGTCTTCTCAGCTTATTAGAGAGCTAAACCAAAAACCATAGTTTATATCAGTAATCCAAATCAGATTTTGTATATAAATGCAAAGATCTGTCCTTGAAAAGATGAAGACAGTGGTCAGCATTTAAGCCAAGTGCCTGGGTACATTTAAACCAAGTGACTATTTCATGGAAAATAATATACATTTTCCTATAACACAGCAGTTTCTTCCTTATTTTATTTCAAACATTGAATACACTTTTGCACACAGCATTATTTCCCTTTGAAGAGCTAAGAATCATTAGTAACCTTTACTGTCATAAGATCCATTAGATTTTTTAAGTAGTAAATGCTCTCTATTAATTTATCATTATAATTAGATTAAGTAATACCATTTTACTATTGAGTTCAGTAGCACTGTTCTACTATATCTTGGCTAGTTAAACAGAGGAAGGCCAAGTTTCAAAAAGAAGCACACACTTAACTTTTTAAGAATTTCCCATTTTGAAAAAGTTCTATCTACAAACTCCATGTGTAACTGAATCCTAATCCAAAACATCTATTACTCAGCTAGCATTCCTCTCCTCATATCCACTATAGGAGGTGGAATGAGGATTACATGAGATTTACATATTTCTCCTCTGCACTTGATTAATACAATTTTAACTGAGTCTTGTTAGCAATTAAAAAGAAAAAAAAACACCTTTGAAGAGCAAGGTCCTCAAAGGTGAGAGTTTATCAAACTGTTGTGCCATCTACTGTCATACTGTATCCTTGCTACCCTTCTGTAACCCTCCATAACTTGCACATGGCAGAGAAGCGATTGTTGCTAAGCTGCATTAAGTTCAAATAAGTGAGTACCATTCTTCAAGTGTCAAAGGCGCAGAGCGATGCGCATGAGGTGAAAACAGAAGCACTGGCAGAAAGGCTATAAGTGACAACAAAGGTCTGCAGGAACTACAGACCAAGAAAGATGTTTCTTAGTCTTTCAAACAGGCACTTCCCACTAAAGCTTACTCTATATCATCACCATTGTAATTGCTTCTTGCAAACAGTATCAGAAAAAGCAGTGTAAATAATAAAGCTTTATCTCCTATTTAACATTCATCAACCAATTCCTGACTCCATTCCTCTAATCAAGGCTGACAGTCAAAATCTATTTTCTCTTAGTAGAAACTGTTTCATAGGGTATTTCAAACCGGAGACCTCTAGTCCAACCTCTTGCTTGAGACCAGTGTCAGCCATAGGATCAGACCGGGTGGCTCAGGGCTTGATTAATTTTGACCTTGAAACCCTCCAATGCCAGATACTGCACAACTGCTCCGGGCAACTGCTCCAACACCCCACCATTCTCATGGGGAAAAGTTTCTCCTTATATCCAGCCTGAACCTCTTGTTTCAAGTTGTGTTCATTGCCCCTCATCTTCCTACTGTGCATTGCTGTGAAGTCTGGCTCCATCTTCTCTATAGCTTCCACATAGGTAGAGGAGAGCTGCCACTATATACACCCCAAAGTCACCTCTCCCCAATGCTTAATAAGTCCAACTCCCTTAGCCTCTCCTACAGGAGAACTGCTCCAACCATTCTGGTGGCTGTCTGCTGAGCACATTCCAGTAGCTGAGTTATACTGAGTTACACTGCTGCACAAAGCTGTGAATAAAGTATTTCAAGTTGAGAGACACACTTGAGTTTAGATAGACTGAGAGTACTTCAGAGATTTAACAGACACCAAAAAAAAACCAAAACCAAATTACAATAAAAGTTTCAAATCCCCACCCTTTTTCTATGCAAGTGGTTTAAGATGTTTAATGATCAGATCTCGAGGAGGACATGTGGTAATGTATTTCTTATTGTTTGTCCTATAGCTACTTGATAGGAGGTGAAGGGATAGTAGGAGGGTGGGAAGACACAAAAGGAAGGGAGAGAGCAAGCACTATCCATAACATTCACGGTGGCTAAGGGACAAATCTGATGTTGATTCATGACTGAACTGTGGCACAGTATTATTGTACTTAGTGACCTACCACAGTGCACTTGGAGGCTCTGAATATTATGCTCCATATTTCTTCTATTTTTCTGAAGGAAGGTTCTCATCTGTTAACGTCTCTTAGAGAGACCTGTAACTTCTCAACAAATCCAGAAAAAAATCTGCATAGTTGTGCTGCTTCCTGTTGCCAGACAGGTACATTTGTCAAGTCACTGGTCTCAGAACAGTACAGAGCAGAAAGTAGGCGATAAGCTTTTTCCGAAAAAAATTTGTTAGAAAAATCCTGATTATGAGTGTCTTTAACAGAAGATTGATCCACCTGCCATAAACATGGGGACATGGGGAGGGAGGGAAGGCAGGCCTCTGTTTCAGGCCCCAGAAGTCAAACCAAACATATTATTTCTACTTTGGACAGTGAAACATCAGGCTGACAGTAAATGCTTGAGTAACATTGCATTTCTGCAAATAAATAAAAGCCATGTGATAAGAAGTCTGTTCAGCTGCAATCAGGTATAAGTAGAATTGAAACTCTTTCTAAATCCTAAAAAATTAGGTAGTTGGTCCAATACATGAGTTTTACTGAACTGCACAAACTCAGACTTTGATCTGAAGAGTGCTGGAAATGGTGAAACAGAAGGGAGATAAGCATAAGGATTCTTAGCCCCTAATCACTTATCTGATACCCTCTTGAAGTAAACTCTTGCTTGCATATCCATTCCATAACCTTTTCACCAAGGCTGGATGAGTCAGTCACAATAGCTACCTATAGATAAAACATAAATAATAAATACTAGCATAAATAAATAAATAAATACTAGCATGAACATAGTTGCCTCACGTAAGCATACTAGGCATTAAATGTAAACTTCAACAAGCAGTAAGTAGGAGCTAAAAACCAATCCCTGCAGCAGTGGAAAGATCATATAATGATTTCATTTCCTCCCTAGCACAAGAGCAACCGCTACTGGGGAGAGCAAGGGGAGGAATAAGTATAAAAAAACTGAAGGAACAACATTTCTAAACTGCTCTTTTTAAAGAAAAATAGTAGGGGATGTGTGGAAATCGCTATAGGCAGCAATTACAGATCACAATGGGAGGTTTTTTCTTAGCTCTTTCTAATAGAGCAAGTCTGAATGCAGACAGTTTCCATTCCTTAGAACAGTTTCTGTTCAGGAAGAATTAAGGCAAAAGGGGAGATTATCATCACTTGTTCTAAAAGGCAAAACTTAAAGTTAAATAAGTAGGACAAAACATACATACATATATATACGCACACAAAACAGCAAGACATTTACTGAACAGCAACTGAAAATTTCACACAGACCATCTATTAATTTAAGCTTGACTAGAGAGAACAAACAGGGCTGTTTTAGAATAAAATTAAGATGTCCATTTTGTAATCCAAATGTAAAGTAGTTAGTTATTAAAAGTGGCTTTTTCATGGAATGACTGTGTGTATGTGTGCAGCAAAGCTATTACAATGATTACACGCTACAACTCCTGCCCCTACACTTTTCAAAGATAAGCCCACACCTCTGCAACTACTAGAGCTCTGTCTGCAAAACAAAGCCACAGAAATGAGAAAACATTCAGATTTCCCAACTTCAAAATATGAACCTTTGAAGTGAGAGAAAATGAAGGGTACATTGAAATTCTAGCACCTGCCCTGTCCCTCCTAAACCCCTTTCTAGCTCTCTTCTGTGTCTCCTCGAAGTTCCCATCTACTTCTGCTTCCTCGCCTTCATCTTTCCACCCTAGCTTCTCACTCTTGCTTCCAAGCCAGGTGCCATTTGGAAATGGTGCATATTCATGCATAAGTTGCACACAAGGCAGCATGGTTGCTACGGGACATGCCCAGCTACACAGTGGGGAGAACTACTTTCAGAATTCAGGCAACTAGGTCATGAGTCTATGCAAACAAAGCATTTTGCCAGATCACACAGCTTTCTGCTGCTGAAGAACTGGAAGGAATTTCTTTTTCCACAGTATTCCTGTATCCTGATTCAATGCACAGCAGTCTTCACAGACACACAACTGAAAGAGTTGTATGAATTCTCTAATAAGATAGGCAGGAAAAGCCTTTTAGCTCTCATTCCAAAGTATTTTAACCATTTAAACCCAACCTTTCCAAATACCATCAGCTGTGGGCAGACAGCATGAGTAATAAGAGAAAACCGCTTTGGTGAAAGGGAGAGCTGAACTTTCCACAGCTGAACTCCTAACTTCTGTACTTCTATGTCACACATAATATGCATCTCATGAAACTCAGAAAGCCAGGCCATTTTGGAAAATGTTTTCCCTGTTTTCTGATATGCATAACTATTTATTGCTATGCTCCTCACAGAACAAAAAATAAAGGAAGGGTACATTGCTCGATACAGTACTAGCGGTCACTCCTAGAAGAGATGTTAACATGCAGCTGCAGTAACCTTAGACGCATTTAATAAGCCCAGTTACCACCTTCAAGAAGTTAACTGCTTGCTAGATCACAAGTGGAAGTTCCTCTTCCAAGCACCTTAACAAATTTCATTTGACTTCACAGGATGTGTAAGATTTTCTGTGGTTCCAAACAGTGATCCACCATTTAGTAAGTACAGCGCCAATGAGCCATAACCTCTTCATTTTAGTGGTGATTTATTATAAGGTTTTTTCCCCACTACCGCTCAGTTAGTTTTTTTAGACCATGACCATGCAGCCAAGATCCCCTAAATTGGAATCTATTTCCTACCACCTTTGTGATGTTTAAGCCACCACAGAGGAAGTCAATTACCAAGCAGATTTAAGAAGTGTGTGGAGAAGGGAGTGGAGTGAAGGTACACACAGTGTAGCTATACTGAAAGGGGTTTTTGTGAAGAAAAATTGGAGATGCTGAAATTCACCATCATACACTGCATGGGAGTTGCGAGTAACTGGACAGTCATGGTGGGTGGAGTGGGGTGAGCTGTGTAGGAGCACTAACAAGAACGTTAATAAAAGCATCATCATTCTCCAACAGAGAGCAGAAATTTAAGACATGTCCACAACTAATATTCAGACTATAGGTTAGAGAGCAGCTACTTATGATTCTTCTTCTGACAAACAGCAGGAAGATATTAGAATAATTTGAACTGCGGCTCACTTTTTTCCTCATCACCCAAGCACTTGCTACCGGGGGCAGCTCTAAGCATATTCCTATAACACAGAAGGACTTTGGAAAGAATTCAGAGACTATGATTCCTTCGTTTGATCAGCTGTAAAAAAAACAAACAACAGAAAAATTACTGCCAGCTGACTTTTTTCCCCTCCCTCTTTTCTTTTGCTCATCAGATAACATATTTGCTGACATTACATAGCCTATCTTCTCCACTTAGAAGTGAAACTATTTTTTTAATCAGATATTACATCACTGGATCTATAACAAGGAAACATTCTAGCTGCCCAGTATGCAATATATCTGCAATATTTGCAGGAGTAAATAAAATAAGTAAAAAATTATTTGACAGCTTGTAGTGTTTGTTCTTTCATACTTGGACAATAGTTTGAAACTCCAGAGGCGAACCTAGCACTTCCTCTTCTTTACTCTAGAAAATTAAGACATGGGTGCCAACACATGGTAGTGTCAGTGAAATATAGTGAAAATATTTGGGAACTTTCTACATATAAAATTTCTGTCTGATTTTACACAGCTACTATGTGAGGAGTACCTCACTGCATATGCCATCTCCCACTTGTAACCACAAACAAAAGGGGAAAAAAAGGCAGGAGGGGGGACCACGTGACCCTTTTTTTAATATTTATCATCCTTGCACAAAAAGAACCATCTAAGTAATGTGTGTATCCTAAAATACTGCTCTGAACATCTTAAAGAGAAACAGAGTATACGTGCAGATACTAGTTCTGTGCTGTGCCTCAGGAAGCTATTAATGCTATCTTACCCAACATCACCTACCCTAAGAAGATTACTGAGGTCTATAACTTACTTCTTTATAGGAATTACTGGTAGTATGCACCTTTTCCCTTTGAAGCCCGTGAGAAGCAGAACTTTTACTAGGTTTCCCCTTTACTGTTCATTTCCCATTTGGGGTGGGAAGCCTCATAGACTTTCATTAGTTACAAACTTCTGTTCAACTCCATTCAGATTTGGAAACCCTCTGCTTTTGGTTCAAATCTAGATTTTATGCCTACCAAGTTTTCAAGTTTATAATTTCGCTTCTACTCTTTGTAATACTAACTAAAATATAGCTGTTGTATAGTCCTTTTATCACATACATGGTAACTTTGTCGATATTAACTCTAATACTAAATTTAGAACATGAATTAACTGGAAGTGGGGCAGTATTAGCACACTGTATCAACATCTTTGCTTTTATATCTTAAAAACAACTTTCATAGTTCAGTAACAGATTTACTTAGGTACAGAAGATACACAATACCCTCCATATACAAAGTACCAGACTACTCAGAAAAGGAAACAACTATCATAGATTTGGTTTAATTGTACTTCAAGCCAGAAACCTTTAAAATATCATTGATTAATATTTCATAACCTGATTCTAACAAAAATTGATATATTGAACATAATTCATTTAGTGAGACAGGTAAATAGGTTTTGTTGATGTCTAAATTCTCCCATTTGAATTCCTGTAAGTATATACAGAGAATAATAAAACAACCATCATCTTAACTCTTAAGCACAGAGCAAAAGATGGCAAGTAATCTACATATGCTATCTAGCACATCAACAGCAGGATTCTAGTTGCCAATTTTGTTACAGAAGTGGAAGTATGAACAGTACAAACTATTTTCTCATATATTGAGTATTTAGAAGATACATACAGAAGACTGCACTTATGGACTGGAGAATGCATCCGATATTTAGATCTTTACCAGTTTTCGAACTAACTTTCCTCAGCTTCTACAGATTTTCCTGATTGCACAGGACTCAATTCCAGACTGGTGGTGGTAGGGGAAGCTTTCTCAGTAACCCTAATGTACTGGTAGTATTTGCAAAGGCCCCAGTAATTAAGCATTGCAGATGTGAGTGTCCCAATTACACACAGTTCCCAGCAAAGCCAGACCCTTAAAACTCCCAGCAGCAGAATCCAGAACACCCCTTAGAGCCTCCAACTGGCTTTGCTCTCTACCAGCTTCTGAGAAAGCTCCGTGTGCTAAAAACATCCTCTACCACTTTATGTTTTCCCCTCCACGTCCCTTCCTGAAAGGAGAAGACTTACTTAGTGCATCAAGTAGCCATTTGTTGCTGTGATCAGTGATCTTTAAACAAAGCAAGAGAGAAAGGAAAAACTAAGTGCATTCAAGTCCCCTAAAATCTAATACACAAGTCAAATATTTGGGATTTTTTCAGGCTTGAGCTTAAATGAAGATTTTTTTTTAAGGGATATCACAAAACAAAAAGGACAACTTAGTCAAAAAAAGTGATGAAAACGCAGACACTTCAGAGCAATACAGGCTAACGGACTGCATAAACCACAACATCTTTCTCCAGGGACTGCAACAGATGAGCAAATAGAAACTATCATTCATGTGACCTGGTAAGAACAGAGCTTTAGCCAGCACAATTTAGCAGGAAACCAAAACACAGAACCTACCCTAAACAGGTTTTTAGCCAAATGAGATATCACATCTGGAGTACCTCTACCACCATTTGCTTTTCTCAAGTTCCTCTAAATTCTTCACTTAAACAGCCCATAGTAGTACTTCACTCCAACAGCCCATATTAGTACTTCACTCCAACAGTTACCCTTAAGACTCAGCCACCATATCCTTTCTGCACCAGCAGCTCTTCACATAGCCAAATACAAGTTTCCTCAGGACTGGTATCATGCAGGCATGGAACAGCTTCCCCGTGCTAGATGTAAGCAGCAAAACCCCAGGTAACACACATATTCCCTTGGCAGTTCCCAGGCAGAACAGACACCTGACCCTCTCTCAACCACGAGTTTGCTCTCACCTTGGACATGGCACTGCTCTGTCTCTCTCCAGCGCTGGAAGGCAAGTTGCCACCCACATCCCTCCACTCCTGTAGAAGACTCTCACAGCTCATCAAGTTCTGTGAGCCTTTCTTTTCTACTGATAGAGGGTGGGGCAACACCTGGCACTATTCAGCTGTAGTTTAGGTACACCTGGTTCATTACCCTGTGGTAGGATACTTTACTTTGTGTTGCACAAATGTGAAACCATGCAGAGTAGAGAATTAGTACATGTTTGTAAAGTTTCACCTGAATTACAAAAAAAAAAACCAAAAACCCAGCACACTAACAAAACAGCTAATGCCACCCAAAGCAAGACAAATATGCAGTAGTTTGGTGAGTCTTGGATGCTATTTTGTATTAGCATGAAAAAAAGAGCAACTGAAGACACTAGAGATCCCTAGATAATACAAATTAAATCAAAACCTTTTCTTTGTAAGTAAGTCCTGTACACCTCAAATTAACAAAAGAGTTAAATCAAGTCAGCATGAACCAGGGATAGATTTGTCTCTGTCATTTTAAATACAATGCTACAATTAGTCTGAAGAAAAGAAAAGGAGTCTGTCTTTTTGGCTTTCAACTGCTTTGCAGCTAGAAACAAAAGGTAGTCAGACTCTCTTGTGACACTCCAGAACTCCAACTCCTAACATTGCTAAAGGCTGAAAGGTTCAGGAAGTTGCATAAGGGAACATAAAAAAACCCCAAAAAAGCAGAAGTTAAACAGTGAAAGACAGAACATCTTAAAGATGTATAATTGCTGAAGTCTGTAACACTTTGTAAATACCCTACCACTTCCTCTATGTCTTTTTGACAACAGAAAAGCAGAGTGACAACTTAATGGTGGGGTTACGTTAGTCTTAGTATTAATAAATTAATAAATCACTTTGCAACAAGTAAAGCACTTGTCCTTAGATTTCACCTACATAAGCCCTGAGGGACACAGACTTCATAATGTTTAACTGAATTTTCTTAGGAAACTTTCCCTTCAGTAAAAACATAACTTGCAGCCTAGTTCAGTGGAGGGAAATAAGAGGAAGAGAGGAGAGGTTTCTGCTTCACTAGGTATAAACAAAACAAGGGGTGGGATTTCTTCCTTCTGCCTTTTTCACCGGCACCATTTTTTGTTCTCACGGGGGGATGTTCGTGCCTGCCCTGTGAGAGACTGCATGGAAAGCCAGGTCAGCTTCAGAGTGTGAGAAACATGATGCTAAACACACATAAATCTCCAATCCAGGATCTCTTAACAACACTGAAGAGAAGGAAATTCCCTGCAGATTTCATAAATGTTTGAAGAAGCTTGCTGAACGTGTGTTATACTAAGAATGATCATGTGGAAAGATGACTGCATTTTTATGATGAAATGAATATACCATGAACTCCCTCTATTCAAACTTCTGTACAGTCACGGCTTCCCAACAAAGTGCCTAAAAACACTGTTCGTGCAAGAGTTCCTATTAGCTCTAGCAGGAGTTAATCGACGATTAGTCCAGGTGGAATTAAAGAAGGCTAATGGGAAGGTGGGGGCATGAATAGAGCACCACCCAGCAGCTAGAAAGAACCCAGCAGCACAGGAATGAAGAGGTTAAGGCAGAGTTGCCTGACATGTCCTAATATAACGATGTTCAGTAACAACAGTCTTACTGACAGGGTGCATTTTTAGGAATTTTGTTGAAGCTAAAAGCAATGCAGAAAACTGACAGGAAAGGAGAGTCAACCATATCTTTTAACATCCATTTTCTACTAATCTAAAGTGGAGAAAGGGAGAAAAAAAATCTTTTGCCTTTACAGAACAGCATCTCTGAACAAAACAGACATGAAGCAGCCAGTTGTCTGCCTGACTGCTGTCATCCTGGGGATTGATTTGCTACAGATGACACCCTATCTGGCTGATAGCTGCAGAGAACTGGGGCTTCAGCCACTGCCAGACACCTACGAAACACACACTGTTCTTGAAGGTGTTTTAAGTGCACTGCTGTCTTACTTCCTGTGCTTGTTAACAAAGTCATGGGTGGCAGAGCACCTAACTTGAGGGTACTGTGCACCTGTAAGATGGCATATTATGCTTGAAAAAGAGATGATCTCTCTCAGGACATAAGAAACCAGGACAATGTGGTCCTTTATGACCTTTAGTTTGAAGACTCCAAGCAAGTTTCAGGCCAGAAGCCAGATATCACGGTCCCTCTCAGGGATGCAGATGCCACTGCAACAGCCACTAACTGTCATAAGGTACCAGTAAATTCAGTCTTGAAGAGTTATTTAATGTAATTACTTCTTACAACAGTAAAATGTGGGTTAATGGAAATCTTGCAGTTCCCCCCAGCCCCTACCCTACCATACTATCCCCAATTATTTGGTATCTCCAGAAAGAAGTAAATGTCAAAAAAAAAAAAAAAAATCACAGGGCAAATTTCCTCCTCTTTTACTACCATTTACACCTCTTCATAGTGACTATATGGATGGTCATGTGATTTTGCAGTGCTTGTATGCAACTATACATTGGATTGCATTTACTACTGGGAATGAGAAAAGCAGAGGAGAAGTAAATATTCAGATACAGAAGTCATGATCCATTTTAATAATAAAGGCAATTACACCAAATTTTCTAAGAACAACAATAAAGAGCACCTTCTGTTCAGGTACTCTGTTGACTTACATCCTGCTTAATAGGTACCGCTAATATTTTGCTTAGTAGAGTATGCCCTGCCAGCATCTGATATTTCTGTATTCATCTTATTCGCATTTCATTAAGATGATTGCCTAATCTACCTCCTGTAATAATGGCAGCACATCATACATGACATGGAAGACCAGTCTTTGAAATGAAAACAAGTCTGCAGCATGTTTGTAAGCTTCAACTTACCCTTCCTGCATGTAAAGACAATTTAAGGTTAGTTCAATGTAGGTAGGAAATTCAATAATTTGTTGGAACTTCCTAGTTTTCTAGCAATAAATGATAGATTATTTTTAATTGAACACATGCCTACAGAAAATGAAACCTTTTAAATATTCTTAAGTAATATTTTGTTTCAAGGATAAGTATCTTGTTATTAATAAAGACAAAGAGAAAAACATAACACTGGCAAAAGCTTTATATTTATTCTCAGTGAAGCAGAGCTTTGAGGATGGCATAATCTTCCACTCAAATTGCCTCAGTGTTTTCGATAGAAAAACATTAATGATTACATCAACATGAGCATTCCCTAATATCAGGACTGAGATGCTCCCTAGATACAACTCACAGGATTACTCAGATTGCATGCATTTCTTGGTCTGCTTTAAAGTCCACTGAAAGAAATCATCCTCAAAGTTATTTCATTGGGTTTGGGATCAGACTTTAAACCTTCCATCTCAATTAAGACACCACGTGCAGGAAGGAAACCGAATTGATGTACTTACTTCAATGGTGTGCATCACAATCCAACAGACAGTGGGCTGAACTTGCCAACTCAGTTCCACACCATGTCCTGTACAACCAACAGAGACTAAAGACTGTTGATCTTTGCCAGCTTGGGCCTGATTTAAATTGATGGCCTAGAGCTGACAGACTCTGCACCATTAACATATTTCATGGTGCAGAGAAATGCTAACATACGCATGTGAGAGTAAATGAATTTAATTTGATGAAGACACCTTCTCACCCCCTGCTGATGTTGATTCCTTCAACTATGCAGAAGGAATTCTGTTGCCTGCTGATGAGAAATAATGTATAAAGCAACAGAAGAAAGAAAAAAAATCCCATTGCCATAGACTCTCAGTTCACTGCATGGTGCTTTACGGTCACAAATCCTATTAGCGTTAATCAAAGTAAGATGATGGGCTTTCTAACATGTTTAGTCCGGAAGACAGACCCTGCACAAATCTGAGAATTGGAACTTCACAGAGCAGGGAGGGGGAAGGAGGGTGGGTGAAGACCTCCCCTGTCTACCAAAATACTGAGCCACACAGCATAATGAGGGAAAGATTGGAGAGCTAATTTCCTATACTGACTTCCCTAAAGCACTGCACACTAATAAGCAGCTGTCGCTGAGGTGGGTAGAGCAATAAAGTCCCAACAGTCAAGCTGAACTGATACAGTCCATTACCTATTGAATCATGCCCATGCAGGTCTCTCAGCCGAATGATTACAGTGGTGTCAATGGGCTGTGCACTGCAGTGTTGTATTACAGCTCTGGTTCATAAAATTTTACAATGTATAAGTAAAAAATTAAATGCTAGGGAAGACATAAGCATTTCTCTTTCACACGTGCACCAGACATATCCAGCAATGGCTGAGGTTTAAGATGTATACATGATGAATTTCTAGGAAACTGGCCAAAATCTAATACAATATGGCCACATGGATCTCCTAAAAAGACATCCAGCAAAAGTCTTGCTTTTGAGTATTTGCAGCTGATATTACAATTATGTGGCTATCACTGAACTACTGTTTTTCCTTATTCTTTATTTTGGAAATAGTTCAATGAGCTTATCAGCAGATGAGCCAGAACCAAAATACATGCTTGCTGGCATGTATTTTGAAGCAATCAACTTAAAAAGAATATTCCAGCCAGAGCTGCATAACTGGAAAACTAGACAGTATATCTAATTCTGAATGTGCACAAAGTCTAAATGCCTGCCTTGTCGACACAGTACATCCTTTCTGAAAACTACATTTTTGTTCAAATAATAATATCACTGATTTTTAGAGCTGGTCAAATAGGATTCTCCAAATACTGATTCTGGTAAATTTGGGTATGCCTTTGTGTTTTGAAACATTCACAGACCATCCCCATTATTTGCATATATTCTTGGAAATACATGAAGAAAATTACAAGCAAACGGTCTTATCTGTTGACTATGCACAAGGTACTGAGCATTGGTATTTGCTACTTGACACGCAAGCCTCAAAATTAGTTATTTGATTAATCTGCCTGCTAAAATAAGTACACCATATCAAAATACCTACATTTGTTCAATTTGTGCTCTTTACTCTTGAGGGGTTTTTTTGAAAGAGTAAGCATGGTCAAATAACATTTCATCTCTGCCCCTATTGTGGTATTTATGCTTTCCTGCCCTTTGGCAGCAATGCTGGGCCAGATTTGTAACATGAACTCCAGCATACACCCATATTTGCTCATCATGGCAAATCCCAGACCAGATTTTCTGCTGGTATAAGTGGGCTTAACCTAACAATTTTCACTCATTTATATCAGCAGATATAAACAACTTGGGCTATGACATGCACAAAAAAATATGTATGTACATGTAAACTGATTTCTGGAAGTGTTCCTGTTGAGAAGAACATTTATCAAATTTTGAGATCCCACTGAAATTTCTGAAATAAGTCAGATTTAAGCACCTGTTTCAATCAACCGATCCTTTGAACAAGAAGGAATTAATTGATAACTTTTGCTTAACAGGATAATAATAGTAGTAGTAATAATAATAATTATGTGGCCTTATACCAATAAGAAATAGTGATATTAACCAATTTATTTTCTGTTGTTGTATCTACATAAACATAAAACAAGAGATGGGCAATGAGAAATCACACTGAAAATTAAACAAGCATCTACTCTTGTATCAATCATGTTGCTAGGTTGTAATACCCAGATATGCATATAACAATTGAATTTTTATGATCAAACATTTTCTAACTGCTACAAAACTTACTGGGAATAGATGGACCAGTTCTTGCTTCACCTACATATACTCACCCCAGTTCATTAAACCAGCTGTACTTGAAAGCAAGAGTCTGCACAGACTTCAGAATATGCTCTAAGCAACCAAACTGTGTAAACTAACTCTTACAATGAGGCAAACTCTGTAGCTACAACTTTAGTCAATTGTTCTGTGTGTCAAAGAGACTCAGCTACACCTTTTTGGCAGTTTTGGCAGGATGCTGACACTTTCACCCTCTTCAAGTCTTTCCATACACTGCTGGAAATATCATTCCTCTTTCTCCCCAAGTTTTCAAACTATGGGAATCTCTGACCACTTTAGATAAAGTCGCTTCGCACGCAGAAGCAAATATTCACTCCAAAATAAGTTTTCATCACTGATAGACTGCACACATTTCTTACTGGTGTCTTCTGAGTATACTACCCACATGTCCGTATGTAATTTCACTATCGTTATAGCTTACACCAGTTCAGGGCTATTGACATAATTCTGCTTGAACTGGTATCAGTTGTGGAAATTTGGCATTAGCCTATCGTTAATTCCATGTGAAAGTCAGGCCGTAGTTATTTAGAAACTCTTTCAGAAACTATTTCACATTAAAAAGTGGCTGTAGCCACTTACAACTGAGCTGTTTGCTTCTGCTTTTTTAACACTGTATTTAAACTTAGTAAATGGTACACATAGCAAACAAGGAAGTAAATATAAATGTTGAAGAATAAATGTATGACCAGGGGTTATCAAGTAAGGAAAATATCTCGTTCAATACAGCAATAGCTTAAACAGCTTAAATAAAAAGACCCAGACTTTGTATTTCTGGATGCAAAGAATTCAGAAAAACTCAGTGGCACTTACTAGGCCTTAAGAGGTTTGAAGGCCTCTGTTATATAAACATCCATCAATGGACAGGTATACTGCCACTTGTTTTCAAAATTGTCTGCTCAAATTCCAGCCTTATAAAACATAAAAATCAGCAAAAAGCACTGGCAGAAAATGAAGGACAGAGTGACCAGGGACTCGAGAGTACTTGTGGTGGGACACTGAAACAGAGTAAGTTTTGAGGCTATAGAAACTGACTCCCGGTGTGAATTCCCAAAAGAAAATTACACAATTTTTAATCAAAAGCAAAGTTTCTGTACAATATCAACCAGAATATTTAGTTTTAAATATAGAAAACATTGAGCAACAGAAATAGAAATAGTTTAAACACAGATCTCTCTTCACATGCTTGCAGCAGTGCAGACAGGCCCT
Organism: Ibidorhyncha struthersii; assembly: GCA_013398815.1. Lineage (NCBI taxonomy): Eukaryota > Metazoa > Chordata > Aves > Charadriiformes > Charadriidae > Ibidorhyncha > Ibidorhyncha struthersii. The sequence continues at coordinate 1,072,906 of VZSZ01008633.1, read as the reverse complement.
GGCTTTTATAACTGCCTTCAGTCACTCAGTGATTTTCTGTGTCACAGCAAGCTCTAGCCAGTCCTCTCTTGTTCCAGTGGAGCCACGGCTAAACTCATATGAAAACCAAGCAATGTAACACAGTTCTTGCACAAGTTGCCCTGACTTGACAGGAACGAAAGTAAACAGAAAAAAGCCACATTTGAAATAGGCTGACAGTTGTCTGATAAAACTAAACTCTCTATGTAAGTGTCGAAACAACACCAAACAGCTGTGTTTCCAGAGAAGTCCCTGCAAGGACTGTTCTAACGCTAATTAACTTTATCAGTAGTGACTTTATTTTTATCAAGCTCACTGATAACAAAGCTGGCAAAGAAGAAAGATTTGGAATAGATAGTGAGAAGTTGAAGACAGGAATCACAGTAACTGAGACTGCTTTGTAAACTGTGACACAACCAGAGGGTATGTACAGCAAAACGTCGGGTTAAATATCTGGGTACAATAAGAAAGCCTTTTACAAGGCTAAGGCCATCCCTCAGGGATTCCAGACCCTGGAGGTCAGAGAGAGAACCTGGAGAAAGGAAGACTTTCCCTTGGTTATGGACAATCAGGTTAGAGACCATTTAGGCAAACTTGACACCCACAAATTCATGGGCCCCGATGGGATGCACCTGCACATGCTGAGGGAGCTGGCAGATGTTATTGTGAAGCCGCTTTCCATCATCTTTGAAAGGTCATGGAGAACAGGAGAGGTGACTGAGGACTGGAGGAAAGCCAATGTCATTCCAGTCTACAAAAGGGGCAAGAAGGAGGATCCCGGAAACTACAGGCCAGTCAGCCTCACCTCCATCCCTGGAAAGGTGATGGAACAGCTCCTTCTGGATTTCATCTCTAGGCATGTAGAGGAAGACAAGGTGATTGGGAGCGGTCAGCATAGGAAGTGTGGGTTAGATGAGTGGGCAGTGAGGTGCATTGACAACTGGCTGAATGGC
>VZSZ01008633.1:1036942-1071852 GCA_013398815.1 Ibidorhyncha struthersii | reverse complement strand
TCCCCAGGGGTCAGTACTGGGTCCAGCCTCGTTCAACATATTCGTCAGCAACCTAGATGAGGGAATAGTGTACCCTCAGAAAGTTTGCTGATAACACAAAACTGGGAGGAGTGGCTGACACCCCAGAAGGCTGTGCCGCCATTCTGTGAGACCCGGACAGGCTACAGAGTTGAGTGGAGAGGAACGGCATGAAGTTCAACAAGGGCAAGTGTGGGGTCCTGCACCTAGGGAGGAATAACCCCATGCACTGGTACAGGTTAGGGTTGACCTGCTGTAAAGTAGCTCTGCAGAGAGAGACCTGGGAGTCTNCTGTAACTAGCAGTGTTCCCCAGGGGTCAGTACTGGGTCCAGCCTCGTTCAACATATTCGTCAGCAACCTAGATGAGGGAATAGAGTGTACCCTCAGAAAGTTTGCTGATAACACAAAACTGGGAGGAGTGGCTGACACCCCAGAAGGCTGTGTCATTCTGTGAGACCCGGACAGGCTACAGAGTTGAGTGGAGAGGAACGGCATGAAGTTCAACAAGGGCAAGTGTGGGGTCCTGCACCTAGGGAGGAATAACCCCATGCACTGGTACAGGTTAGGGTTGACCTGCTGTAAAGTAGCTCTGCAGAGAGAGACCTGGGAGTCTTGGTGGACAACAAGTTGACCATGAGCCAGCAATGTGCCCTTGTGGCCACGCGGCCAGTGGTATCCTGGGGTGCATTAAAAAAAGCACGGCCAGCAGGTCGAGGGTGGTTATCCTCCCCATCTCCTCTGCCCTGGTGAGGCCGCATCTGGTGTACTGTGTCCAGTACTGGGCTCCCCAGTTCAAGAAAGACAAGGAAATACTGGAGAGAGTCCAGCAGGGGGCTACAGAGATGATCAAGGGACTGAAGCATCTCTCTTATGAGGAAAGGCTGAGAGACCTGGGTCTGTTTAACCTGGAGAATAGAAGACTCAGAGGGGATCTCATCAATGCTTATTAATATCTAAAGGGTGGGTGTTAAGAGGATGGGGCCAGACTCTTTTCAGTGGTGCCCAGCAACAGGACAAGGGGCAACAGGCACAAGCTGGAACACAGGAAATTCCATCTCAACATGAGAAAAAACTTCTTTACTTCGAGAGCGACAGAGCACTGGAACAGGCTGCCCAGAGAGGTTCAGGAGACTCTTCTCTGGAGATATTCACAATCCACTTGGATGCATTGCTGTACAACCTGCTCTAGGTGAACCTGCTTTGGCAGGGGGCTTAGGCTAGATGATCTCTGAAGGTCCTTTTCAATCCCTACCATTCTGTGGTTCTGTGATTCTGGGGCCACCTTTAGTTTAGGAAACTAGTGCACACTTCTACAGCTAGCAGAGGAAGATATTTCTGCAGAGGAGGATTCAGAATAATGGCTCAGCCTACTTAAAGTTACATTGACCTGTGCTGCCTCTTACAGTTACACATATATGCTAAACTATTACTCATATTTGTATTCTATACTTGATGGTTCTAATGCACTACTTCCTACATAACCCTACGTATGCAAGCATTCTGAAAAAGTTGGGATTAAATGGCAGGTCAAGTGGCATCAAGCCTTCAAGAACAATGATGAAAAATTGGAGGATGTTCAGAGACCCATGAAAAGAAACACACATTAAAAAGATGAGGCTAGGTTAATTCAATTTATTTTGGTTTTCAAAGAGAAAGTTAGATGCAGAGATGATTACAGTAACTTTCATGTTACTAATACCTTATCTAATAGTACAGACCTCTTCAGTCTAAAAGACAAAAGGATGAACAATGTCCAAAGCTTCAAGTTCAAACCAGACAAATGTAGATGAGAAATAAGGCTCAAATCTCAAGCTGTGAAACCAATCAATCACAAAAATTACTGTTTAAAGCTGCTTCTCCTTAATTGCAAATCTTTGAATCAATATTAGTTTTTTTTCAGGAGGTTCTGTTCTTTATTGTTGTTTTTTGGTTTGTTTTTAAAGATCACCTAATTTAGCCACAGTTGCAAGGCTCAAAGCAGGCCACAAGACTTTGATGACTTCAGTTGCTCAGGTAGACAGAAAGTCAGATCAGCTAATTTGAGGAAATTTAAAATTTATAAACCTACCAATGTTCTGGCTGTGTATCTGCTTAAATAGACCCCCAGGCAAGATCAGAGCCATACCTGGTAATCTGCATAAATTTTGGAAAGAAAGTCCCTGTCTCAAACAACTGTCGCCACAGATAAAACAGGTTTCATGTTGCAGGGAGGAAGATGCACAAAGATGACAGATGACTTCGACCAAGGTGAGTCCCAGCTTTCCCAAAGACACAGTCTGCCCCAAAATATGAATCAATTCACCGTTAACACCAGTGTCATATTAACTCTTATTTTATCTGAACTAATTAGACAACCTTAGGTCGTGGTTGACTGAATCAATGCTGTGCAAGGACAACAGAACCTTCAATGTCCTTTTTGTATCAACGCCTTACCTATACGACAAAGAACGGGAGAAACCAACACACGCTACATACAGTACACAGATAGAAAGAATTCCCTTCAACTCAGATTTTTGGTGTATTTGTTAGTAGATGAAATTTTTCACAAATACTCATGTTGAAACAACTATCATTTTTAGACATCACCTTCCAGAAACTTTCCTAGAATTCATCTGACAATGCTGAAAAATGCTACGTGCATCCACCTTACTGTATGGAAAATGAAAAATACAAAGAAACAAAAAAACACCACACATTTTAACAGACCTCTACAATTTTTGAGCTGCAGTTTGGAAAACACATCTCCCCTATTTTAAAAAGTAGAATTAATTGAACATGGAATCATAGCATACCAGGTTGGAAGGGACTTCAAGGATCACCTGGTCCGAGCTTTCTTGACAAAAGCATGGTCTAGACAAGATGGCCCTGCACCCTGTCCAGCTGCATCTTAAAAGTGTCCAATGCTGGGGAATCCACCACTTACCTGGGGAGATTATTCCAATGGCTGATTGTTCTCATCGTGAAAAATCTTCCTCTTGTGTTCAACCAGTGTCTCCCAGAACTGGTCTTTCATTGTGACTCCTTGTAAAAAAGGAGTCTCCATCTTCTCTGTAGCCACCCTTTAAATACTGGAATGTGGTGATAAGGTCTCCCCTAAGCCATCTTTTCTCAAGGCTGAACAAACCCAGTTTTCGCTCAGCCTTTCCTTATGTCAGGCTTCCGAGTCCTTTGATCATCTTTGTGGCCCATACATGAAGTATTGTTGAAGAATTGTCTTTTTATCCGTAATCCTAAACTGTTGAAAGTCTTATCTCCACCCTTCTGCAGGAACCAGAACAGGCTGCAAATATCATTTGAGATATGCCATTGCATTGGGATATCAAAGGACAACGGATCAATTGTCTTTTAGGCCAATAGCCTACATGTTTCCTAGTCTTGAGTCAAGAGTAGAAATTAATGATTTATTTCTCTTCCAAAACATTTATTTTCACAGTCAGGGAAATAAGATTTATGGTGCCAAAATCCCGATAGCATAGTATAAATATATTTATATGTTCTTGTAATTATATTTATACTATACCTGAGGGATTCCAACTCTGCAAATAAATCTTGTTATTTTCTACATTATGCAAATAAGCATTCTATAGTGGAAATAAATCATTTGTTCCACTACAGAACCCTTTTTCTCAAAAGCAGTAAATTATTCTGTCAATACCAATGGTCTGTCAACCAGCAATGGTCAAGTGCTACCAAACTGTGGCAAGTTGTAGCTTCCCGTTAGCTGGCTACAGTAGCTTACTGCAGGGGGAAAGAACAGCAAAACAAGAAAGCACTCAGTGAGCAGGGGGACTGGTGAGATGTGTTTGTGCTCGTAACAGTAGTCTGCTGGGAAGTGCACAAGGAATTGCCAACATTGTGCACTGCAGATTAAGAACCCCGCAGCTGATTCTGCCCAGGCAGGTTTTCCTCCACTGCCTGGTACAAATTCATCCCTGCTCCTGAAGGAACAAGACACGGAGCATCATTTCTGTAGTTAAATAGAGCAGGGGTAAACAAGGCTGTTTACCTGAGTTTGGGGGCAAACAAGTTTGGGAAGTGTTGATTTCCTGCCACACAGTATTAATCTTAATAAATTCAGCAAGGCAACTCTCAATTTAAACATATATTCTCTGAGAATAATTAATCCTGAGTTTAATTTCCTTTACTTTCTTTAGTGGCATTACTTTGAAAGCATCCAGCATCCTGCATTATTTAATTGCATTTATCCTCAAAACAGCCTTGCAAAGGGGAAAACACTATTATTGCTGTTTGACAAGTGGGGATCTGAAGCACAGAGAAACTAAATGAACTATTCAAGGTCACAGAGAAGTCTGTTTCAGCGTAAGCACTAAATCCCAGATTTGCTGAGTCCTTTGACAGCACAATCCAATAGGACTACCTGCCTGTGTCATCTGCTCACTGGCAGTACTGGCAATTCTTCCTGAAAGAACAAATAGTATTTGCCTTATAATTGCCATAAATTATTTCTTTGCAGTCAAAAGAAATTAGGCAAATGGGACAAATAAAAAATAAACCAGGAAAAGGAATTTGACCTGAAATATTCTACACAGGATTATAAATACAAACAAAAATTAAAAGACATCACTTTTCTATTTCATAAAGGCAGTATTTTCTTATTTCAAAATTTAAACATCCTGATGACAGCAGTGCAGCATAAACAAAAAGATAAAACACAGCATGTCTCACATACTGAAGAAAAAGGATTTCCTCCCTTTCCTTTTTTCTTTTATGCATATTTCATCTTCCTCCTCCTTGCTTCTCCTCTTCCTTTCATTATGGAAGATAAGTCATATCAATGAAGTTACAGACACCTGTTTCCCAGTTAATTGCTAGTAAAGGCATTTTTACGATTTCCCTAAGGATGATGCAACTCAGACTGAAAATATTTCATGTTCAAATAGGTAAGTCTAGCTCTAAAGCTGCTGGGACATGCTTTCCTCAGAGCTAACCTGTCTTCAGAAGGATCTCTGTTCATAAAGTAATGTGGACTCAAGGGAGGATTCTGGGAGACACTTGAATTACACATTTTAGGAAAAAATAACATGAATAGCAAAGAAGATAATTGAAAAGGTAACCAGATACGTGTCTCGGGGAAGGCAAACACATACAGAAGTAAGTTCATTTACTGAAAGGTCAGAACGGAGTCAGACTTTTGCTCTCCTTGTGCAAGCACAAGGAGAGCAGATACTGGGAGAAACATACAATGCCAAGCAAATAATTTGCATTATAACTGCCATAAAGAATTGGCAACTTGTACAAAAATGGCTGCAAAGGGAGCACAGAGGGCAAAGGGGAGATGTGAGTTAGTGAATGAAGCATCACTTTAAACTGAGGAGCTAGAGACTATAGGCTAGTTTGCCAATGCTTGTTAAGCTATTCTGAATACATTGTTTCTCTTCCATCCTTCAATTTCCCTACTTGTAAAATGCAGCACAATTACTATCAATGCAATCACAAAATAATAATGATGGCACGGCTGTGGAGCTCCATGCTGTGGAGCACTTGGATTTCTGCCAGAAAAAAAAAAAAGCTAAATATTGTTACTCTTGAAGGAATATCTCTAGACATCTTAAATTTCATTCTAAAGGCAGAGGGGGAAAAAAAAAAAAAAGTCTGTTGAAAAAGAAGAATGAAGAATGTCAGTGACTTCCCCTTTAATGCTGCATAATTAGTGTTCCTGCTTTCTAAGATCCTTACATATCCCAACACCACAAAGTCAGCATGCTTTCACTGCAGCACCAGATGTTGGTTTTATACAGACGCTCCCTGGGAAGAAGGGGGTTTCTTAGCTCTATCCCCATGGCAGAGCAGGTGCAGCTTGAAAATTAGCTCGAGATCCCTGCTTAAGCCCACATAAACTGGCAAGGCTACAGCCACCACCCAAGTTCACTCAGCCAACTGGCCTCTTCAGGACAACCAGCAGCTGCTACTGCTTAGCATTTTGGGGCTGCTCTAATCAATAAGGCCACTGGTCAGATAATTGGCCATAGGGTCAGAAAGCTGCAGCCCGTTCTCCGGATTCCCCAGCAGTGGTCAGGATATGATGGAAAATTGTACCTTACTGAGTAGCGCTTATTTTTCTGAAGCTATTTCAGACTCCTGTAACACAGAGGTTGTTTACTAAATTGCCTGATTCATTCAAAAGAGAGAAAGCTCAGTTAGCAAGATTAGGGAAAAGGTCTGACTGTTTATATGTTTTTACAGTGACATCCTAAATACCAAATGATATTCTATAGTTTAGGAGTACCTTACGAAGTGACACATCTGTGACAGCTCTTCAGTCAGTCCTCCTTAATAATTTTTCAATGCCTAATCACTTTTAGTGCAATCGTACAAACCTCCCCTACCAGCTCTTCTGATCTTAGAAGCATCCCTTACATAAGTAGGGCCCAGAAATGCTGCATCTTCATATGGACTAGAATGGGTGACATTCTAGTGCATTACTGCACCTGACATGACTGTGCACCGCAGACCATCTAAAACCAGCTGAGACAGAGGTATTGCCTACTTCACCTTATGATCTTGGTCACTATGAGCAAGGCTTTTTGATTTTCAGACTTCCAAAAGTTTTCCAGTGGTGGTATGAAACCAGAATAGTGAATTTAAACTTTGTTTGAAAAACAGATCTGCCTGATTTGTTATACTGCTTTTGTGAATAGCTCACAGAACTGAGGAATCCACAAATGACAGATTTAAAGATTAAGAAATCCTAAAACACACCCCCACAGAATCTGGATTAGCTTTATTAGAAGAGTGGAGCGAATAATCTCTCCAAAGGTCATTGCTACAAATTAAACTTGCAATTTGCTAGAATGATTAAACTCCCCAAGGGAAGAACATGAATCTCTCCAGTATACTGAACATCCATGTCAGCTCATTTCACACTGCATATTTTCATTAGCTGGCACTGTGGAATGTGCGCCCTGTCTCCATATGCTCCAATTTTCAAACTGTCTGCAGATTAATGCAACTTTGGCAGGTGAGTGATTCAGACCCAAATTTGGCAAGTCTTTCCCCTGATGTGACATCTTGCTGTCAATACTTTCTCATTGCTTTTGCCAGCAGACTTCCCTCTGGGACCAGCAGGAGACCACCCTGCTCTTGCGTAACACTGTGGGATGCGATTTTTACCTTAAATTGTGCAGCAGCCAGTTTATGCATAGGTGAGGATACTACAGTTATTACATTCATCTTTGTGCTGACCTTTAAGTTTCTCTTGTTGCAGTATGCACGCTCTTTGTGCTCACTGAGCTTTCCTTTTGAATCAAGAAGTGAAACCTCATGGTAGAGGTTGCCTGTGTATGTCAGCTTTTGTGAAAAGAAAACATAACATTTACTTTTTGTATCGAAGCAATGCACTTGGGAAACAACCATCACACTCTTTAAATATGAAATTCCTTTTGCCCCAAATTGCTGTTGCTGCTCTCCAACACACACTCATTTTCTTATGGGGTTTCTTTACAAGATTGTGCTAGAAGGATAACTGAACTGTGCTCAGGGAAAAAAAAAATCAAAACCACACACCAACAAAAACAACACACCAAACAAACCAACAAGGAGTAGCAAATGCTGCTTAATAAGAAAAACAGCTGATCAGCTAAAATGGTAGAAAAGAACTTTTCTTTCTAAGCCTGAAAAGAATGTAAAAGAATTAAAAGAGCAGGCAATAATAAATGTTTTGTGATCTAATTTTTATGAATCAAAATTATGATGGAAAAAGTACATCTGAGGGAAAAAAATGAGGGAAAACAATACAGAGGCCAGGTCAAAGTATCTTTCACTTTGAAATTGGTCATCTAGACCAAAAACAGGTAGTTACATTTAATTTTAAGCTAATTCGTAGAATAATACTCCATTTAACAGACAGGAATGACCAAGCTTGATTAGCCTGTGCGTTAATCAGGGAAGAGGAATCTCAGCAGTCAGTCAACAGAATACATAAGAGGCCTCACCAGCAGGGACCACGCAGAAAGGCCAGCTCTGATGCATGGATTGGTCACTGACAGGAGTTAACCATGGTTCCAGCGCTGAAAACCACTCAACAGGGCCTTGTCAAGAATTGGCCAATGAAACTTCTTTCTTGGAAATTTGACTAGAGCAAAAATGTTGCTCATTTCTACTTTGCTTTGAACTCACATATTTTTTGCAAAGGGGAAGTAAAAAAAAATCTTTCCAGCACTACCGTTCACACCAGATGTACTTTACTAGATTGCAAGATTAAATGAATTTGTGAAAATCCATCCATTTGTGAGTTATGAGTGAAATAGTTGGAACTCATTTATGTTTTGTTGGTTTTTGTTGGCTGGGGGCAGATGAGGAGAAGTGTCATATTTTATCACTTCAAAGACTTGAGCATCTTTGATCCATTCCTGTGCAATACAGTTTTCCACTAAAGTAGGACTGTATGGCACAGGATGCAGGATTTGTTGCATGAGAAAATCTAGGAACATATTGGCAGTCTTAGAAAGCAATGCTGCATTAGAAAAGTCTGTTACTGAAGAAATAAAAGCTTTTCCAAAAACCCACAGTATCACATTGGTTTTCAAAACTTCTGAAAGGAAGAGCCTGGCACACCTGTTTTTCAGGAAGCATGGTGTTTCCTCACCTGAGTACCAGGGAAGCAGCCTCCGGGACACTGAGCTTACTCCTTGCAAGGTTATCTCTTCAATTCTCCTATTTCCTCTGCTAAACTCAGGTGAAAGCTGCATCAATCTAACCACCAATTCCATATGTAACTGATGCCACAGCCTCTCTTCACATGTAATATGGACGTCCTCAACCATCCCGAAGCTAAGGGAAGGGGAGGAAACTTGTACATTCCCAGGGTCTTCCAGTATTCAGCCACAGCAATTTGCAGCACAGGACACTGGTTGGCAGCACGCGCTTTCAGTTACTTCACCTAATGTTTTTATGTTGAGGCAGGGATTCTTGTTCCTCGAAGCCCTTCACTGCTAACGTTAGTTTGATGTCAATAGTCATCATGTGCTCCATATATAACCTTCTCAATGTAATTCTCCAATTGTTATTTGGACAGGGAAAAGGAGGGGGGAAAAAAAAAAACAGAAAAGGCATTAGAAAAGTAACTAAGAAAACACGAGAATCTGGCCGGCACCTTATTAATGCTTCCTTCAAGTAGCCAGATGCATGTCTCAATAAATCTCATCCATTCTGGAATACAGTATTTTTCAACCTTATTATTTCCAATATTTTGCCTGTCATTTCTGGCTGGTTTCTCAGAAATAAAAGCTTGTCCTTGAGAAGCAAGAAAAAGTTACTATATTTTCAGTCTGAATCACCTCATGATATAAGCACTGAAATGCTAGGAATAATGTAAACTCTACAGTAAAATACAGTGACATAGTATACCTAGAAATACCTCAGCTTAATAGGTGTTGTGCCATTAACAGTGGATTTTATGGATGCTAGTAGATGTAAATCTGTCAGGTAGACAAGGATTTACAGTAATATCCCCTGCAGCGGACGATTTTCATCACATTTAGGACTGTCAAACAACTAGTGTGTTTTCTTCAGTCCCTCTAAGCATGAAGGCCCCTTCATTTTATTTAAAGTCTGGTACTTTCACCTTCAAGGCGCTCTGCACTGACAAACGAAGCTCTCCAATGCCCTGTCCCTTTTAATAGATATAACCCAGAGCTCAGGTGACTTTGCACATTCACGCCACTCCTTCCCAGACAAGAGCCTTAGTGTATGTGTTGGACATTAGACAGGCAAGACGCAAATCCGTGGCATATGCACTTACAAGGTTAAACCAAAGTTTGCAGTGCAATGTGTGCATGTTCCCAAGAAGCAGAGTGAACGAGCTTTCCTTTTCTGCCAGGCATCTCCCAGGGGGACTGCAGTGGAGGGGGCTGAAAACCCTTTCGGCAGCTAAGAAATGAGCCTGGGAAGCACGTATCCACATGGGACGCATCAGTGGCCGTGAGGATGATACAGGGAACAAGCACTGAAAGAGACAGTACACACTTTTGAAGTGCAAATAATAAAACATCTGTGCCTTATATCCATTAGTGTTTTCCTTTAAAAAAAAAACAAAAAACAAATAACCCCAGAATTTTAAAACGAGGTTTGAAAAAATATTTCATACAAATTCAAGGCTTGCATGAAACAAATGTTACGAATTTGAATTAGACGCAATGGTGAAGTTAAACAAGTGAAAGACCAAACTGAACCCAGTAGCATGACTAAGCACACAGGGCGCCGGAGGCCAAGGCAGGCTATGCAACACCACAGGCGGCCTGCGGGATTGGCTGGTTGCTTTTATTTGGCTACGTATTTTCTCTTACCTTTCCTCAGTGCTCAAAGATTCATTTCTGGCTTCTGTGGGCATGCTGCCGACAGCAGAGAAGAGGCTTTGGCATTAGGGACAGGAGCAGGTTTGCAGAAACGCGGGGTACGGGCACGGGTGCCCAAGTGCTGTCAGGGGGACCATGGCATGGCGGGGCAGCCCCCGTGAGGGGGGCACCGCTGAGGCCCGCAGCCACAGTGGTGGCACTGTTACAACTAGGAAGTAAGAGTCTGATGAGTACGTAAATGTGCAATTAGAATCCCTTGTGATTAAATGCCACGAGTAGGAACGAACAGTTAAGAATACCACCTCATGCCATGTCAGCTAATTGCAAAAGCTTCCATCTCCCCAGTCCACACAAAGAGTTCCTCTACTATCAGCCCAAACCAGCCATAGCGGTCAAAAAACGTGGCAAACAGAATGACGCTCCAAGAGTTCTCCCAGAATTCACTACTGCGTGACCACCGGACACCACTAGGGAACACCCCAAGACCCTTCATGAAGCCCCTAATGGACTTAATGTGCATGTGCCAGGGTGATATAAATATTATTATGAGTTCTGGGAAGTGTAATGAATACAGAAATGAGTTCTGGGAGATGTAATGGCTATGCGTATTCTGCACAGATATAAGTCTCTGTGAATCTCATATTTGACGGGCGTGTTTGGTGGAGAGATCCCCCATGTCCCCAGCGCCAAATAAAGAAACTCTGCTTCTTAAGACTACATTGGTGTTAAGAGGCTCATACCCAATTTTGGTGACAGCACCTCGGTGTGACTGACCGAAAAAAACCCGCAATGGGGTAAGGCCCAGAGGAGCCGTGCAAGGGCGATGTGCCGGGGCCACTCATGGAGTAAGGCAGGCTGCCACTGACCACGGCTGCCACAAAGAAGCTTTTACCTTAACAAAGGTGGCCAGGAGGGGGGGTGGGGAGCGAATATCCAGCTCAGCCCAACACAGAGTATAAAATTTAGGTAACCAGCAAAAGTATTTTGAAGAGAGCAAGGGGCTTGAGCTGGCCTCAAACCCACACATGCCTCCCTGGTGCCTGCGGTGCACCATGTCCTGACGGCGAGCATATCACAGGGGCCGATAATGGGAATCACATTGGTGTTGTGACTGAACGCTGTCTTTCAATTACTATATTTTGCTAAGGGCAACTACTTACATTTGTGTGGTGTTAAACAATACATTTTGTATCACTCTGCTAAATCAGGAGTCCCATGTAACATCGTACTGTCTTCAAATAAATAAATTCAATATGAAACATGACACACTCCATGCATGGAATAACTAAAGGGAGCTGGTCGGGGAGTATTGCACTCTGGGAAATCATACTTAAGAAAAGGCAAAATACTGCCCGGCAGTGAGGGAGAAAATTTCTGTGAGGAACAGCCCTGCGAGCACCAAGGAGAGAGATGACAGAGGGGAGGAGATGTTCCAGTGCCTGGGCACAGGTGTCCCTGTAGTCCCTGGAGACACCCCGCTGGAACACTGCAGCCATGGAGGACCCCACACTGGAGCAGGTAGATGTGCCCTGACAGAGCTGTGGAAAGCCTAAGCCAGAGCAGGGGGCAGAGAGGAGCTGTTATGGACTGACCACAGACCCTGTTCTCCATCCCCTGAGTTGTAAAGGGGTCTGGAACGAAGGTGTGAAGTTGAGCCTTGAAAGAAGGAACAGGCGGGGATGTGGTTTATCTTTGTCTTTGTTTCTCACCATCCAAATCTATTTTTAATTGGCAACACAATAAATGAACCTTCCCCAAGTTGAGCCTGGTTTGCCCGTGACATGCTACTTTGTAAGTCATCTCCCTATCTTTATCTCAACACGCAAGCTTTTTAATCTTATTTTCTTCCTCTATCCTGTTGAGGAAGAGGAATGAGAAAGCAGTTGGAATGAGAAAGTCAGGTTGGACACTTGTCAGCCAGCCACAGTCAACCTACTCCAAAGGGTTTCACCCACGTCTGCAATAAAGACAATTCATTAAATGTTTACTTACAATACGCGGGTCTCCAAAGTGAGTATGGAAAAAAAACACAACCCAACACTTAAAGACAAAAAAAAAAAAAAAAAGACAAGACACAAAGTAGTTGCATTTCTGAGAACAATGATTGGCTTCATACTTTAACATTCATTCTGTCCCTTTCTTCTGGAACTGGCCCATGCCTGCCATGCAGCTGGTCTTCATTGCAGCCAGAAACAGAGGTAGCCAGGACCCTACCATTTTAAACTTGTTTTTATGGGAGCAGAAATTAATGAAAAAGACAAAAACACTATTGAAAGGTTTAATTCCTTCTGTTATGGCACACCTTTTACCCAAGTATCCATATAAACACATCAGAATTTTGGAAGCTTTCTCAAGCATGGTGAGAGATACTTTTCCTGGGATGAAAGGGAAGTTTCACAGGAATCAAACTACAATAACAAAGCATACCGTATTAATTATATCTCACTATTTCTGCTCTTTTAACTGTCATCAGGGCTACAAAAGCACAATTATATGATACACCATAGGCAACCTAACTATTTGGTACTTGCAGTGCATATTCCAAAAGATGAAGACCTCTGGCAATCACTGCTAAACACAGAGTCTAGCTGTGCTAATAACTGAGGTTAAACATCTTTGTACCACAATACTCCAAATACAGGAAATCTTGAGCCAACAAACTCCTCAAAAACTGAGCAATTACAGGCTTAAATCTACTTCCGATCAAGAACTTCAGAAGCACCTGATATCCGAAAGGAAGCCTGCCATGTACTTCCTGCAGAGAACCCCTTATCTTCTATTCTAATTACTCTTTCAAGCTGCTTCATTTCCAGCTGGAAAAAAAAAAAAAAAACAACAGCAGCAAAATACCTGCATCTTACAGGCTTATTCACAAAACAGCATTTTCCCAAACCAGTCAGCATCGTTTTGGCACAAAAGCCCATAAATTAATCCCTAGCAACACATCCTAAATAATGCTTACCAATTACCAGTGAAACATATAGTACATTCTATTGCCTCCTGTGGTACTGAAACTAACAACTACACAATTTCCATGTTACAACTATCTGCAAGATAAATCCGAATACATGGAAGCAGCAGCGTTTAAAGTAAATTAAAATACTTTGCAGTTTTACTTTTCACCACACGCACTCTAATGTGCATTCCATTTAAAGGTTTTTTCGTTATTAAAGTTTCACCATTTAAAATTCTGCTTTGACCACAGCCTGTCAGGTGTCTCCTGTCACCTTCACACTGTGTTTCAACGGTATAAAGCTAGGATGTATGGATTGCAAGACCAGAAGAGTTCATTACAATCCTTAGTCTTACTTTCTGCACAAGATGGCTGAATTTAAAGACAACAAATGACGACAGCTCTGCCACATCCCTAGATGGGTAGCTCCAGTAGTTAATTACATTTACAACTGAAAGTCTGTTCTTTATTTTGATTTTTTCTAACTGTCCTAATTGCATTGGTAGAATCCTGTAACACCTTTGTCATCCAACAGGCCTCCAGAGAAGGGCAGCTTCTTTTTATGGCCTCACCAACTTTGCTTCCTCTTCCTTCCCTGAAAATAGTTCTGTAAAAATGTTTACAATGGCAAATGGATCCCTCTGTCTCCTTTACTTTTGAAGGTACAGCAGCCCAGGAAGCTTTAGTTCCCTTTCCACTGTTTTGCATGTTTACTTTGTGCCAGGTATAGTGAATAACAATTATCCAATTAATACTTTGTCAGATACATTCACAATTACACACACACACAAATTAGATTGATTCCCTAACCCTGACTGCCTCCTATCTGTATTTAAAAACCTGTTTGGATAAATAGTTTGTGATTCCTATTGCAGCCTGGAAGGAATTAGAAAATAAAAATTTCCTCATTTTTCTTGCTCCAGGAACACAATTCCAAATGCATCATCAAATGTCTTAGAAAATAACTGTATAGCATTTATTTGGGATTTCCAAGAGTAGTGGAATTAATTACAAAAGGAAGAAATTTTTGACCCATGCTTATATGGCAGAGACAACTGGGGTCACTTACCCAAATCAATGAAAAAAATATATGGCTACTCAAAAACAATCACACAGACATGGATCTGCCATAACCATTATTCACATTCTATGTCCATTCTTCAACAATTTTCCTGGGATGTTGTTTAAAGCCTCCTGAGATGGAATGTTTTTGCAATCTGGGCCATTTTATTGCTAGGAGAAGGACACAAAAATATGAGTAAGACTATCCAGTAACTAAAAACTTTTCTCGGAGCTTTTTGAAATAAAATCACATCAGGAATAAAGCAAAGACAGGACACTTCAACTGTAAAAGAGACTGATTCAAAGGGCTTTAGAGAAAACATCTGAAGATAGAATAACAGTAATATTCTCCACACAGTGCCAGAAATCCACACTGAGCTTTGCTTTCCATAACAGCACCACTGAAATCAGCAGGTCCATCCATAATTAAGGTGCAGATCCAAGACTAAGCCACAGTCGGATGACCAGCAAGTCAACACTTTCTGAAATATTTGTATATATATTTTTAATATTTTCCACATTTTTGAAAATTAATATAGAAATTAATTGAAATATGTGCACTACATGTTCTGCTCACGATTCATCTCCACACATCTGAGATATTTTATATGATCCTGCACGATATGTAGGTGTGGAATCCCCTCAACTCTACATTTATTTGCAGAATCTGTTCTTGTATTTATTGATGCCAAGTAACAATTTCCTGAATTGCAGTGTACTCAAATTACTTTCTTTATTGGTCTGAAAAACTCCTGTAGATGTAGGGGAAAGAAAGTGGGGGCAAGGAAATCATAAGGAAAAAAAAAACAACCAACCCTTTCTACACCTCTAAATTAACTGCTCATATAAATAAAGGTTGTTGTTCTGTTAAGGCTGAACTTTGCAAAGAAACTTCTCTTAAGGAATTTTCTTCTGTGATTATATCCCCTGGAGCATAAATTACAGAATAAATACAGGGTAGCTGCTGGGATTTAGCATCATTTGCTGTGATGACTGGGTGGCTCAGTCCATTGGAAAACTACAGTAACATGTCGCCCTGTATACTGCCCTTCAGGAACTGCAATTTCACAGTTTGATTCCCAGCACTGCCTTGCAGGGCTGCTACCGTAATGAGTTTCTGGATCTTCACACACCATGTGAGAGACTCTCTTTGCTGTAGTTTCCCAATAGGGAAGGCAGAAAACACTGGCGGAAAAGGTAGTTAAGGCAAAGCACATCAACACCGGGAGGACAGGAGAAAGCACTCTGAACACTTTACCAGAGGCAAATGTGGACTTGTCTTTTTTTCTGCTGCACTGTCATTGACTTTTTCTCTTCTGCATTGTTATTTCAGAGCACTGACACAGTTGCTCTTACACAGCTGAAGTGCAGAGATCACCTGGGGAAATGGGGAATGTTGTATTTTTGCATGGGTCATAAGTACTAATTGTAAACTGTGACTTTATGCACTGGGAAGAGAAACTAAATTGAAAGAACCAGGAATAAGTGAACCAGGAAACGTCAGCTGAAGAAAAAAAAATAATTTCACGCACACAAGATTTACAATAACTTTGTTATAAAACCGTTCATATTTCTTTTCAGTGCACTCCAAACATTATTCCTATAAGTGTCTTTTGGTCAGAGAAAGAAATTTCATACTTGGTGCAACCTCTTACATTACCTGCTTGTCTTTTACATTTTACATAACTGAGTTTGCGGACGTTAGTGACACCTTAATAAAGCAGGGCTGTAAACCTCACTCACCTTTCCCAATGGCCACTAAAAATCTCAAGAGCATTTGTCCAGGACAACTACATTTTTATGTAGCCAGCAGTAAGAATATAGCTGTATGTTTGGCTTCAAATCTTTTTACTTTCCAGAAAAAAAAAAACAAAACCCACCAAACTAAGGATGAACATAGGAAAGACGGTGCATGGCCATTTCATTCTTATACTTTGAGATCTGCTCTAAGCTGCTGTTTCAAAACCTCTTTCATTATTTAGGAAAAAAATATAATCCCATTTTAGGGCTTGTCTACAAATGACAGCTGACGAGCACAAGCAGTTCGGTACAGTTAAAATGTAAAAGTGGATCCACAAAAGGGTGAGTGCAGTTACAGCATGCAAAACTGCCCGCAAAAGATTCCTCACACACAGGAAAGGCAGAATATTAGTACAAGGCATGTTATAATCATATCTCCAGCAGAGATTATTATAGCAGAACACTTGAACTGTTTTTATAAGTTAAACAGGTAGGAAAGAAGAAGATGACGCTCCTCCCAGAAATAACAATACCAGTAAAAAACACATACATAGATCCAGATTAAGATCACAAACTGAAACGCTTTTCCTGCAACACGTTTTTGGAACTTGAATTAAACAAAACAAAACCCCAACAACTTCAAAAAAGGCCATAGTCAAAGAGTACCCTGCACAATTACCACAGTCTTCTAGAGAGTAAAATGACATAAACCAAAGGTCATATATTTGAAGTGGAGGGCAGGATGGGAAAATAGAGGTCTAAGTCAACCTTAATAATTGAAAAATTTAAAATGTATGGATAAATCAGTGTATGTAGACTATGCAGAAGTATCCAAATGAAGAGAGATGCATTTCTAACTCAGTTGCTGGCTCTGTCAAGCAGAAACGAAAGCAAAAGGAAAACTAACAGCCAGGATAGGGAATAAAGATATAATCCTGCTAAAGCCAGGACTTTTCCTAGTATCCAGCTGAATTTGGCCAGGTTGTAACTTGTGCTATTGCCTCTTAGAGTCATAGAATGATTTAGGTTAGAAAGGACCTTAAAAGATCCTCTAGTTCCAACCCCCCTGCCAAGGACAGGGACACCTCCCACTAGACCAGGTTGCTCGAAGCCCCATCCAGCCTGGCCTTGAACACTTCCAGGGATGGGGTCTCCCCAGCTTCCCTGGGCAACTTGTTCCAGTGCTTCATGACACTCATAGTGAAAAATTTCTTCCTAATATCTATTCTAAATCTACTCTTTTCCAGTTTGAAGCCATTACCCCTCATCCTATCACTACATGCCCTTGTAGAAAGTCCCTCTCCTGCCTTCTTGTAGGCACCATTCAGATACTGGAAAGCTGCTATAAGGTCTCCCTGGAGTCTTCTCTTCTCCAGGCTGAACAACCCCAACTCTCTCAGTGTGTCTGAACAGGAGAGGTGCTCCAGCCCTCTGATCATCTCCGTGGCCCTCCTGTTGTCCTGTCAATGTACACCAGCCTGGCTCTGTCTCCCCCACACTCTCCCAGCAGGCAGCCGCAGGCAGCAAGAAGGTTTACCTCCCCCCAGTCTTCCCTTCTCCAGTCAGATCAAGCCCAGCTCTTGCAGCCTCTCCTCCTACACCCTGTGTGCTCCAGCCCTGACCATCACAGTAGCTCACCGCTGGGCTCCGTGCAGTACCTCAGTTGCTCTTCTGTACTGGAGAGCCTCAAATTGGGCACAGTGCTCCACATGTGTTCTCACCAGTGCCAAATAGAGGGGAAGATCACAGCCTGCTGGTTCTACTTCTGCTGACACCCCAGGATGTGACTGGCCTTTGCAGAAAGTCACACTTTCCCTTGCTGAGCTCCATGAGGTTCCTGCCAGCCCATTCCAGCTTATTCAGGCCCCTCTGAAAGGCTGCCCTGTCATCTTGCATATCAAACAATCCCCTAGTTCAGTATCATATGTATATTTGCTGAGTGAACTGCATCTCATCATCCAGATTGCAGGTAAAGAGATTAACAGTATTGGCATCAGTATTGATCCTTTAGGGAGACCACTCACACCCAGCAACTATTTCAATGTCATGTGACAAATCACCACCCTTTGAGGCACATTTCACCCCCTTCACTATCCACTTGTCCAGCCCATATCTCGTCAATTTAGCTACAATGGTACTACGGGAGATCATCTCATATCATAGCAAGAGGTACTTGGGGCAAACATGATTTGCCTTAAGTAAATCTGCACTGGCTGTTTCGAGTTGCCTTCTCATTCTTCATGTGCCTGGACATGACTTCCAAGATTTGCTCCACGATCTTCCCAGTGCCTGAAGAGTGGGCGACCAGCCTGTAGTTCTCCAGATCCTCCTTATTCTTGCCCTTCCTGACAACATGTTTGCTTTCCTCCAGCAAACTCCCAATCACCATGACCTTCCCAAGATAATAATAAGCAGCACCCTTGCAGTGACATTGGCCAGCTCCCTCAGCAACCCTAAATACATTCTTTTTGTTCCCAGCGACTTGTGTATGTCCAATATTCTCCCCACGGGCATCACTGTTAGAACAGTAGATAACACCTCCGGAGAAAGAGGGCTCTGCAATGTGAGCTAACCTTCCACCACTGGCCGTTCTGGAAAACAACTGAGCTGTCCTGGAAGTGATGCATGGCTGTCTTTCTTTAAATTGCTCTTCAATTTGTTCAAATTGATAGAGCAGGGCAGGCAAATGGAGACAATGCAGAATAGATTAAATTCTTCGCTTAGCCAGAAAAGCAATCACATTTATTTCTCCCTGAATTTGTCATGAAGAAGATCCAGAGAACTTGAGGTTGACCTTGCCACTTTAGAAACATTGGTGTGCCCAAATAAAGGCATGAAGATCTCCCAAAGGAGTATATTAAGGTCTTGTTCAAAACCTGGATTTCCGTTGCTCTGTTTCTTCAAAGGATCATTTCTTTCCCACTCCAACCTCCAACAAGAGCAACAGATTTGGGATTGAAAACAGAGGGAACAGCACTGGGGCAGGGGTAAAGATGGGGAAGAAAATGATGAAAATAGAGCTGTCCTCCCACTACACACAGGTAACAAACACCCTGCCAGCTTCTTCAACTATAATGTCATATAAACAGCATTCTGAACTAATTTCAGACCTTTTTAATTTCCAGTTTCAAATTAAACCTCCTCTAAATGCCCACCCACTTCAATAAAGATAATTTAATTAATTCTCTGAAGTTATATTTGAAGAGACATGACAGCCATCCCCTTAAAGGTAGGTAATAAGTGTGCTGTTCAAAAGAGGAGACTAGGGGAAAACAAACAGTAGTGATGCTAAAGCCTATTTTGTGGCTATTTCATGTCATCCAAGGTGAACAAAGCAGCTAAGAATGAAACTGTCCCATCAGCTTCAACGGCTGTTAAGGGATCACCATATTTTTTTTCTTTTAATATCAATCCTGATTCTCTCAGTGTCTCTGAAATTCACAATTCTATTCACAGTAATGTTATTTTTACCAATTTTTCTAACTTCACAGGGAAGACTTCTGATTCTCCTTAGCCCAAAACCCAGAACTAGACAGAAGTTCTGGTAAAGCTAGTATTACAAGAGGCCAAATGAGGAAATCTCCAGGCATCTGGACACCTTCAGCACATCCCTTGTATTTGAAGGACATGCCATTTGCCAAACCAGTCTGGACACCAATCTTTGAGCGTGAGAAACCCTACCTGCCTAATTCTGGGCATCACATAACTCACACTTTTGCAGTTCACTATTCTTTAATTTTTCACATCTGATCTGGATTTTGCTACTCCAGAACCGTTAAATCACCTTATCAAATATTCAAAGGATCGCTAAGTCTTTAGCCTACAGTAAGAGCCAAAACTGCATTTGCTTTCTTTTCTTTTATCTCATGGACCTTAATTGCCATATTGACAAAAAGAAACAGTTGTTTACCTCCTAAAGTCTCAGGAGTGCCTGCCAAATTAATCCTTTTAAGCAGTGTTTCTTGAGCTCCAGAAACAGCTAAGTAGCATGCAAAGCAGCAAGATACTCTCTTAAGAGGCAGTAAACATACACACTGCTTCAAAATTAACCTTGGCTATTACAACTTATCAAAGATTTGTTCTTTCCTGTTTCACAGAGTCCAGAGGTTCCAAAAGGTGGGTGGTTTCTTAAAGCAGTCAGGAGACTTTGAAACTCTTGTTCAAGAGTTTTGTTACCTAGATATGTGCAGTCGCCAAAACACACACAGGAGTAGTGGTGGAGCAGTGTTATCTAAAGAATGAGCTCGCAGAAACTTAAAGCACAAGAGAGCAAAAGTACTTGGAATTAGACTCCTGGCAAACACGAAAATGACCTGCACTTTGCAAAGCCAAGAAATGCTCTAAAGGCTATGAAGTAGTGCATAATACTAGTAAAGTCTGTGACACTATGTCCTAAAGTCAATACGGTATCTTTTAGAGCATAATTATTTTTCCTCTGCCAGACTGACTTGTCACCCCTTCTGTTGATAATTTTGAAAGAGCTGGAATTTTATATATAAACTGACTCTTGTCTTAGAACAGAAACATTAAAAAAAAACATCGTTTCCTCTTAGATGCCATTTACACTTCAGCTGCAAAGGAAATGAATTTTGCTGAAAAAAATGAGGACAAGTGATTCATGTTTCAGTACCAAACTGGGAGGGTGTTGATGGGCTTTGGTTACAATTAGCAATACAATGGAACTACCCTGAATGATTTGCAACTGTTCTCCTCACATTGCCCTCCACCTGCTCTGAGGTAACCCCAGGTTCCCTTGAAACAGTCTTTCCCATTGCGTCTCCAGCAGAAAATACACCCAAAATAGTTCTGCCAGAACTGAAGCAGCTGGTTAATGGAAGGAAGTTTAAATCAAGAAGCAGCTGCATGTTTAGATGCAATTCAACATACGGGATGTAATGCAGCCACTTTCTTTTTATCTCAAAGCCTCACTATTTTTTAAGGATCTCATCAGAGCCTTTATATTGTCCCCTACTGCCACCTCTAAATGTCACGGACTCCCAGTTGTTTTCCCCAGCATTATTTCAGTCTAGGAAATATAAGAGGTTGTTTGGAGTAAGGAGGCTGTAACCAAGGCAAAAGGAAAACAAATCTGAGAGGAAATACATGAGAAAGAAGGCTTTTGGTGCTACCTAAGTTCTGAGCAAGATCAATGGAAATAAAAGGGTGCCAGGCTGATATCTTGTCCCAAGCACCACAAAATCTTACATGGTTGCAGCCAACACAACAGAATTTCTGATCATTTCCAGTAATATTTCTGCATTTACTCTTACCGGTACCAGGGTTATTACATAGCCATAACATTGTTTTAGGCCTACCAGAAGCACTTGTAGCAGAAGTGAAATCAGGAGTGCAAAAGGACACTTTCTGTCAGTGCCCTGCTTTGTTTAGACATATATAATAAGGCCCAGATGATGCTATTGAATGGCTGGAAGGCAGCCTTCTCATAATTCTCAACCCAATATTTGAAAGCTCCTTAAAATATAGAAGATGCAACACTTAACTTACAAAAGGAGTCTCTCATATTCTTCTCACAACAAAAAATGTAAGCAACATCTTACCTACATATCTCTTCAGGCAAGTAATAGTACAGAAGGTTTTACTGTTCAGGACAGAGTGACAAAGAACAGGGTTCTTTTCATTTTGCCAATTCATTATGTCACTTCTCAAGATTATTAAAAGCAAAATGAGCTGTTTTGGAAAAACAATTTAGTATAGCATTTCACTTCAGATCTGCTCTCCAGCCATTAATAGGTCGTTCTATTATGAAAAAGTGTGACATTTTTACCCCATTACTCAAGACTGATCTTTACTCGAGGGACAATCTGTCTGTTGGCAAACAGTAGCACTGGTCCCATTAGTTCTACTTTGGAGGGACCAGTGTTTATGAGGAGATTGTCTAACTGTATTAATATGAAAATATCAGCAGTAGCCAAAAGCCCATGTACTTCAAATATTGTTAACAGCAAATAGGTTGAACATTGGGCAGTAATGAAGGGAAAAAATTCTAAAACTCTTCAGTGAGGACAGGCACCAGAGGGATGGCTCTATTCCCCCCGTGGGAAGTTACTATTTTCTGTCTTTATGGACTTATGCAGCTTTAGAGGGCACACATCTATTTGCATTCTAAACCAGCAAGCAATAAGCTAAAAATAGTGTTGAGAATTCGCTCTGTGGATACTGAACAGTGCTCTAGGAACTTTACATTTAAGCCTATTTTTTTCCAAGCAATTATAGGCAATGTCACAGGGAAAAAAAACCCAAAACCAAAACAAACCAAACCAAAACAAAAACGGTTTATCAATCTTTGCAGAGGAGGTGTTTCTGTTTGGAAGAGAAACCATGTGTCTTTCATACATATTAATGCACTAGCATGCTTGTACATGTTCACTTCAGATTTTTGGTAGCCTTCCTGCCTTGATGTCTATCCCTTCACCAGGGCTGGAAACAAAAGAATATACAGAAAGTGGAACTGCATTTGCCTTCCAGACACTGTCGGTGAAGATTGTTCTTCAGCATTCCTAGAGTCCCAGTCACCACAACTTCTAAATTTGATTCCTTGTACAACACCCACTGCTCTGCATAGTCCACTGCATTGAGCAGTCTGTTTTAGATAAGCATCAAGAAATCTACAGACCTGAGTGCAAGGAATAAACCAAGAGAAGATAAGATCAGATTGGCATAAGACTGCCAATACTGGAAAGTCTACCAGAAAGCAAGATGGGCATAGAAGCTAGTGACACCAGTCAGAACTGCGGACTGCTCTGAGAGTGGGCTCTTCAGGTGACTGGTGCTCATTAGAAATATTTATATTTTAATGTACGGGGCAAATGGTAGCTAGAGCACACTGAGGCATAGCAGTTATGGCTAAGCTCCCTGCCAGAAACCAGAAATATTTCTTCATTCATTCATTTTTTCTTTTCAGTCCATCCCTGAAAATCAGGCTGGTCTCCTCACCAGTTGTCAAAACAGGAGTGCTTTCTGAGGAGATCAAGATCCATGTCACAACAGGGCATTCATATCTCCCATCACACACAGGGAGAAGCACAGCACTGAAGAAACATCAGCACAGCTGTGCTGATGTTGGAAGTGTGGACCCTACAGAGTGTCAGTTTCTTTCACCAATGGTTTTTGTTTCTAATTATTGAGAGGGAGAAAAATACGGGTTCAAGAAAAGCTTTTAAAGAAAGCTTTCCGCTCAGCTTTTCAGAAAGAAACCTTCTGGTTGGAGGCTTTGAGCAATGCAGAGGATCCCTGACAAGTCCCCAGGCTGTGGGAGGGTGGCTTGCTATCCAGAGCTTTTGTGGGACTTGTCTGCCAAACCTGGGCTACCCAAGTGCTAGCTTGATAAAATATACAGCTCCCACCAGAAAACACGTTTAGACCCTAGTTTCCACACACCCCAGCTACTGCTGTCTTTCTTACAGGAAAACAAAAGCAAGAAAACCCTCAACTTGGGAGTCAGCAGCAGCAAAGTGCAGCTTTTTTTTCTCTGGATCCTGCTTCCAGGGAACCTGAGTCGGACAACCTCCCACCATTACCATGGAAGAGGCTGACAAGGCAAGAAGCTCTCACGTTGTCTGAGTTTCAGAGCGGAACATAGGAAGTACCTTATCTCACAGAAGGAAGAAAGGATTTTATATCACTTACTGAACCCTTTCAAAAGGTCAATTAGAAGCAGAATCAACAAACAAAACCAGAAAACCAGCCCATATTATGGTACCAGCTACACAATGGCTAGGGCTAAAGTTTGCATTGCATTGAACTGAAAGAGCAACAGCCACATCACACCAGCTAGAAGATCCTATGATGGTATCTGTAAAAGCCATGAAGGGCATAAACACCCTGATTGAGTAGTACAACTGTTCAAAGTTGTGTTTTGTGCAATTATCTGTACAGGAGAAGTTTCGTTTGACCGTTTGGATGATATGCTACAGGCATTTAACTAGCTGCTCTGCAAATGCTTTGGAGTGCACACTTTAGGCACCAAAGGCGCTTGACCAACCCAGTTATTATTCCACCCGTGGCCTGTTATTCTGACCCACCACACTGCCGTATCACCATAATTCTACCTTTGGTTGTGTTTCCAAATAACAACTCCCTCTCAAGACTCCTTCTGTACCAAGCTACATCAAAGAAGCCATCCACTTCACATTTTCAGCTCAACAGTTAAGTTCAGTTTCAGCAACCAGGCATTCTTTCTCTCTGCCTTCTCATCTCAAAGTGTTAGAAAAAAAAAAAAACCCACAGCAAAAAAACCCACCCACCCAAACAACCAAAAACCAACCAAAAAAAATACCATCCTCAAACAACTCCCACACCCACAAGCCCTGAAAATGCCTTTTCCCATTTCCTGATCCATTTAGTGTGCTGCTTTTACCCTCTTCTTTTCGGAAGAGAAAGCAACCATTTATAAGCACACTGTTAGATCTATTGTCTCCCAAACAATCAAGTCTCTCATAGCAGACAGTGCTCCTTTGGGAAAGTTTGTTGCTAAATGCCATTCTATCAGCAGTGCAACATTTCGTTCAAAAATACTGCCCTTTTCTGAGATTTGACACCTATTCTGATTTCAGTGACCCTCTAAGTCAAGCCATCATACCAGCACTGAAATGTTTTCTTTTCTGTGTCTCTTGGCTATAAATATTGTTGTAGTTATTTTTATTTAAATACATTATTAATCCTGATTTCAAACTGACTGAAAGAATAATAATTTAAAAAAATGCATTCTTAAAAAAAAAAAAACTATATTAGCTAATCAGCAAATTTTATACTGGGGGTATTCTCTCCTGGGAAGGTTTGTTCAGGTACATCAAAGTGGAGAGTGACATACCACTGTACCCCTTTCCAACCTGACCAAGTTACCACATTAGCATCTTTTCTGAGTGGTACTAGCTTTCTGCTAAGCAGTTGATACTGGTAAAATCTTCAGGACTATTTAGACTGCTAGCAGCAATGCTCATCAGTCTTTCTTGCTTTGGTGTTTCCCTCTGTAGCAGCTGAATCCACACATCTCAGCTGAACCTTTAAAGCTCCAGGCAGTAAACCCACCAAGTATGTCAAGTTGCCACTGCTAGCACAAAGTATTAACATAGTACCACAAGAGTCATCGTTACAGTGGAAAAGAGAACTGTGGTAGAAAGAGACTTGTTTGGGTTTTTTCTTCCACGCTGGTTATTTTTTAACCTACTTGCTACTGACACTAAATAGAAATGTCTTAGCTCTTTCTGAGAACAGCAATGATGTCTGTACCAGTGTCCTGAGTTGTACCATAAAGAACAAAATAGATGTCTGCAACGCATGAGAGATATCAACAATACATGAAATATCACGCCTTTGTTTTCTGCACGATCCAAAGTTACACCTCCAGGATTTTTGTCACGAACAGTGACAGGCAGCCACTTCATTTCCTTTCATCTCCACTTGGATTTGTACTACACTATTTTCACCAAAGTCTTGCCTACCTTTGGTAACAGCAGGGCAAAAGCATGCAAAGAGAATAAACAAGTTGTCTCTCCTTGAATCTCTTGAAAAAGACAGGTTGAAGGTATGCAAGACTCAAAGAGTATGCTAAGGAGGGAGTCAGGCCCAACAGATACAATCTCATGAAGACCGACTTCAGGTTTTGCCTGTGTGCTATAAGCCCCCTCCAGAATCGGGAAGGACAGCACGTGGACATGAGGGAAAATTAGAAATTTCCCCACAAATGAAACATTAATATGAGAGAGGAGGCGCTCTGCAAATTAACAGCTGCGTAACTGATTTCCTAACGAGTCCCGTCAAAACATGCAAACTTTCAGTTTTGTAACTGTTTGTACGAAAATCAGCAGACTAAGGCCACACACAAGAGCACTTTTTTAGAGTAGCACATCTTAGTTCGCTAATATTGACTGAAACAATTAAAAACTTCATTAAGCTATAGGCACACATCTAACCCTGCAAATTTGCACAACTAATTTAGAAGACTTGCAGATATTTGGCAAATCATGCTGTTTGATTAGGGCATCTGTCATAACCTGATGACCTATAGAAAGGCCGATGTGCACCATGCAAAGATTTTGCTTTGAATCTGTCTCACTAGAAACTGTTGCCATACAAACTATTTAATGTAAAATAAAATATTGTTTATTGTGACCTTTTATTCCTCTGTCCACACAGTTCACAAGTTACTTTTAAAGCGGTCTGCTATCAGAAACGTACTCTGCCTATCTTTTGATCAGAAGAGATTTTTTAAAAGAAATAAAAAGGGGGGAAGCTAAGGATTTACTTTTCTTTTTAAAAGAAGAGTGCCAGTTGTATAAGCATTTCCAACAACAACAGTTTTTCTGCAAAACAAAATAAAAAAGAAAAAAGGTATAAACACTCAAACAGTATGTATAGCATTAATGTTTTCCCCTGTCCTTTTAAAGATTTATTATCTTTGAAGATACAGCCTCTCAACAGTTCACCACAGTAATGCTGCATAATGCTGACAGCCCAGCCAAGGCTCACAGGAGAAATAAATAATGAGAGTAAGTTCTCGAAACAGAGTTGACATGAACCGAGTTTCCCTTGACTTTACATTTTCTCCACCCGAGTCCTTATTTCTCCACCTGGAAGTAGCGAGATGTTGGAACACATTGTGGGATCTGTTAACTCGCAGACCTGTGGCCAGTGCAATGGATATAGTATATCCCCTTGTTCCATTTATTATGCAATCCATGAGCTTGTTGGTTCAAACATTCCCGCATACTAAACATTCCACTAGATAATTAAGAACAAAGTACTTTTGCATTACACCTCGTTTTAAGAGGATAATCTTAATTTTGATCTTTATATTTCAATTTATTAAAATTGTTGGAATTCAGACAGCTTGTAATATCAATATGAAATCACCTTCTGCTGAAAGCACATCGTGAAAGTGGCAACAATGGAACAGGTAAGAGGACCAACGGTCAGTAGGGCATTGCTTCTTCCACTTACAATATGATTAAGAAAGTGATATTTGCATTCCCTGTTCCAAAACGTTCCAAAATCCAAACCAGATCTCCAGGGGGATTGAAGTGTGTTATTGGTGTTTCAATACCCACTTAATTTTGTCCTAAAAATATTCAAGGCACCTGGGTAGGAATTGGAAAAAGAAGCAAAAATCATGCCTGACTGAAAGACAGAAATACTAACCCAGCCTACATCCCACATGGGACTTCCAGGCAAGGTTTTTGCTCCCCTAGGTTTTTTTTCCTACGTGCATTTCTGAAAAGTTAGACAAAAAATCAGAATGCAAGAACACTTTCCTAATAGAATAAAAATATTAACTACTTCCCAATACCTTCCCCCTGCTTCATTGCGGCATACAGAATACCAGAACAGGATTGATTTTGTGGCTAAAGGTATCTCCAGTTTTCCTCAGGTCTGCCACAGACTTTCTCTTTAATCTAGAAGACATAGTAGGACAAATGACCTGCTGTGTGCTCCAGTTCCTCAAGAAAAGGAGAGGAAAAAAGGGGGGAGGAGGCAGAGGGAGAGAAACATTATACACCTACGATATGAAGGAAATCTGAAGCTCAGTCAAACAATATTTTCTTTACAAGGCATTCTGGAAATCTCTGGAATATAAATTCTTTAATGTAAGAAAAACTCTGGATGAACAGTTGTTTAGGCAGGTGTTAAAATCAATAACGTCTCCACAGCACCCATTGGAAAAAAGTACACTACACAGATACAGGAAAAAACAGTAGTATAATGGCTTGTAAGGGAACTACGGGAAGTGGGAAATAGATATTAAAGTAGCTAGCACAATTGGCTCAAGATCTTCCTTTCCTCTTTTGTCCCCAGAGGTCTTGAAGGGGTTCAGCAATGCTTTCCCAGATGTGTCTTTTTCTGGGAAGTACAGTACGGTAACAGGCCCTGTTACACTCTCTTCAACCTATAGCACGTAAGTGCAATGATATATTACAAGCAATGTAAAGAAAGGTTTTGGTCAGCATGTGCTAGTTCATAAGCAAGAGCAGGTGGGGTACCTGCTCAGTGGAGGACCAGCCTTCTTGAACCAGCCTCTTGAAGAGGGGAAGGGCAGAACAATGCTCTAAAAACGAGTTGAATGTCTCACTAATTTAAGAAAGGAAAGCTTCAGCTGAACCTACCCTAGCTTTGTAATGTTTATCAAAGTCTTCACTGGCCTGCTGCAACTTCATTTAGGAAAGAATAAATGATGCATACTCTGCCCTTTTGCTNAAAAAACAAGCAAAGAATCACCAGTAAAGTGGGATGATTAAGGGAAGCAGCAATGAGGACAAAGAAATTTCCTTGAATACAACCTTGTTTACAACTGCCCACACATATTTTTGAAAAGGTTATCCCCAGTTTATCTTACCTTCACTTAAGAATAAGAAATTTCGTGTTTATTACAGGCAAAAAGTTAACATACAATATCTACTGCCATTCTAGCTTACCTCAGTAGCAATCAGTCCATGTAGCCATGTCCTTAAATACCTTTCATTATTATTATCACCATCCAAGGCAGCAGAGCATTGCAAAATTTCTTTGACTGTAATTAAACAGATCATTTCCTTTTATTTAATACTGAAAAGCAATAAGATGCCATTAGCAGGTGGAAGTTTTAATGCCAGTTTATTAGTAGCATTGACTTGGTGCCTGCTGATAGTTACTGCGAAGGCCAAAAGGTTAACAAGAGTTGGCTGGGATCAAGCATCTTGCCAGGTGTTTTCCTTGTGGTTGATGGAGTAAAGCCAATTGAAATTATCAGTTTTAAAACTACCCACACTAGCAAGTCTTTGTTTCAACATGGAAACATCATTTTCATGGGGGGAAAAAAAAATAACCATTTTTCCTGTCTGTTGCTGCAACAACTGTCACATAATTTTAATAATTAGAGCCAGTAGCAGCCAGCTTTTCTCTTTGACTTCGACAACTTCCTCAGAAAGTAGCAGTGCAAAGAAAGTGCAGCACTTTAAAATAATAATGATCTGTTCAATAAAATAAAGTTTCACAGCTTTCTGAATTTTATAAGCAATATTTAAGGCACAGTACAGGTGTTGAACATTTTTCAGAGGACTTTTAATTACCTAATTCATATCTGTAAAGAGTTGAAATAAAATAACAAAAATATGAGGCAGGCAGCATGGATAATAAAAAATGCACACTGTTGTTTTGGACTGAATATACAGGTATTTGTTCCAAGATAAAGCAGATGGCAAACCAACCACGTAAGCATCCACTTTATCTTGCAGATCCTGTGGTTCTCTGATTGCTTTCATTTATTTGGGGTATTTCAGCACATCTGTAAAATCAGGCAGATGAAAGAAAGAGGTGACAGATTCATGTTCCACAAAGTCATTGTCAGAGGGGGAAAAAAAAACAGAATTATCATATGCACAGCAGTGCCCTTAAAAACACATCCACCAAAACCAAGTAAATGATATTACCTGAGTATCCAGGTTATTCCCCTGTACTTCCTCTTATTTAGGACTATACCCTAACCAGAGAATTCACCAAAGCATGACTCCAGCCTTTTAGGGCTGTCTTTTTGAACAGGTATATGTATATACACATATACATGTATGTGGGCATGCATGTATCTATGTACACACAGCATATACACACAGATACACATTTTCGTCAGTCTTTAGCCCCACAGCCTTTTGCTGTGAAGACAGGTTAATACAGGAAAAAGGTATAATTATGATATTTTTTGATTGGTTATACCTTTAGCTCATTTTTTGCTGTACTTTAAAGGATCGCAAAAGCCAGAGTGACATTCTCACTATACTGATACCAAAAGCAGCTTTGAGGAAGTCAGGATTTTACACCCAAATAGGTAACTCCAAACAGAAAGAATAATCATTGTGGGCAGGGAGAACAGGGGGATTTCTGTGCAATCAGAACATTTGAAAACTATTTTCCAGAGGAATTCTGCTCCCCAAGGAGGGGCTTGTATCTTTAGGGGCTTGCCTTGCCAGAGTTGCAAAGCATTTCAGGCAATTTATTTGAAAATCCTTATATTAAACTGTTCAGCCTCATTCCCTGCCTGTCCATTGTACTGCATTTTCTGTTCAGAGCCTTATCATTCTCATAGTGCTGCTAATGACAACAAAACACTCTGTTCCCTGTAGAAATTTCAGGAAGCTGAAGTATCCTGAGAGGACAAAGGGTACATTAGAACAAGCCTTGGAGTATATGATAATTATGACGTGAAGAAAACATCTTCTCTAGGCAATTTGTTCCCGTGTTTGTCCTTCCTCACGCTGAAAAAAACCCCAACCCTTAATATGAAGTTTGACTTCAATTTCTGTCCATTGTCTCTCATCCTGTCACCAGGCCCCTCTGAAGAGCGTCTCTGTCTCTGTTTCCCCCACACTCTCCCAGCAGGCAGCCGCAGGCAGCAAGAAGGGCTGCCTCCCCCCAGTCTTCCCTTCGCCAGTCGGATCAAGCCCAGCTCTTGCAGCCTCTCCTCCTACACCCTGTGTGCTCCAGCCCTGACCATCACAGTGGCCCACCGCTGGGCTCCATCCAGTATCTCAGCATCTCTCTGGTACTGGGGAGCCCCAAACAGGGCACAGTGCTCCAGGTGTGGTCTCACCAGTGCCAAATAGAGGGGAAGATCATTGCTCTCAGCCTGGTGGCTGCACTCCTGCCAACAGCCCAGGATGTGGTGGTTGTTTCTTGCTGCGAGGGCACACTGCTAACGTGTCAACTTGCTGTCTGTTGGGACCCCAGGTCTTTTCCTCCAAAGCTGTTTTCTCTGCTGTGGGCCCAGCCCCTGCTTTTGCATGGGGTCACCCCAGCGCAGGGGTTGAACTCCTGGAGGTACCAGTCAGCCCAATTATCCAGCCTATTGAGGTCCCTCTGAAAGGCAGCCCTGCCCTCCAACACAGCAGATGCTCCCTGCAACTTGGTATCATACAGTTGCTGAGAGTTCACTGTATCTCATCAATAAAGCTTGTAAATAGAGAGGTTAAAGAGCATTAGCATCCACGTCAACCTCTGAGATGCTACTAGCAATCTGCCATCCATTTGTGTCACTGATCCCAGTATTCTGAGTCCAGCAGTCCTGCCAGTTTTCATCCATCTTATCATCCACTGGTGCAGTCCACATTTCATCAGTTTAGTCACAACAACAATGCTACCAGAGACTGTTCCAAAGGCCTTGCTAACGTCAAGGTAAATAACACGATCACTCATCTCATTATAGGAGGCAATCAGGGCATGCATGATTTTCCCTTGGTAAATGTGGACTGGCTGTTTCCAATTATCTTTTTCACATGCCTGGAAATGGCTTCTAGGAGGATTTGTTTCATTATCCACCCAGGGCCTGAAGTGAAGCTAAGCAGCCCGTAGCTCTCAAAATCCTCCTTCTTCTTGCCCTTCCTGGCAACAGATGTGAAGTTTGCTTTCCTCCAGCATGCAGGAACCTCCCCTGATCCATGACCTTTCCAAGATGATAGACAGCATCCTCCCAATGACATTGGCCAATTCCTCCAGCAACGTTGGATGCAACCTGTCTGGTCCTATGGTCTTCTGTATAACCTTGTGTTCCTCACATATATCTTCATAATGTTTCGTTCCAACACACTAGCAGACTCTGTGACCTGAGAAAGCAGAGGGCAAACCTTACCAGTAACAATGGAGTCAAAAAAAAAGCATCAAGTACCTCATGTTTTTCCCCTGTCCTTCATCACCAGGTCTTCTGCCCCACTAAGCAGTGGTTTTGTGTTTTCTTTGCTTCACCTTCCTTGTGCTACCATTGCAAAACCATTGTACCATTGTTACCTGTGCTGTTGCCCTTCACATCCCTCACTAGTTTCAGCTGCAGCCAAGTTTGGGCTTTCCAAGCTCTGTCCCTGCACTCTCAGGCAGCATCTCTACATTACTCCTGGGCAGCCCGTCTCCACTTCTACCTAGCGCGCACTGTCTTTGTGCATTTTTGCTCAGTGAGGAGTTCCCTGTTCGTTCACAATGACCTTCTGCCATGCCTGCTTGACTTCAGGACCATTGCAGAGGACTGTTCCGCTTCAAGGACATCGTCCTTGATGATTCTTTTTGCAAGCCAAGACACCACGTCTTCTAGTCTGCTTAAGTGACTTTGGAGGTTATATTTGCATTCTAAGGTGCAATTTAGGCACCATGAAGCCTAATTTCCATTGATTACAAATTTCCATTGAGGAGACTGAAATCTTGCCAATGCCAAAAATCTTTTTCAGACTTCCCTCTTGCTATTTAGGCCTGGTAATACATTTAAATACCCTCCATACCTAAATCTCGCTTTAAGTCAAGAGGTAATTGCCTTCTAAATGCTTAATTCACCCCTGAAATCAGTAAAGCTTTTGTAATGTTTCCCTCTGTTTAGCAAATATAAGTAAGGCCCAATTCATTGTCCTCATAATTGGTATCATACATCCATCTTCTGGAGGAACCCCTCTTGTTCCTCAGTAAGCAACTTTTTGTTATTAAATTGTTTGAAATTCAGCAATAGCAGTACACAATGCATTTTTATTTGTGCGCTAGCCAAGAAATGATTCAAGAACATAACAGCTTTTCTGAAATGGATTTAAATTATCATCAATCATTCAATAAACTATAACAAAATTTCCCCTTCTTGCACATTTTGTCAAACACCACTGCATATTTTCCTGACTAAGGCTTATGGTGGCCAAAAGGTATCTCTGAGAAGACTACACTGTCAAACTTGGACATGCAGGACATGGTATGTACTTTAAAAGACAAGATTGTGTTTGGAGTTTATCCCCTCTCCCATTATTTCATTTTTCTTCAACGCTGCAGTCTTCACAAGAATGGCGTATCATCATTTTTCAAAATGTATTTTTGACATACTGCTCAAGTAATCACAGCAACTAGTTTTAGCAATTTACTGGCATATATATTTATTTTTCTCCCTATTCCTTTGTGTTCCTTTGCTCAGTTTTATCTATAGTTTTTTGCTTTTCCCTTTAATGTAATACAGCCCCATTATAGTCTTCTTTCCATGCATGTACAACTTTTGTTTGAATTGCCCAGGAATCTGATTGGCTGAGCAGCAATTCTACAGTCACTTGACAAAGACACACCGCTCTTCCCTAGCTAATCCAGAAAATATTCTGACTCCATAAAATGATCAATATCCAAAGCACAATTAAATGTGGCTTGCAACAGCCTCACTGCAGGTAGGTGCTGAAATGGCCTAGCCAGTACCTATTCTGCAGCTAAGCAGAGGGCGGTGCAGACCAGCACAATAAGTCCGAGGCCTTTGACAAGCATTATCCTGATTTAACGTAATTCTAGCTAATCTTAATATAATGTCAAGTCAGGACAAATGTCGTAATCCTGCACTAACCCCAATTACTGTGTCATTTCAGGGTAAGTTACAGTCTTGTTTCATCCTCTTCACATGAAAAAATGAAAAGCAAATCGTTTATCATTTGTAATTGTTCATGATCGTATTATCACAACTTGAGGTTTTAAGTATATATATTTCACTCAAATTCCCTGGGCACTTAAATTCAGTACATGGACCTGTTTCTAGTTTACAATTATCAAGTAATACTTCCAGCTTAGTACAGGCTCACAAAGTAACAGAAATTATGTTAGATAATATGATATAAGTCATACAGGCTAGGAGAATGCTTTCCAAAGAGTAACATTTGTGTATTTATATCCTTTGACTAGATGATGACTACCTACTTCATGGGTAAGCAGCTACACGAAGGAATCCTGGTCGTACCAGTGAAGGAAATGTTCTCTGTCCCTAGGTCAGTCGGAGGCTGTGTTTTGTTTTAACACATTTGGGGATCTGCCTGTGCCATCCAGGCATGTTGTGCACAATTTTTACTCTAGTCAGCCTTCCTTGAAAAGAGCTAATTACATAGAGGCATTGGTTTGACTGTGGGCATTTTAATTTCCAGCTTCGACATGGTTCTCCTGAGTGTCTTGACAGTGCACATTCTCATTGCATCTTCCAAGACAGTCAGGACTGGACATGAACAACTTGAAGGCAATGTGATAGGGAGCTCAAACACTGCCTGAGTAAGGAGCAGAGCACATGCCGGCAGAGCTCGTTCAGTTCCAACATCTTACAGAGAACCCAAGATTCCCAAGTCAGAGATACTGCAGCCAACAATATTATGGGACCATATAACTGAACATTATGTCGTAATATACATGGGAAACAGGGAAACAAACCAAGCTGTGATACAGGACCTTGATGTAGGGGTTTCCAGGAGTGCAGCCTTAGAGCACCAATGTTCTTTTAACATGTTTGTTAGTATCTCCATGTATCTTCGTATCTACATGACAAAAAATACTTTTATTTTAAGTATCTTATTAAGACATGTTCTTTTCTTTTTTTTTTTTTTTTTAACATATTTGTAACACTGTACAACTTGGGTGGGACTTTCAAAAGCAGTCAACAGAATAATTTACTCCTTTTGCAATAAGAGGTCTAGGTTTGTTTTTATTAAAATTGGTGGCACTGGTCTCCCAGAGAAAATAGACCAATTTGCTGAGTGATTTGAGATGCCTTCCCTGCAGGACACAGGGAACCATGAACAGCGGCAAGGATGAATCAGCTGAAAAGAAAAGAAAAAAAATATTTCCAGAGGTATTGGGTTTGTGTAGCAAGGTTTTGGTAGCTGAGGGGCTGCAGGAGTGGCTTCTGTGAGAAGCTGCTAGAAGCTTTCCCTATGTCCAATAGAGCAAATGCCAGCCAGCTCCAAGGCAGACCCACTGCTGGCCAAGGCCAAGTCCATCAGCGATGGTGGTGGCACCTCTGTGATAAGATATTTAAGAAGGGCGGGGGGGGTGGGGACCACTGCGTGGCAGAAGACAGAGGAGA
>VZSZ01008633.1:997583-1036358 GCA_013398815.1 Ibidorhyncha struthersii | reverse complement strand
AGAGGAGAGGAGCAAGAATGTGTGAGAGCAGCAACTCTGCAGACACCAAGGTCAGTGAAGAAGGAGGGGGAGGAAGTGCTCCAGGTGCCGGGGCAGAGATTGCCCTGCAGCCTGTGGTGAAGACCATGGTGAGGCAGGCTGTCCCCCTGCAGCCCATGGACGTTAAGGCAGAGCAGATATTCACCTGCAGCCCATCAAGGATCCAACACCAGAGCAGGTGGATGCCCAAAGGAGGCTGTGGCACCATGGGAATCCTGTGCTAGAGCAGGGTCCTGGCAGGACATGTGGTCCCATGGAGAGAGGATCCCACACTGGAGCAGGTTTGCTGGCAGGACTTGTGACCCCATGGGGAAACCAAGCTGAAGCATTCTGTTCCTGAAGGACTGCTCACCATGGAAGGGACACGTGTTGGAGAAGTTCATGAATGGCTGTGTCCCATGGGAGGGACCCCATGCTGGAGCAGGGGAAGAGTGTGAAGAGTCTTCCCCCTAAGGAGGGAGGAGCAGCAGAGACAACGTGTGATGAACTAACCACAACCCCCATTCCCCGTCCCCCTGCGCCAGTTGTGGGGGAGGAGATTGAGAAAATCAGGAGTAAAGTTAAGCTTTGGAAGAAGGGAGGGGTGGGGGGCAGGTGTTTTAAGATTTGGTTTTATTTCTCATTATCCTGCTCTGACTTGATTTGTAATTAATTAAATTAATTTCCCCAAGTTGAGTCTGTTTTGCCCGTGACGTTAATTGGTGAGTGATCTCTCCCTGCCCTTATCTC
Source organism: Ibidorhyncha struthersii (assembly GCA_013398815.1). NCBI lineage: Eukaryota > Metazoa > Chordata > Aves > Charadriiformes > Charadriidae > Ibidorhyncha > Ibidorhyncha struthersii. The sequence continues at coordinate 1,035,590 of VZSZ01008633.1, read as the reverse complement.
AACCCATGACCCTTTTATTATATTTTATCTCCCCTGCCCAGCTGAGGAGGGGAGTGATAGACTGGCTTGGTGGGCACCTGGCGTCCAGCCAGGATCAACCCACCACACCAGACAAGCCCAATTACAATTTTGAAAATATTACTAAGTGAGGAATGGGAGGGAACATAGCAGATTCAATACAGTTGGATCTAAGTAAAGAATTTGACAGACTGCTTCACAAACATCTTGCATAGAAGAAGTCATTCAAGTAAGCTTGAATATAGATGTTGGGGTACAGAAAGCCAGGGGTAATGTAATAATAAAGTGTCATGGGGAATTTCCTGGACAGCTTCATTTTTTCAATATATTCTAAACTTTTCCAGCAAAAACTGAGATTTAAGTGTTTGTCTGACAGCACAAGTAAAGAAGATGAAAATGGAAAGGGCTGAGCAAGATCCAGAGTCAACATGGCAGATCAACCATGCAAGAAAATTAAGCAGCACACAGGGTCTGTAAAGCTCTATAAAGATGCAACTGTCATTTATATCATTCTGCTCCTTGCCTTTTTTTTTTGTCTCCTTCAACTGGTACAGCTTGTCTTTTAGACAGTCTTGTCTTTGGAACAAGACTTGTTATTTTGGTATGTGCTTTATTCAGGTCCTAACAAAATAGGTCCCCGAATGGCTGAGATTCCTCACGGTATTACTTCAATATAAATGTTAAACAACAATATTATTGTTATGCTATATAGCTGATCCACATCAAGGGATTTGGAGTTGATTCATTCATCATTGTCAGGCAGGCAGTTTAAATTCCATTCAAGCTCATATGCAACAGCCCAAGAATAACGTGAGCGCTTTTTAAGGGTATGAAGGGAAAAGGAGTCTTGGGAACCATTTCAAATGAAGGAAGTTCGCTTAATAACTGAAGTCAAACTGGAGCTCAACAACTTAATCCATATTACTGTACCTTATTGGCTGCATCTGTGGGTTAGTCAGTGGCTCCATGAGACTTGTCTGCAGGACCCTCCTTAAGCTTTTGCAGGGCATGTGCCTGGCATTCCCAGCGGTGAAACACTGGCGACAGAGCAGCCTGTGCTCTCCTGGACCCACTGCCACATGCCTAAGATGTGATGTCACGGACTGGTTCTAGGCAGACCAGATGAGAGTCATTCCCAAAGGGACAGCCACAGTGGCTCTTACCAGTGCAGCCAGTGAGACTGTAGGCAGCTGGCACTTGGAGACATTAGGTCTTGGATTTGGATTCTTCACAGGCAGCTCCTGAGACCTTCCTGCCTCGCAACTCGGCAACAGCCAGCAGGCCCAACACAGCAACAGAAGTATTGCCTTGCCAGAGAGGACATCAGGAGGCAACATCTAATTCAAGCGTATTCCTCTGGGAAACAAAATATTGAGCTCTGTAGTGGCCTCCCTGATTCCTCAGCCATCCAGCAGATTAAGACGGAAAGATTTTATAGAGCACTTCCTAGAGACCAAAGACTTTCTTTGGTGTATGGACGTCCCTTCTACACTCACAGTAAAGCCTCTGTGCTTTTCTGATCTCAGGACTCCATTTCCTCCCCCGCAAGAACATGTATAGCTAAACCTTTCTTATGCTTCTTTGGATCATGTCCAACTCAAGTAATCTTTCAGGCAGTCTTTCTGCTCTACCCAGTCATCATACTTCTATGTGAAGCGGCATGCCTACCATCAAAATCAAATGCATATAGCTGCATTAGGCTCCAACACAACCACCAGACCTAAAACTGAATTAGAGATTACAGGCCATCTGAAGCAAGGACACTGAGCTTGATCTGGCTCTAGTTTCAGTTGAGGCCTCTTACCTACATATTCACCATGGCAGGCAAGCAACACAATGCAAACCTTGGAATAAATTACCCGATGACAAGTACCACAATGAAACTTAGTTCCTCTCCTTGACAGTGCACTTCAAAAAGGGTACCAGAGAGAAGCAATTTAGGAATACATCTTTTCTTTCGATACAGATCAGTGGAGCACCTTAGTATGGCAGTCAGGGACCCAAGGCAATTTAATTGGATGAGATACAAAACCAAGGTCTTGACCATCTATGTTCAGTGAAAAACCCAAAGGATTTTTGCAAGTTTGAGCATTTAGCCTGTGTTTTCTCTAAATGCAAAAGTAGATGGAATCCTGAGCATCTGATTTGCACTGTACTTCTCATTTAGAAAACTGTATTGACTGTATTCCAGGCCAAAAAATAACTATGCAAAAGCTGGTGGATTGTTTATGAAATTCTTGAAAGGCATGACAAATACAGCTTGACATACCACTAGGAATTAGGATGTCATTTTAAAAACTCATTTTTTAATGGTAGTTTAGTATAAAAGATAAAGTTAGGAAAGTTACAGTTAAAAGCATGAGTTCAAAACCCGGTGTCTTCTCTGTAGGGTACAATGCATTTGATTTAGGAAAGCATTTTTGCTTCTTAAAAAAAAAAAAAAAAAAGAATTCTCCTCTCTCTACAGAGACGGTTTCATCAGGGCTTTTTTCCATTTTAACTAACAGCTGTGGGGTCAACAAACATTCCCCACAGAAAAATATTTCCTTTTATTTCTAATTGCTGTACTTGCTCGCTAGTTGCCTTCACTTAGGAAAGTGCAGCAGCTAAGCACTCAGCAGTCCGTGAACTCCTGCATCTTTCACATTGCGTGCCGGGGTACCCAAGGGCAGGAAAGCAACCCTCTCAAATGTCTAACAAATGCACTGGACTTGAAAGAGACACGGGTGTTGTCATTGGCCTCTGGAATCAGCTTGCCCGCAACGGGGGTGGGAGGAGTAGAAGAGAGAAAAGCACAAGGAAAGAGAGAGAGAGAGGGAGGCAGAACACACTGTACCACAACTCAGTGTCACAAGAAAGGAAACTGCGCTGTGTTTGTTTACTAACAAAGATGTCAAATGCTTGTTTGATGCTTGGGAATTTTCATATTCACTTCAGGGATCTGACTGCATTTTGTCTTATCAGTGAGGAGCTTGCTCAGGGCTTAGGGGTGCAGGCTTTTCTTTTTTTTTTTTCTTTTTTCCTTTTTTCTTTTTTTATTTGTTTGTCTTTCATTTTGCTGACATGCTTAAAACCACAAAATTATTGTTAATAAAGGCACAATATCTTTCAAAGTGGCTCAAGAGAGTTCTCCTGACAGCTACGCACAACCTCTGCACGTTTCAGATGGCAATACAGAAAGCGAGCCCCCACAAGACAGGATATCGCCCTCCTCCCCCACAGCAAGAAGCGCACTGGAAGTGAAGTGGTTCAATCTTTCTGCTGAGGCACACATCTAGGGCAGGGTTGTAAAGCTATTGGCTCATGAGGGGAGGCAGAGAACAACAATGTTAAGATAATCATTTCCCAGCAGTTAGCCAAACCTTTGAAAAATCTCTGTCAGAATATTTTTCAGATTCATGTGTCTTTCCTTACCTTTTTTCAGACAGTTTCTCTTACCACAGGGAAACTCTGAATGGGGAAAGGAGTGCTACCTTAGACTCACTGCTGCAAATATCCTGACAACAATTTTCTGTACTCCTCTCATTGTCCTTAGTATTTGCATCAGAGTAAAATGCAAGAGCTGACAGAGATTTCTAAAGCCCCTGCATTTATCTTCTACATCCCCATGGGTGTTTGGTCTTTAACCCAAATGTTGCATATGTTTATGCAGCATCGCTACACGGGCTGCGGGTCTTTAGCTGCTACCATTAGAATTAATATGAAGTATACTTCCACATTTTCCATTTAACTGCGAGTTCTCCTTCATGCAAATAATGCTAAAAAAGAAGGATATTATCTGGTGAGAGCTATGTTATCAACAAGCTTTTGTTGTTTTATTAGTAATTATAGGTAGTAGAAATAATGCAGGATGCAGGAACTAAGACCACTGAAGCTGTAATAAACTAAGTATAAATTTCATAGTAACTTCTGAGGCTGATATTCATTACACACTATTTGACTTACTGATAACACACTAGACTATTTAGATCCTGTTGTACACTTGGATATTTTCACCAGCCACCTCCATATCGCTGGGGAAGCAAAGAGCGTTATTTACTAGAAGACCATTCACCAAAAATAAGTCCCCCACCCCACATCTCACAAACGAAGGACAACACATTATTTCTCTCCTATATCCTGAAAAAAAAAAAATAAAAAGGCTTTCCTGATTCCTCGCTGCTTACTGATGCTTTGAAGGGAAACCCAAAACAATGCAAAACAACACAACCAGAAAAACAACAGTTTTCATGCTACCAGACCCTTTTAAAGGCTTTTTTTTGTTTGTTTGGGTTTTTTGGCAGATGTGCTTTTTGCTCCTGTTTCAGACCCTTTTTGATATTTTTTTTTTCCCCCAGATTTTTTTCAGCTTGTGGCTGAAACACCACCACTGTCCCTCACTGTAATCACGGTGAATTGCAGCTCCAAACAGCAGCTAGGGAGGGTAAACCCTGACCACCGCAGCCCTGAACGGGAGCCTTAATTCCTCTCCGTCCACAGGAGTTCCGCGGGTAATTTCGTAATGTTCGTTTGACTGCTGTGTGCCATCATGTGGCCAACGGCGGGAAGACCCAAACATCACAAACCTTAGCTCCGTTCCGCAATTTCAAACACGAGATGAAAGTGAGATAGAAAGAGAGCCGACTGCAGAAATGCATTCATTCGGGCATCTCTCTCCAGCAGGAGCTCAGGATTCCGCAAGAGACGTTGCCCTTCCTATTCCTGCATGGCTGCTAGCGAGCCCCATGAGGGTTATAATCTTTGTAGCCCTGGTAAGTATAGTGCTGCCACAAAAATAAAACCCTAATGCGTCTTCAGAAGGTCCCGCATTTCTAGTAGATGCCCCTATATCCTTGCAAATCAGAGAAGAGCTCAGTCCTGCTTTGCTGCTGCAGAGAAGGTGCTGACTGACCACCCCACCAAATGAATCAAGCTGATGAGCTGTCTGGAGCAAACTGCCAAGGGCCCAACACAGAGCGGTCACCTTTACACATAACAGCACAAGAAAATTACAATTTCAAAAAACATTTAGACGCTTAGGCTAAAATAGCAAATCCAGCCATTTTCATGAGTGTTGCTTAACACAATTTCATGGCCTCACAGCCTTGCTGAGTGGCATTTTCTGCGCCTTTCTCTGCACAAGGCTAAGGTGAGTGATTAAAGCTGGCAGAGCTGACTCCCCCCTAAACACAGGGAGGTCGGGCTGTGTGGCACTTAAAGGCACAGCATCGGACATTACCAAAAAATGACGGGCACGAGTCAGTCCTTGAGCACTCACCGGTCAGGCTGCCCCGACCACCAACACAAACCACACCGCGGTTTGGGAATGAGCAACTGCAGTGTCACGTCTCCTCAATTCATGTATATGAATATTGGAGGCTGTAAAGTAAGGCTTGTACGAGAGAATAAAATTAAATACAAACAGCCTATCATACCCTGCAGAATGAAGGAGCCGAGCTTAATTTAAACATTTATTCATAGAGCTTAAAGGCAGACAAGACCATTACAATCATTTTGAATGACCTCCTGTGTACCACACGCCACTAAATTTTAGCCAGTTACCAATGAAACAAGCTCAATAACTTTTGTACAGCCAAAGGATGTCTTCCAGAGAGACACTGAGGCTTGATTTCAAAAAACAGCAACTCAGAGCCCAAACGTTTCCCTTGTGAGTTTGTACCAGCAACGTTAAAACACACAGTTAAAACCATGCCTCATGACTATGTTTGAGTTTGACATCAGCTTCCAGCCACGGATCTGCTGTGTCTCTCTGTGTTAGTTTGAAGAGCCCATTACTAGCCAGTGTTTTCTCTCCTCGAAGGCACTTATATTTTGCAATCAAGTCATCTCGCAGTCATCTTTTTGGTACCTATACAGATTGAAATGGTTTTGTATTTCTCATTCCTAAAAGCCTTCTCCAGCCTCTGGATGGCTTTGGAATCTGTTTTCCACACTGGCCATAATTTTTAGCATTGGATCCTAAAATACAGTTTTTCTAGAACTAAGGAAAGTGCTTCAACAAGAGTTTTTGCCAATGCACTGCACAGAGATCCTTTCTTTCCTCCTTCTCCTTAATTCCTTATCAACAGCCCCAGGTCTCAGCAGGCCTTTTTGACACAAGCTGGCATTGGAGGTTTGAGATTCTTGCCTAATGCCAACACCTAAGCTCTTTCTTACTTCTAAGGATATAATTCCCCAATTCAAAGCTACCACCTCCATCTACAGTTTCTAAATCTGGGCACTTTACGCTTGGCTGAATGAAAATCTGTATCGTTTGAATGTGACTTTTGTGTGTGTGGAGCCCAGCTTGCTAGCGAGCTAGACCTGCAAGGCTGCCATTTGTCTTCGATATTATTTAACATTTTGATGCCCTTTGTGTCAGCAACAAATTTTAAGAGCCTTAAGGTGCATTTTCTTCCAGATGATGGGTGAGGATGTTGAATACTATCAGCCTGGTATGGGCCATTAAGATGCACAAATAGCACCATTATGGTTTTGGGTAACAGCTTCTCATTGACAATTGGGAAATCAGCCCCCTAGGAAGGCCAGGGTAGATGCTACCATTCAAACAGCTCCACTTTCCTTTCTGAGTTTCCATAGGCAATAATTAGTAGTGCCTATGTATTTGCCATCTAACAGGCTAAAGATTAATATTTTGTAATGTATCATTCTTAAGTACAAAAATGCTGTTACTGGGTCCTGAGTGCAACACATATGATATAGGAAAATCTAGAATTCTAATATTTCAGAAATTCTAACAAAATTTCACTACTGGCTGCATCACGCGATAAGTATATATCCCTCAAGTTGAAATTGCCCATAAACTGTCTATAGTGCAGAAAGATGCTTAAAAGGTCATGCATGGTATTCTGTAAGTTGACTTAGTAACCTGAAGGGGAGAATATCCTCTTCCTCACTTCAAATTTTGATAGAGAGAACACCGCTGAATATGCATTCAAGATGATCACACTTCCAGCTTACCAGCCACACTACAAAAATTATATCAACGCCATACTATTTCTGAACAGGCCATAGTCAGTCATTTTAACAAGCATTATCCCAGTTTTCAGCAATGCTGGGTAGACCAGATTCCAATACACGCTCATTACACATCACCAGGGCTTTAACAACAGGGCACAACAAATATAAAATACACCGAACTAACTACAGCACTTTGGGTTTAGCTCAGCTGCAGTCAGTCCCGAGAGGAAGACCAGGTGTGGTTTGTGCACCCTTTCCAACACTCAGACCTTGGAAGCTGCTCTAAATTATGCTGGTAACTTGGCTTTCCCACTGCTCATGCTCCAAGCATTCCAGAGCCTGAGTGACACAAAATAGCTGAATGGACTCTGATGACTGAAGTTTTCTCCATCTCAGAGGACCTTGAGCCAGGCAGTTAGACATCATGTACAGCCTTCTCCTATCTCTGAAGGATAAGTAATCACTAGAGGATAGAGACCTGACAAAATAACAGAGAATTTATCTCCCCTAGCACAGAAACCCTTTTTTCTCACATACAAAAAATAAAATTTACACAAACCACTGACCAACAGGGCTATGAGCTGTACAGCACTGGCCATCAGATACAGGCTTAGTCAAAAGAAAGTGAGATTCAGAGAAAAAGAATTCCAGAGCTGGAGACCTTTATCTTCCTAATGAAAATCCATGCAAACCTCAGCTGAGCTCGGCTGTTGAAGTGCATGGCAAGACAAACCGCTTCTGCTCAGTGAAAACTCAAGATCTTTTGTAAAATATTGACTTGCTATCTTGAATTTCTTCTAAAAGTGATTTGTAATTCCATGTTGTTCTCAGAGACAAGATACAATATCATCCTTGGGATTAGCATTAACAGCCTGCTGAAAACTGGCAGAAAGTACATGTCTTACATTATTTGCAAGAAAAGTACTTTGACATAGGATAATAACAATTAATCCTGCAGGTCAAGTTAAAAAAAAAAAAATCAGCAACAGCCACTGAGTTACCAGATACAGAATTAAAAACAAGCAAATAAATAAATAAATAAGAATTTATTGAACCAGACCACATTTCAAGAAGCAGCTGGAGAACCCAACAACATATTTCAGCCACAAGCTCCTTGGAGAAGATGAGTAAAATTGCCTCAACTTTATCTTTAAACTACCTTATCATTTCATTCTGTTATTATTAACTTCAAACTAATCACTTGCCTGCCCCCAGATTTAAACAAAATTTAAGCAGGATGATAGAAAGGGGGCAGAACTGAATTGATGCCATTGTTGTTTCAACCGTCTTTGACAGAAAGGAGCTATACCACAGCCTCAGAGAGACCTATCCCAGAGCCACCTGGGACACCAGCAATAAAACTAACGCTGGATTCACATGGAGAGGACAGAATAGCATCAGTTTAAGGAAAGAGTCTGCCTAACCCACATGCAGTTTGAAAGTAGCACATAAAAATAAGAACTCACTAACCAAGAAATATGCCCTTCCCATAAGTAACCCTAAGTAATACTTCAGCTACAAAGAAAAGGCTACAAACCTCAGGGACTGCAATTAACGTGGACTACTTTTGTTTTATTCAAGTGCTCCTAAAAATATGGCAGCTTGTCACCAGATTAACGTCCTGCAAAAGAATAAAAGGTGGCCTCACAAGGAAGGACTTGTTATCTATTCAGTGAAGAAGTAAAATGTTACCTTATATGGAGAAAAATGCAACTGGCAGCAAATTTAATATGCACCCAGCTCAGATGGTGGCACAGGTTTATAGAACAATATAGCTAGAAGGGACCTTAAGAAGTCACTGACTTCATCCCCCCGTGGTGAACACCAAACCATTATATTTAGGCTTTCCAAACTGTTCTTTACAAATCTCCTGTGATGGAAGTGCAAAAACCTCCTTAGACAACTTGTTCCATAAACCTCATCATTAAAAAAATAATAACTCTGTCCCCCACTCCACTCCAAAACCAGTCCATGCAAACAAGCTTTGGCCTAGTGTGTAAATCAATCTTTCTTGAAGTGGTATAGATCCCATCACTTCCCACGTGATCTACCATGAGTGCAAAGAACAGACTACTACTTTCATCTTCACAGATGCTTTTTATATGTTTGAAGACATATAAAAATGTGGCCCTACCCTTTCCTTTTCCCTTTCCGTTCTTTAAGGTAAAGAAACTTAGCACCACTCCATGACAGGGTAACATTCAAGCATTTGTTTAAATTCTATCCTAAATAAAGATGGTGTTGCAACCTGGGCTTAAGAGAGGCAAGCATCGAACTTCCACACTGAAGATCAAAACCTGAAATATCTCCAAAACTTCAGGGAATGAAACACGAAAGCCAGGATTATCATATTACATTTATTGAAATACTGAGTTTGATCAGCCATCACATATTTAACCAGTCAGTTCCCACTGCTGTTACTTTCCATACAAAGTCGCAGAAACCAATCTTTCAATCAGAAAAGTCTAATGCAATGAAGACTCACCCTGCACTTAATTGAATCAACTACCTGGAAACTCATCCTGGACTGAAGAAAAAATTCTTTTGCATTTCTGTTAAGATTCAGCATAGTAGGTTACAATACTCTCACAATATATCCAATTTTGACTGTGATTTTTGTCCATGAACTATCCTACATTTGTCATCTGTCACAGGTCATTTAGCTCAGACAGGGTGATAATAATAGGAGGAAGATGCAGAGAAAAAAAAATGCTTATGAGTTATCATGTTGACAGTGAAGGACAGAACACATGTTGTTTTGTTTCCTCTTTTACCATTAGGTACTTCTCCAGACTTTGTGCTTTGTGAGGTTTGGGGTATTTCACTGCACTTTCCTTACAGGTAAAGGGAGGTGGCACCATGGCCATTCCCACACTGTATTCTTCTCAACTTTATATCATATATAGCTACGGCTCACCACTGAATCTATATCAAACTTATTCATAGAAATAATGGACAGCTTTCTCCATGATCTAGTATACATTTAATCTTATAAAGGCATATATTTTAAATTGTTATGTACAAATACTGAATGTTTAATCTCATTTCTTGTGAAGCATTAAAACTTAAAAGAAAGCAGTGAACTGTAAATGAGGAGTCTCCCAGAACAGAACTCTGTAGCATTTGTATTTTCTGTTTTCCTTTCCTGTAGCTATTTTGTCTCTAGATCTCTCTTCTAAGCAATCAATGAAAGGCTTTCACATATGTTTTAATGTCTTCCTCCAAAATTTATAGTGTGCATTACCTTCCAGTATGCTGTTGTCTGCTTTATTGTCATAACCTGCTCTGCTGTAGTAAATTGCAAATTATCCCTCAATGCCTTGTGTGAAGAAGTGAAAAAAAACATCAACTAGCAACAAGTAGCTCTCCTGTACCTGGGGAGGAATTTCCTGCAAGCGGAGAGACACAGCCCCATACACCAGCGTAGGCTTGGGGCCAGCCAACTGGAAAGCAGCTTGGCAGAAAAGAACCTGGGGATCCTTGTGGGCACCAAATTGAACATGAGCCAGGAACATGCCCCTGCAGCAAAGAAGGTTAACAAAATCAAGGGCTGCATTAGGAACAGTGTTGCCAGCAGGTTGAGGGAGGTGATCCTTCCCCTCTACTCAGCACTGGTGAAGCCTCACCTGGAGTACTTTGTTCAGTTCTGCACTCTCCAGTAAAAGAGAAATATGGGGCTGCTGGAGAGAGTCCAGTGAAGGGTCACTAAGGTGATTAAGAGACTGGAGCATCTGTAGTATTATGAGGAAAAGCTGAGAGGTCTGGGACTGCCCAGCTTGAAGAAGAGAAGGCTGAGGGGAGATCTTATCCATGTGTATAAATACCTGAATCATAGAATCACTTAGGTTGGAAAAGATCTTTGAGATCGGGTCCAACCATAAACCTAACCCTGTCAAGTCCACCACTAAACCATGTCTCTAAATGCTGCATCTACACATCTTTTAAATACCTCCAGGGACGGTGACTCAACCACTTCCCTGGGCAGGCTGTTCTAGTGCTTGACAACCCTTTCAGTGAAGAAATTTTTCCTAATATCCAATCTAAACCTCCCCTGGTGCAACTTGAGGCTGTTTCCTCTCATCCTATCACTTGTTGTTTACACCAGCCTGAAGGGAGAGTGTAACAAAAACTGAGCCAGGGTCTTTCCAGTGGTGCCCAGTGACGGGACAAGAGGCAATGGGCACAAACTGAAACACAGGAGGTGCCATCTGAACATCAGGAAAGACTTTTTTACTGTGAGGGTGACCAAACACTGGCACAGGTTGCCCAAAGAGGTTGTGGAGCATCCCACTTTGGAGACGTTCAAAAGCCATCTGGACATGGTCCTCAGAAGCCTGCTGTAGATGGTCCTGCTTGAGCAGGGGCATTGAACTAGATGACCTCAATTTCAACCAATCTGAGCTAATGTTCTCTTATTGCTGAATTATTTGGAATGCCATGGCAATTCTGTATAAAAGAGTAGAAAGCTGCTAACTCTGGTGACTGTCCTATAACCATCAGCAGGGCGTGGATGTTTAAATTCTAGTTGAAATAATAACAACACAAACCTAGAGATCCAAGGAGCTAACAACAAGCCCATTTCCAGATGACTCAGGAAGCACAATATTTGATTCACCTCACTGGGAACGTCACTATAACCTTCCATCCTGTTTAGGAGCTGTGTGCAGGCACAATTGTTAGGACAAAAGCATTGCCCTAGTAGAAGAACTGCCATATCAGACCCATACCTCATCTCTGAAGACAGTCGCTCCCGGAAGGCACAAGACGTTCCATAACAAACATAATCTCACAATAATATAAACTTGTGGGGAAATTTCTTCCTAAACACAAGCTATTGCAAATTAGCTTGTGATGTAAAGCATGAGGGTTTATACCCTTTATAGTCCTACCTCACTGCAAACTGTTGCCCTTCCCATCAATGATGAGGCTAGAATAGAGTGAGTCAATTAGCAGAGTCCCTTCACGTGGTTGCTGGATTCAGCATGCATTCGTTTTGGAAAATACAGAAGATATATAAAAATGGAGATGGTTGTGCATCTCCATCAGCTCTGCATGTCTGTGGGGACATGGTCCTTTTCTGGTATGAATCTAAGCAAAGAGAAGCATTTCCATGACTGAGATCAACTCCCATGCATATTATATACACGCATATTTCATTAATTCTTTTTTCTCATTGAACAATCGATGATATTTTAAGAATTACTTCAGTTAAGAGTATAGCTACTTTTTCTGCTCTTGGTAGATTTGTTTTGGCCATCAAAATTGGCCAGCTTTACAGGTTACCTCATAGAAAGCATTTTGAGGTAAGAGTAAGAGCTACCCTATATGAATCCCCTAAGGTCTTACAGTAAGTCATATCTGACATCCCATTTGTCATCCTGAAATCCAGAGAACAGAAGACAAATGGCCCTCAAAGTTGAAGGGAATCCTTCAGACAGAAATCACTTAAAAAGTAATAAGTTAATAAAGCGTAGAGACGCTTATGCAGAGTAGTCATCAGGCTCATGGGCTGGGATTTTGCTCAGGCCTCTTTAAATAACTTCCTAGATAAAGAAGAGAATTTAATTTTCCTGATAAAATTAGACCAATTAATCAGACAGCACAGCAAAGGATATATTTCCCTTGTATAAGGGGAAAACCAGCTAAGTTATGATAAAGAATTTATTAGCAAGAAGAGTTCTTCTTAGACTTCCTTGGGAAATGAAGGGCAAGCCAATAGTAAAATATTTTAAAGCTCATTGTGGGCTTTTGGAGCACTGGTGAAATGTGCACCATCTATCAAGATTATTAAGATGAAACTATTAACCCTCTGACAGTTTAATAACCATTCTTTATGTTATAATAACACAGGGCCCCTTTGGGATCAGAGTTCCAATTTTAGAGGCAGTGTCCATCATTTGTCAAGGAAATTGAACCTTTGTGTTGAGCAAAACAGCAACAGGACCAGCCTCCCCCACCTTTTCCTCCCTAAACTATCCAACCTTGCAGCTTCAGGTCCAGGCTTGTCCCTTTTTACAGGCCTTTTCCTGTAAACAGAGCCATTTGGTCTGCACACTTCTTGGGGGATCACAAATCACCGGACTATAGGAACAAATCAGAAAAGAGCCTTAATGAAGTTTGGTCTCACAAATCCGAACACTCCTGCAGCTCATGAGGCTTTAGACCTTTTATAGCATTGATGTGTTAGGGTACCAGACAAATGCTAAATCCCAGGTGACTTGTATCGCTTACCCTTTCCAGTTACACCATAACCAGGCATGGTGTGCAAAACAAACCCTTAGCACAGCAGCTGGAAAAAGAACTTCTACCTGCGTACACTTCTGCAGTGATGCATTGCAGTGCTGTAAACAACTGACTATATCACCAGGCTAAGATTATTTAGTCAGGAGGAGCAGCTTAGATCATGCTGGTTTAGTTTTAAAGACTATTTCAAACAGAGTCTGAGGACTGAGACGAGAAGGAGAAAAAAACAACCAAACAAACAAAAACACCTGTAGTTTTGCTCAAAGACTATACTCCAGCATTTAGATGATACCTTTTTTTTTCCTATTACCTTTTCGGATTGCAGTTTCTGTGTCACGATGTACTAGGGAGCAGGTTGGTTTATTTGTTTGTCCATTCACCATTCCATAAAGGTCTGTTCTTGAAACACTTTCTGCCCTATTTTGCAAACCAGCTGTTCCTACACATGCAGCTCTTCAGCTTGTATAAGAAAATACTACCATGCACTGAAGGCAGTGTAGCAACAGACAAAATAAGAATACCCCCTGTATTTTTTAACACATTAGAAACCTTTAGATGTTTTCCTAATCTCAGCCACCAACATTCAGCAGCAAGCTATCAGCAAAGACTGTATCAGCAGTCAGCAAAAGAGGTGACAGAACAAATAGTGAGAAACAAAAAAAATCATACCCACAGACTGACTACTCTGGAACACAGAAAATGGAGGGGGCGGGAGGACATACACAAACACACATGCAGGGGACAAGGAATGAAATCAGACAGTATCCTAAAAACAGAGGCCCCAATAAACAGAGGTGATTATATTCACTGTCTGCTGGAGACCCCTAATAAAGATAGCCCTCAATATGTACCTTTTTTTTTCTCCTGTAAATTTTGCTGACTTGGTGTATGCTTAAATTCAGAAATTATACAAACTTTTATAAGTATTTGTGCATACCAGCATTTCTAACATGTACTTTTGGCCCTATGCCTGATTTGATGTAGTTCACATCTGTAGCCTCGTTACTTTCTGAGAATTCAACTCTGACCTCCATCTATTCCTTCTCCAATGCAGCTCAATTTTCTGTCCTCCCCTACACTTGGCAAAATTGCCTTCGTGTTACTGACTGACAGTCCTACCAGATGTCTTTGGGTGACCTCACTACCCTTTTGCAANCTTTCCCTCCTACAAGTATCTGAGTGCCTAGTAAGACACTGAAGAATTTCTGTATGTCATCTTCTGTCCCCACGTTTAGGTAAGGTCAAGCTGGGCTTTCCTACTGAACTGGAACCATTTCAAAGAAAGGTACTGATGCTTCCTCTCCTCCCTTCCATCCCTGGGGAGTTAAGTGCAGCTCCCCAAAACCTTCACTGTCTCCCCAGCTCACCTCACTAATTCTAGTCGGAGTTCCTTAGGATCCTTGCAAATGTAAGGATTTTTCTTTTCACTATAATTATTGAAATCACTCACAGAAAAACACTGTATCCCAAGCTTGATGTCATGTGGGAAGTCATCTACATCACCTAACTGATTTCGTCAATGTTTTCATATTTAATTTTGTGAGCTTTTGAAGACTGCTCTATTTTGATCTGAATCATTAGGCTTCAAAGAACATGACCATAAAACATGTTCCATTGCCTCCCACATTGGATGATGACACTAAAAAAACCCTCTCTCTGCAGTTCTATGCTTCCTTACATCAGAAGCGAAGCAATCTGATGCCGTCACTGCCTCTTTCTCCCATGAGCCCTTTCATCTCTTCCAGTCCCTGAGAATGTTTGGCGTTTTAACCCCAGGATTATACTAAGGAAAGAGAGAAAGTTTTCTAGTATTTAAAGTTTTGACAGTACCAGTTATTTTTTGTAATTCTTTTCTTCAGTGTTGCCTCTAAGAGTTCACACTTTGCGATATTCTCATTAACCAACTTGCTCTCCTTTAAGTGGCATGAGAGCTTTGACTGTGAGGAACTCGGGCACTTATTTCAAATTTATTTCTATTCAAAGCTTTTAAGAACATGTTTAACTTCAGGCATGCATTTAAGTCGCATGAAACTCAATGGCTCTTAAGAACACATATACTTTGTCGAATACAAAAGGATTTGAAGGCATGTTTAATTATTCTGATGAAATTGGAGCTTGAAAGAACATATTATGTTACTTTAATCTGCAGTCCTCCAAGTGCATTTGTAATTAACAGAGTGTACATTTTGCATGAGAGGCATAGAAAAAGATGCAGAACCCTTTAATATTTGCTATCATAGTGTCTTTTAAACTCTCATGGTGTATTCTTGGAATAGAAATCTAGAAATGGCTTTTAGAATGGAAAAAAAGTATTTTGCAGAGTACAGAACATTAGGGCAAGAAGCAGCATACACTTAGTAAAGACACCATGAGTCAGAAAGCAAACAATTCATTTTCATTATTATGTAAGTGCTGGCAATGGCTATAGTCAAGAGTCACAAAGTGACACCATGTTAAAAGTGCTTCCTTAGTCACTTACAACTTACTGCAACTTTATGTTTTTTTCCTAGGACTACACTGTGCTGAAAACCTGGCATTTCCATAAAGCTTGGGAAAATTATTTCCAGCTTTTTTGAGAAGAAGGACAGAGAAAGATGGGGGCTGGCAGCAGAGGAAAAATGCACATACCAAACAGATCAAGGGCCTAAGTTTTGTCTC
Organism: Ibidorhyncha struthersii; assembly: GCA_013398815.1. Lineage (NCBI taxonomy): Eukaryota > Metazoa > Chordata > Aves > Charadriiformes > Charadriidae > Ibidorhyncha > Ibidorhyncha struthersii. Next base: position 1,019,711 of record VZSZ01008633.1, on the reverse strand, counting down.
CTTAGTAGGTTCTTAACAACCCCTGGAATGTCATAGTTCCAAATTAAGAGTTTATTCTTACAGTATCACTCCGAGAAAAAGACAAACAGCTTCCCTGTCTCTTCAGTCAATGGATGACTAAAGGACTGGTGTGCAGACAGAAAATCTGCAGATGAAGTTGCAGTTAGATTGGCTGAGTCCCAAATCTATGCTCTGTGGACTAGGCCAACCTTCTCCTCCTTAGACAGACACCTAGTATTAGGCAGTAAGATAGCCTTATAGTGATAGGTAACCTTCTTTAGTGTCCCAGCAAAAAGTTACTGCTCATGAGGCAGCTATAGAGGAAAAGATAGAAAACTAACATCTAGGACACAGAACAGCAGTCAAGAAACCAGCAGGAGGGAGGTAGCCAGGAATGGGCTGCAGGCAGAACGATACCATGGGCACAAATGAGAACACATGCAACCGTCAAGAGCATTCAGCTTTGGTCAGACGAACTAAAGGCTAACGTATCGTTTCCTCCAGGGAGAGGCAGGCCAGCAGAATATCCCAGGGGTCACGGAGACAGCTATCATCAAGCTGACTTGCCCGTTCTTGCACCTGTACTAGACTGAACCAAATATGCTGCTGAGCACCAGGCCTGCAGCAAGGTATGCGTACCTGTCACGATCAAGTATTCAGTTGTGGTAACACACATCTTTGTACAAACCCACTGAAGCCCCAATTCATGAGGGCTGTTTAGAGTGTCTACAGTACTTTTATGCTGTATCATGGTCCAGGAAATCTGCTATCAGATCACTAACAAACCCTAGTTTAATCACATCACTGACAAAGCAATGCCACACAGAGGTGTTGTTGTTATACCGCTTCATGTACTGCATTTTCCTTAAAAAACAAAACAAACAAAAAACTCATACCCACACACCTAGCCTCAGGAAGAATAATTCCAAGTTGGCATGTTGGCCTCTGGATCATGAACATCTTGGCTCTCCACTGCTATTTGAATGAACATTTGAAAAAGAAATGTTGCAACGACAGAGAATTTCTGTCGTGTTTTTTATGAAATATGTGTAATACTTCTAATCTTCCTTTCCTTTTCAGACAATTTCAAATTCTGACTTCTTTCCAAAGATATTCACTGGTCAAAGGGGGACAAGCACCTAGAAGACCTGGCATATGTACATGCAGGTAAGTGAGTGAAACCTGCATCAACATTTGAGCTAGGTAAAGTGAGTATCAAGAATTTGTATAGGTCCATCTGGACTGTGCAACAGATACTCCAACATATACACACACTTCACAAGAAAATTACCTGCTCTTTTCATAAATCCTCACAAGAAGTTGGAATGTTACTAACAGGTAAACATTTGAAGCTCAACAAGAAAAGAATTTAAAATTAAAGTTCCCTTAAAACAAAACACGCACACACAAAGAAAGAAGACTCACAAAAACACAGGAGATAAGAGGGAGGGAGAAAGTGTTGGCCACCAGTTTTCTGGTGAAACATTGGGTTGTTGGGTGGTCTGCTCAAGGTGAGGCAAGACAAACCATGACCTGCCTGGACACAGACAAATTTCCAAAGGTAGGCTGTGCTGAAAAATCAGGCACATTGCTTTAGCTGATTTGTTTTAGACTTTTTTTCTTAAGATTATATTCTCTTGTGCTTTGAGCTAAGGTATAATATTGTATTATGAATTCAGAGCATCCATATGATTTCTAAAACTTTAATCTACAGATCAAAAGACTGGAAACAGAAATGTATCATAGAGGTGAGACAATTCTTGGACTGGTAAGAGGACTATCAAGACTAGCCCGTGAATTACTTAGAAGCAGGTAAGATGCTGCTTTTGGAAAAGGAGAAGGGTGCAATAAGTCTGTCTAGAGCCCCTCAAGGACTCCAAAAAGCAATAAAAGTTACCATAATATGTTTCTTCTCTCTGAGGAATGCAACCTGAGACAAAGTACACGAGAAAAGAAAATTTCTTGTGAGCTTTATTATGACAGTACTTGCAACAAGTGAAAGGGATATGTGAAAGGAAAGAAAACTTTTTATTTAATTTTATCATAAGTAGATTTAGCAGGTTTTCTTTTTCACTTCTTTACCCAAGTCTTTCATGACTATTGTTAAGATATCATCTCTTTTGGCTGTTGTAAATACAGACACTTACCAGCATACATTACAAATAATGTGAAGGTAACTATAAAGTTAAGATAACTGAATAACATCCAAGCAACCCTTGCCCAGGGTGTGGAGACTCTCACAGTCCTGTAGTACCCCAGTTTTCAGAAGTGTACAGCTTCTCGGCAAAGTAGTGAAAACTCCACCTGAATCAGAGGATGAAGCAGATTTGGCAACACTTTTTTTGCCCTCATGTTCTCTGTTTTACAGCAGAAAGTTAACATAACCTTTTCCTAGTACCTCTCTGGCTTCCTGCTACAGACTAAAAGACATTGTATATACACATCCAGGGATGTGGGGAAAAAGAGTCCTCTCCGTTTTTTAAAAAAACTCAGAAGTTTACTGTATAAGTTCATAAAAAAAAGAATAAAAGAGGCAAATTGAATAGAAGAGGCAGAGATTTGAATTTAGCAGTCTAAAAAGAAGACTGTCAAAATTAGCCTGATTTTATAAAATAATGTTTTGTAGCAAACTCCATCAAAGCATTTCATTTCCTGTGGAAACTTTCAGATAGCCTAAAGGCATTCTTTGACCAGCTGTACAATATATCAGCTAAAAGTCCTCTGAGTGAATAGATTCCCACAGCAAAGGCACCTGCAGGATGTGTGACAACACACTTCTATTTCACGTATTTGTTCAAGGCAACCATGCAGTTCCACTGGCTCATCATTTACATTCACAATGGACAGCTGGCATCATCTAAACGAAACATTAAACTTGCTTGTGCTGTCATTAAATAAATAAATAAATTTAAAAGCCACCAAAAAACAAGAACAACAAAACTGCCAAAATGAAGGAATGTCTTCAAAAGTTCTTCCAGATTCTGAAATGTTTAATTGCACTTTCAACTGCCAACCAATCAAAATATGCTGCTTATCATGTATGATGAGCTCTAAGGAAACAAAAAATGAACCTTTGCAATCCCCCAGAATACTCATAGATCAGCTTGCCGAATCAGGGAGTTTGGAAAAGGAACTATAATTATCACAAGTGTCTGCTTCATTAACAGACCACGATGCAACAGAAAAGTTAACCATATGTTGCACTTTACTAGGGGAATGGCGAGAACAAAACAGAAAGTCTTGTAGTTAAGCCTTCTAACAACACATGCACCTGCTCAGTTCTGCAGTGTAAAAACCCATCCTCACTTAAGTTAGCAGAAACATTTCCACTGATTTTAGATGTGGCCCTGGACTTGTCATGGCCCAAGTCATGATCTCCTGTCTAAGCTTAGCCAATTACAATCGCTCAGACTCTATGGATCCCCATTCTTTTAAAGTTCTGCTAGCCTGCGAGGCTTCACATCAATATGATAATTTTCATCATCCTCACCAGCAAATTTCTTGGGCACAGAAATTCTCTTTCTTCATAAAATGGCTTTGTGATTCAACTGCCTCTAGCCCTTCAAAAGTTGAGCACATTCTTTCCCAAACTCACACTCACTGTGCTTTACCTCATCAGGTTGCAGTGAGGCCGCTGCTCTACCAGGGAAGTGGAGTCAGGTGCAAAGACCAAAGCAGCGAGGGCCCAGGCCAACAGTACCCAAGCAAGAAGAGCAGAGCGGGTCCAGCGACTGTAACTGGGATCAGCTGAGTCGCGTTATTAATAGGCAAGCCTGTAGTGGTAAGACAAGCCCAAGGTCAAGCTGGAAAGTCAAGTTAACAAGGCCAGGTTGGGATAAGCAAAGTACATGGCTGGGCACAGAGATACCTGTAGTGTAGCTCAGGCAAGGGCAAGAGCCCAAGTTAAATGTGGCTCCCAGGCAAGGTACAGGAGGCCCTTCACAATGCCTCTTCCAGCTCTGTCCCAAGTCTTTGTACCCGAGCGTAGCTCAACCACTCTCCCTTCATAAAGCACAAGAAATAGCCACAGTCAGGTAGGACTACCACAACGCCTGAACAGCATTCCCTGTCTTAGGTTTCCCACAGTTCTTGCAATCTGGGATTTGGAGTGCTTTATGTGCTTTATGCTATATGTGCTTTATGCTATATGCACCTCTTCCATATTGTACTTGTCAGTTTCTCTCTCCAGTCCCCTCAGAGCTTATAGCCAGCTGGCCCCGCTCCCTGCCTGCCAAGAGAAGTTCTCATCTGGCAAGCTCCTGATCAACCCCTTTCAGCAGTCAACATTCTCCACAACGCTCAGCTACCAACCCTCCAGAGCAGACAAAGCCTTCAGGGCCGGTCTTTGGAGAGAGGGCCCCTTGGCTTAATCAGCTTTTTTGTTAAGCCTGAACTTACTACCCTGAATGTTCAGTGTGAGCTGGAGATAAAAAGATGGCTGGGAAGTCTGCCTTTGCCACATCATAGAGATTTTGTAAGTCTGAGGAAGGTATGGTATGAAATTCTTTAGTAGCACATACACATGACAAACTAATAATTTGGAGAATTATATACAAATGGGATGTGAGAAGTCCCACTGGTTCCAGTGCCATCACTTCCAGGGCTCACTTTACAATAAGAAAATTTGCATCAAGAAGGATCTCAGGCAGCAGTTCTGACTTACCTTGAGTTACTCTTTAACTGCTGCCCGATAAATTTCAAGTCTAAACCTTCTGCAGTGATTTTGGTGTTGTAGAATAGTTCTCAACTGGGAAGCATCAGAGACTTCTTCAGGAGGTCTCCAAGGACAAGTCTTCATTTCTGTAGTAAATTAGGTCTCCTGTATGTAAGATACTCCTTTGTATCTTACATACTCTTTTCTGTGTTCAAAAACACTCTTTTGAATGTTCAAAAAATAAGAATGGCCAAATTTTGAACAATAGAATATGCAACTTCAGTAACTTTTGTATTAAAGATAGGTTCTCATAAGGATCATTGACAATTTACAGCGCAAACACATAATTTTGCTGTTCTATTTTGAAAGAGCTACCATAACAGGATGTATTAGTTTGCCACGCCACTAAATTCTTCTTTGTCTTTGTGCCAATAAAAAGAATAAAACTTTTCTCCAAGATACTGCAATGGAAGAAAGCCATATGAATACAAAGCATTGTACAAGCTTAACTGATTACACAAGCAATGCAGCTTTCATACAGTGGATTTATTATCATTCTCTTTGATGGAGAGGGACAGTGAAATAGCAAGAGATTTGAAAGACTCGCCTGAAGTTACGCATTCATATTGAGAAATGAGGAGAAAAATGACCTTTGAACCCATGAATCCCATAACTGCTTTTACAAGTCTATCTTTCACACAACTGTGATGTTACTTCGTGTGATTTGGATATTGATCCTCAAAGAAATGGACTCAAGCTTCTTAATGCTGGAGAGGATGATGAGCAATGGGGAAGTTATGCAGTGGATTTACTGCTTTGATGTTGCTGTTGTTCAGTGTGAATCTCTATGAATTTTATCTCTGCTCAGCATTATAGATCACAGCTATTTCAAAAACCCATCACAACGTGTGACCTCCCTCAAAACTATTTCTTACTTATTCATTCAAACATTTAATATTCGTACTGTATGACTTGTGGCCAAATCATGGAATGACTTAACTGGATGAGTGTGCAAGAGAAAGCATCCTTAAATAGGTGGCCTGACAAAATGCACAATCACATCTGAGTGAACACAGGACACAGTCAAACTAGTTCTTGTCCAGGTGTTTCCAGTGCTTTTATTTTTTCCTAACTTTTTGCTATAACACTTTAAATGCAAGAGTGAATCAAACAAGAAAGGGAATCTACAATTTTATTCAAATGAATATTTGTGAACATTTCGTGCTGTATTTCCCTTGCTTTGCTCATTATTATTTGATAGCTCTTCGCTAGGCCGCTTATAGTGATCCGAGCTTGACTTGAATCTAGAACTTGGAGCTAAACACTGTTTTGGTCTCCAATCCTGATTCCCTTGAACCTTATATTTACACCTATGACCTTAAGCACATCAAAAACAATTGGGGAGGGGGATGGCGGGAACAGGACCAAGCCTAGCATTTAAGAATAATTGCTGAAGGCAAGCTTAGTGATGTGATGCTCTTGGGAAATGAAAGGAAACTTCACTTTTTTTTTTTTAATTCTGACAAGGGTTTTTTTTAAGCCCCTTGGGAATTAATGTGAAGTACACACTGGAAATATTTAACAGCCTAGCAATAGTTATACTTCTTTCCTATGAACTTTCAATGGAGTATGTAATCCAAATCCATTTTGTGACCTGAGTAAAAACCTCTTCTGTATTATTCAATATGCTGAGATCAGTAGAAATCATTGTGCATTCTTTCTTTCAGCTCTTATGACTACATTTGTCAGTGGGTAAACAGACTTGTGGTTGAATGGAACCAGCAATTCTCAGTCAGTTAATGCAAATGTTATTTCTTGATATTGTGAAGAACCGCTAATTGTTATTATCTTTCCCATTGGTACTATTAACAAAAGGTTTAAACTGTTTTAAACTTCTGGACTAGTGAATCTCTTTTAAAAGCCACTTATTTAATCCTGGAAACCTCAGGGAATGCTACCAGTGATAAATTCCTGCTGTTAAAATAAATATTGTATTCCAGTTTGCATCTGTATTCATTTTTAATGCAAACTGCTACGGACTTGTCCAACAGTAGAAGTCTATTTATCCGCACAATGCATACTCTTGTTTACACATTATCACTTGTTAAGTGTTATGTCTGCATATAAACAGACAACAGAATAAGCTGGACGGAAGCTGCAGGGATCTAACAGGGGAACACTCTTGACAGAACAGACTACAGGTTATGTTTTTTTAACACATCATTTTATGGGTTGCCAAGGGATGACAATGGTCAGAATTTTAAGAAGATTTATAACAGGGTCTGCTGTACTCTGCTTTTAATAAATATAGTGCTATTGTTTGCATAAATAACACAGAATCCTAGACATGTCAATTCTCAGAATAATTCCGTTAGGCCAGAAGAGAGAGAAGAGCTGGAGCCCCTGTCGAGTAAGACAGGAACCACTGCAAATAAAGAACCCATTTTAGCAGGAATAGCTAAACCCATGTCAACGCTTTCTTGGTCATCACATTTTTGGGATGGGGTTTCTTAGCATGTTTACTATTGACACGCCGCTTTTGAAATCCATGTTCGAGTTCTTTGACTCAGTCAACATTTCACCCACATTCAACAACATACTTTCGAATTTCTCCGGAGGCCACTTATACCTGGATACAGGCACAGCACTATCATTACCTTTCATCCCTGTGATACTGATTCATTCCACTGCCACCTTTACTGGGATGATTGTGGTGACTTCCAGTAAAGTGTAATTCCTCATTTCATACAAATTGCACAGCTAAAATTCTGGTTTAAGATTAAAGATCTGATCTTAAGCTCAAAGGAAAAAACTTAGTTGCTGACAGTTCTTCTGCAGCTGGAAAACAGACCTTTTAATGCATATATAGGCATCAGTTGGCGTCACATATTCTACAAAATTTATTGCTGTGTTATTTATGCAGCCCAACAAACCAAAAACCATAGGATTAAATACTCTGTTAGGCTTTGCTGATCGTATGGTAAGTACTGATTGTCCATTTTCATGCATGATATTTTCATCATCACTAAAACCAAACCCAAGTCTGAAATGAGCAGTAGTGAAATTTTCTTTTGAATTAGCTAACATTAATTCAAATTTTATATCAAATACAGGTCTTTTACTTTTTATGTGCAGCTTTTTTTTTATATTGCAATAAGTCTGAAAACAAGTCTTCTGTTTGCCAATAGGATTTTTTTACTGTCCTAGGGGAAAATATACATAATCTTCTAATCTTGCTCTGAGCAAGAACTATGTAGCCCAGTTTTGTATGATATAGTAAATATATCTTGAAAGAAGCATCTGAATGAATTTATACAAAATTTATACAACCTCACCATGAACTGTAACGTGACAGGGTTATGATCTTCAAATCTTGTACTTCCCTTCCTTCAAGCACTGCTAGCCTGAGCTCCCTGTCATGTCCGAAGTGATGGATAGAGCTGGAAAACAAGATCAGAGTAATTTCTGCATCAGCTATCCCATTTAACATAGAAAGAGGCTCTCTTAAATGTCAAAGAAATGTGTATCAAATTTATGTCCCTGAGATACTAGTTCATCCAGTGACTTCCAGTAAACTCTTTCTGTCTATATGCGGAAGGCATTTACTATTTTAAGCTATTCTTAGAGGAGGTTCGAGTCTGCTAAACAGCAGACCTTTTGCTTTCTGCCTTAAAAAAAAGCACCCAACCACACTTTGTTGAAAATCATCACTATTTCTTTTTTGGTCAGTTGTCCCAGTAGATTTATTAATAAGTGGATTTATTTCTGCGTAGAAATCCTATGTTAACAATTACATCGTGTTCAGCATGTAAGTGCCTATTAAAAACAAATACCACCATCCTGCAGTCATTGGCCCATCCATTACGGTTTTCAGCTGTGTTAATACAGCATTACAGAACATTACCGTAGAGCAGAACATTTCTGTGTAAGAGAGCAGATGGGAGCTCAGTGCCATGTATTTTCTGTTCTCAAGTGGATTTTTAAAATCGATCTGCTCTCTCTGGGGGAAATCCACAAACGACCTGTATAAATGCAAAGCCTGTACCCAACAAGACTCTGTGCCAAAAAAGAGAAGCTGGAGGGGCTGATCTTCTTTCATCGACTCTCAAACTACCTGCAGATGAGACAGATCCTTTCAGTTCTCCGACGTGGAGGCTGGAGCCTGGGCGGGTGTTCTCCAGACCTCCTGCGTGAGCCCTTCTCACCACCTGATGAGTTGAACCTTACGCGCTGTTACTCTTCTTTCTCCTGTATTGGGTGGACTCGCTTTGGTCATCAGGGGAAAGGCATGATGATCTGCTAATTGCTACACTCCCAGACTTGGGTATTTTCACCATTTTCATTTTCTTCCCTCATAAGCAGATCTGACCCTAACCTCTTCTAATTCTGACCTCTCCATAGAACAAAGAGCAGGGAAAGATCTAGCAAAGTCTCCATCTCACCTAATGACCACTTCCTCCCTAACTTTAGCAACATATGAATCACTGATGCTGAGTTGAAAAGCTTGTCATTCTTCTTGATCGCATTCCTGGATTCTTTGCTAGCTTTATTAATTGAATAGCTTTTTTTAAAAAAAAATAAATTAATTTGAAGAGGTGTTTGCTTTACTGTTTCTTCTGCCTTGGTTAGCATTTGAGAGACGTTTGATGATAAAGTGTTATAATTTCCATGACAGAAAATTTTAAATCTGGCATTTTCTAGGTCATCAATCAGATGGGAATTAACTGTGGAGTATACTGTAAGAGACAATGTGTATCTAACGTTAACCTGATATAGCTGTATATACAAGATCCCCTTCTGGCTCAGATCCGCATACCTCTCGATGCCAGTGAAGTGACCTGAATTTAACCAGACCAACACCTGGCCTTTACCAGATATCTGGTTAAGACTGCCATGAAAAGCGGAGCTCAGGCCAGCCCCTCACACCGTCCTGTCACTGTGCTTCATGTGTGCAACAGGGCACCACCACCTCTCTGCCTTCCACGGTTCCCTGTGTGCAGAGACAGCCTGTCTGCTCACCTGGGACCAAATAAGCACCCTGCCCCAAGGACACAAAGGACTGAAATGGGCAGCAGCACTGAGCCCTGCAGCTAGAAAAGCCCCAATTTCCAAAGAAGAGCGCAGCTCTATGTAAGGGCTCTGCCAGGAGCTACCTTGCACAGCCAGTTCATCCACACCAAACAGCCTGTGGGCAGCTCTTACTCTCCTGCAGGACGTGGCTGTGAACATTTCGAGTACTGCTGCTGTCTGCAACACCCTACAACAGCATCCCAAGATGGCAGTGAAACTCATCTGCTTTGCGTTTCATTCTCTGCTTTAAGAATTGCCAGTGGACTGCACACCTGCTTTTTCTCTATAAATATTTTACTTCAAGGAAAGCCAAGTTGTTTTTCTTGACTATAACGGTGTTGTTCTAGTAGCATACTGAGCAAAAAAACATAGTTACAGAAACCTACTTTAGATGATCACAGCAATATAAATATGATTGATTTGGAAAAGCTATGCAAGGAATACTAGTGCAGCGCTTTGCTGGATGATGCAAGTGTGCTCTATCAGTTGTATCTTTTATGCTTTTAAAAAATATTACAGATAAAAATAAGTCAGTGCAAACACATAAAGCATTAAAGCAGTTACCATAGCAGAGAACAACAGAAAAGCAAAAAAGCAATTATCAGGTTGCTTGTTTTGGCATGTATTTGAGAAATGTCTAATGCCATCACATCTCAGAATTGCAAGTAGCAAAACCCTACACCAAATGAAAACACCAGAAATATCTAGCATCGGTTCCAGTAACTGCTGCTGCTGTGCAAACATGTACATACAGAAGCACACAAATTATTTAAGCAACATTACCTTTGAGTTTAAAATGTTTGCATTTCTCGCTACAGGCACATGACAAGGCCGTTGTCATAAAATATCCCACACCTATCAATTCCTTCTTACCAGTTGGACACCTTCATGAACCTATGTTACGTAGGCAGCCTTCATTTTGAAGGCACTACTCATTTCTGCTTTATGATTCTATGTTTCTGCTTATGACATCAGCAGCAAAAAATCTTCCACCATATACCGTAGCTACTCCAGACTGGGCGAACATAGTAGTTCCCTCTTCTACAGTTCAAAATTTTGTTTATCTTATTACTTAACGTGTATGCTGGTGGTAGTTTAAGATATCATTTTAGTCCTGAAGTAGCTTCTGCAGTTGAAAACTGTTAAATTGGTACTACAAATTCATGAAACATCAGCTACAGGATTAACTACAATAAATGCAGAAGCCAAAGGCACTTTAAAATTACCTTCATGAATTATCTGTATACGTCTTGTGAATATTTTATTTTTTAGATGCAGATTGTCTAAATCTGTTAGGCTACACATTTGGTGTAAGTTGATACACATATCTGAACTCAGCCAAAGCACTTTGGCAAACCAAAAGAGAATTCATAGTAATTGGCTCCCAAGCATCCAAAGTCACCGGGCTCAGTTGGCAGGGAAGCTCTATTTCCCCGCCTCTGCCTCTTTTCCACACTTGCTAGGTGGTCCCCAGAGGAAAACAGAGACAGCCAAGAAAGAGCAAGCACTAAAACATTACAGTTACAAATTACTTCTCCACTCCTGCTTCTTCTGCTTTCTGTAAAATACAGAGGAATGGGACACAGGCTGGACAGTAGGAGTGAAAAATCAGGACTGAGGGAAAAGAGATGGAGAAAGATGGGAAATCCAAATATGTAAGAATAGAGTCAAGAAATAATTGAAGAAGAATCAAGAAATTATTAAAAGGATGGAGATTTTCCATATATTTATCTCATTTATTATAGAGCAATCATTTTGAAGAAAAAGCACCAGGAAAAAAAAAACAAACTTCAGTGATTCACCTTTAAAATTGACAACATGTGAAAGCACACAGAATTACCAAGTTTGTACAAATTCTTGTTAAAAATATATCCATAAAGAAGCCAAAGTGGACCAATGTTTGGTAATCGCTGTATTTATAGATATTATAGGGAATTCTTCAAGTGCATCATTTACCAGTGAGGAAAAAAAGAAATCTATCAAATGAAACGCCAGCATAAATGAATGTCACGGTCCTTTCATTACTCCTTTTCCTGAGTTATATACAGAGAACAGGCACACCGTCTCTTCTATGTATACATGGGGGAAAAATGGAAAAGGAGCCTTTGACAGTAAGCGCTGCCAAAAGATGGCAAGTACTGGTAGCAGACCTGCTCATTTGGGGAGCACCTGAGGATGGCACTGTAGGCTTACGTGAATATTTAAATATAGAGACAGTAAAAAATTATTCAACTGTTGAGGATCTGGTCAGCAATATTTTTAAAGGACTCGAAATTTACCAGGTTATACACCCGCAACTTTTACTAGCTTGCCTGGAGTTGCCCAGGACATGCAATTTTTCCATGGATTATTTCCACAAGCATTATTCCAAATGTTGCAGGCTACATACGTATCCATTCTTGGAATCTTAAAAGTTTTGGGTTTTCTCTGCTCGATCCCAAGTAAGCAATTTCAATAGAACAATCTAAATATCTAATGATTAAATCCTGACCTTTCTTTGACAAGAATAAAGGCAACATGACAAAAAAAAACACCACAAAACACACATTCCATCTTCCCCAACAGCCAATGGCATTAGTTGCACCACGAGCTAATGGAAGAGACACACTCCTGAGGATCGATATGGCTACTACAAAGACACTTACCTACAAAAAAATTCAGACTACCTGAAGGATCAGATATCTCCTTACAGGTATCTGCAGAACAATCCTCTTGTTCGGTTGTGTTCCAAGAGCATATTTCTCCCGGTGCCCAGGAGACTCAGGGCCATCAAACAGGGCAAAAAGGAGAAAAAAAAATAAATTAGGCAGTGTTGTATAAAACAATGAATGGAATTTCAGACTTTTGTATCTACCAACCCTATATGTCTTTCCATAGTCTTAAGAAATGCTTTTCAATAGCACTTGAAGTTATATATTCTATTGAAATAGCTTGCTTGGTTCCTAAATAGAAAGGACTCTGAGAATGTAAAATTAGCTTTTGCTTCATCTTAAACAGTCGAAGCACTCTGTGGAAACATGGCAATGAAGCCATTGTTTGCAAGCATAACATTTATCATCAGAAAAAAGCTGCTGTGCCTGGAAGTTTAAGTTTGCAAGATCAGGAACTGGTTCTTTGAAAAAGGCCCTACCACTTTCCTAAAAAAAAAAAAAAACAACACCAACATAAAATCAAGTCAGTGATAATGTCTTTTAAGTTAAAGGAAAAAAATCCACCTAAAAATTTGGAAGAGTTACTGTTATATATAATTAGAAGTGGATGATGTTAGATACAGCTTTAGGTCTTGCACTCACACACTAACCTTGGCCAAATCACTTCATTCCTTTCTTCCTCAATTTGTTTAAGTAGGAAATAGGAATAAAGATGCTCCCTTCGCAATACCTTAGTCAAAAGGTTTACAAAGTGTTTGGAGATCTCAGGGGATAAGACAGCACATAAAAGCATAATATTTTTATTGCAATGGACGGGTACGTTTTATCACCTGCTGGATGAGTTGGAGTGCAGAGGATTAGAGAAAGTGCATCAAAAGAAAAGTCTTCATGTCCAATAAGCTGCAGTCTCTGTAAATATATCAAGCTACAGTCTCCTCACGCCTCAGCTACTTAATAAAAGGCATGCAACCAAGCCACCACTCGGAGATGAATGCCTTCAACTTATTAATTCCTCACAGACAAGATAAGGAGATAAGAAACCTCTGAAGCATGTAAATTCCATTGTTTTAAAGTGTAAGCTGTTTGACAGTGTAAGGTCTTTTAACCCTGCATAGTCATGCCAGATGTTTGAAGCACTCTACCAACACCTAAATGTCAGACAGCCACCTCCTAATTTTCTTGTTTTACTTCAATTCAATTTGTCTTGAGCTGAGGAACAGCTCCTGTCTGAGAGTCAGCTAAACAACTCGGTGCTGAAGAAAAGGGAGAAAACTCCTTCAGCAAGATTCCACACTTCAGTAATGGGAGAAACTGGAAAGAGCAGTGGGCAGCCTCGTGAATCAGCTGTGAACAACAGGAGAGGGATTTAGTATAATGAGACTGTGTTAACATTTGCCAGAAATGAGCATGCAAAGGCACCCAGCTTTCCAAATTAACTGGGAGTGGAGGGCGTCTGTGATCCCATTAACAGCAGCCTGTTTCCCTAGGTACACTGGAGCCCGCTCCAAGGCAGGAGAAACTGTTCTCCCCCACACACCCCAACACACAATATCTTCAGAGAAACTCTGAAAGTTTGGGGCAATCTTTACTCTTTCTCATAAGAACTTGTTAAATACAAAAGCTATTGAAAGAAATCTGCACTTAAGTTACAGACTGATTCTGGGGACTTATATGACAGAAGTCCAGAAGCAATAGAAGATTTGTTTCCCTGAGTAATTTTACCTGGATGCTTCTCTAGGCTTTACCTAAAGCAGCATCTAACCCTCTCATAGATTATAAGTGCAGGAGCAGGAATTCATCCAGAAATAGGAATTTGTTGCTGACAGCCAAAAAACCCTGTGTAATAGGCAGAATTCTTTCCTCATCTGCACTGGTATTACACAACTCAAGTAACAATTTCAGTGAAACAGCTTCTGATTTACAGCAGCTAGGAACAGAACTGGGAAAACACATTTACAGGATGCCCCACAGACCACTAAGTGCAGCTAAGAGAGCAGCTTGGCTGTACAGAAGCAAAGCAGCGATAAATCATACTCAGGTTCTGGATCTCAACAGAAAAACATCCTGCTCCGCTCCATGACTCCTCCCCATCAGGCTATCTAGATGTAGATGAATTCCACTGATACTCATCAGCTCCAGTGTGCTGCTCTGCATAAAGGTAATGCCAGTTCTTTAAGGGTTGTTACTTTTTCTTTTTTTTTTTTTTTTTTCAAATTAGCTATTAGCTCCTTATGTCTCCCTGTTTTTCAGCAGCAGCTACCTTAGCACTTCAACCGCTACTGCTAAGATGAAGTGGTTGTTGGGTAGAGAGAGGGAAGAAGAAACAGGTGTACTGCTTACCAAAATGCAAGCAATTCTGGTGAATCAATGCTACCAAAATAAAATATTGGGTTGTTACCAGACAGTCTTGCTTCAGAATGGCAGATCGAGTGATGATTATGCTTTTTAGGTTCATTGTTTGGATAATCAGACCATTTCGACTTGTGCCAGAAGTGAGTATGGAAAGGCACTCACCTGCCAGAATGAACTCAAAGTGGAGGGGAAGTGAAACCTGACTGAAATCCGCTCACTATAAACAGCCAAATTTGTAAGTGCATTACAGTCCCCAGAAAGGAAGGCAAAGAGCTAGAAAGGGAAAACAATACATGTTTGCAGGCAAGCCATAAGCAGTTGAAACGTAATAACATTTTTCGGATACCAGTGCGTGCTGGAAGGATTTGATATTTCTATCATTCAGTCAAATAGGAAGCAAACACTCACCTCATTTTGATTGAAAACATAGTCCAGTGCTTGAATAGGCAAAATTTTAATATATAAAAATGCAGTAAAAACATAGATGAATGCAGAGAAGGAAGCAGCTGCTTGACAAGATAACTAAAGGGTGCCAAAACACAGACAAAGTCTTGCAGACAGAGTAACTGGGGCACATATTGAGTAAGATCTTCAGTGGATTTATGTCAGCGTAACTTCACTAGTCTTACCTTCCAGCTGCCCAGTCCCATCCGCCAGCTCATCGTCAGTTTCTTGTAATTGTGAGAGGCAGAGGTTACTGATTCAGCTGCTGCATTCTCAGAACAGACAGCTTTCTTTCCAATAAGCGGGGGGTAGTGAATAGTTAAAAATGGGTAGCAGAATGACATACCATTGCATATGGCCTTTCTTCAAGCAATATTTGCCTCTGCAGATGAAACATAAGAGAAACAGCAGTATCTTTTGTCTTACAGGATGCTAAGTTTCGCTTAAAAAATAAGCCTGGGCTCTTAAATAGCAAAGCTGCTTTTGGAAAGCTAGTCTTCGACACCTTGTATTATTTAAAAAAAAAAAAAAAAAAGTAGGCAGCTAGCATCTTATTTTAGGGAAATTACATATATACAACTTATATACAAATGCAAGAGTGCAAGCAAGGTAAGCAGAGAACAATGCTGGAAAGCTTTCTGAAATCAGAGAGAGCAGATTTTGCAACAGAGGAGAAATTAACAAAACAGAACCCAGAAATACTATCGGGACCCTCTGCACTATTCTCCCTGGCAAACATTCACTGCCACAGATGATGAAAGGCGCACAGCCTGCTTACTCTGCTAAGTAAAAGAATCCAAGAGGTCAAGGAGCACCCCAAAAGAGACTGAAGCAATAGTCTCCAATTCCCAAAATATGACCAATGACCTCACTAGTTGTTCCCTCTGATAAGGCCCAAGTACTCACCGCAAACACAGCATCCTTAAATCTTTTTTTGCTAGTACAGTATAAATGTCTCAACCCTCTTCTTTGCTTGTGTCCTAAAGATGAACCTGGCCAGGATAATTGACTCTCAGTCTTCCTGATATAGCTACTGAAAATAACTTCATCTAATGTAATCTCTTTATTACCTACTGTAAAACACTTTCCTCTTTGTTCAGGTCACAGGCAGAAGGGTAAGTTGTTTGAATGCCTAAGATGGTCCTAAGAACACAAAACTCCAGCAAACATTATTAGAGCTTCATATATAATCAGCACTGTTCTTAGCTGCAAGGAAATCTGATTTACATCAGGCTACCACTGCAGCAAAGCCATGAAAGGTCCTGCAGAGATGCATAGCTCCAATAAATTCAGAAGCCATTTCAGAAATTAAACTGAGGGTCACATTTGACTCCTGGTTATACTGGAGGAATGGCCCTGCAACCAATGGAGTTATTCTTGATTTATATCATACATGGTAGCACAATCTGGCCATCAGCCTCCAGAACCAGGATCTCTTCTCCAGAGAACTTTGAAATATTTCTAAGCTTGTTTTTAAACTTGCAGTATAACAACAGAATAGAGGCTTAATGAGGGTGTTAAAAGCAGATCTCCCTTATGTGGTTCTCAAGAACATCCGAAAACACACTGAAAATAAGGAAACAAAAGCAAAATCTCCAGAAGTTTGAAGGGCCATAAACCATCTCGTGTCAGATAATTAGTCCACTTTGATCAATGAAGTTAGAAGGAAAAAAAAAAGACAAATAAACCCCACAAACCAAAAAACCACCCACTTTCTACATCAGTTTATTACCAACATAGGCACTTTGGAGCATCTATGAAGATAATTCCTACATTCGTTCTATAGTCTGAAGTAACAAAGGAGAGTTGCTTACAGAAATACCAAGAGTCAGCTCTTCTCTAACAGCAACACTCTGTGGGTTGCCTTTTGTTTATTTATTACAATAGCTAGCAGTTTACAAATGCATCAGGTAAATCACTAGACACAGCTATTCAAAATAAAATAAACATAAAGCAAAAAACCCTGTCTAAGCTATACTTCCTTGTGGAGCATGCAAAACAAAAGAAGAAAACCAGATTGCTGTCTGGAGAGCAGTGGCACAGAGGAGGTTTTATGTCAGCATCCCAGCCTGACCTCTTGTTTTCCAGGAAAAGCGAGACAGGTCTGTGCTCTCCACTGATGCTGAGAACTGAAACAATCTCACAGGGTCTGCCTGCAGCAAAACAAGATGAAAGTTTCATTAAGATTGATTCAGGCCATTTTGACTATTTAACTGATACGACTACTCATTTCTGAGCCAAAGCCAAACTAGAACAGCAGTTACAGGTTGCTCTGGTTACATCCATCCCTTGGCTGAAGAGACAAACCTCCTTCTCTTCAGCCACGGTAATCTGCTAAATTCTACCCTGAGGGGTTACCCATCTTTCGACACTTAAGGCTTATGATGGTAAATTCTATCTTCTAATCATAGATAAGACAATCGCAAAGTCAAACAAACAAGCAAACAAACACCACCACCTCCTCTGAGGTCAGAGCTCATCCAGCGCACAAGGGGAGCGAAAGCCCCGCAGAGAGGGTGACTCATCTCATGTTGACTTTTCTAGTGCAGTGCATATCTGCAGGTGATGTTGGACTGTATCTAATATTGATTTGTGCTGGATATTTTGATCTTACTCCATTACCCAGCAGTACAAATGCCTACATTTCTATAAGAGACTCTGCAGAGCAAGAGACCTCATTTTGCACGTGGGTTTTAAAGCAACACTCTGTTGCCAATCCTGGTGCAACTAAAATGACTAATCATTAAGGGACCATCAGGTTTCCACTGCAGAAGACTGCAAAGAAAAAAATAGAAATACTTACACACAGGCACTAGAAAATTAGTGTCAGGACATACATGCTTCGGATAGTAGTGTGTTTTAATCAATATTTAATATTAACATTTTTATGCTAAACATATTATGAAAATGCAGGCCTAGTACTGAGAAAAGATATATGAAAACCACTAGATACTACAGCAGGGGTTCAATCAGAAGGGGACAAAGCTCAAACTAAACATCTTTATTTCTATAATAAGACATTAGTAGATAACATATAAAGCAAAAAAAAAAAAAATTATTCAAAATACAGACTGCATATAGACTGAAAAAGCAAAGACCTAGGTATACTGCAAAAGAAATTAAAAGAATTTATCTTAAAGACATCCTCACAACAACAACAAAAAAGCAATGATGAAAAAAAGCATGGGACAATAAAGTCATAAAGCACGATCGATTATAACAGCTGTAGCCTGAAATAATTGGCTAAGAAAGATCATCCAGAAGAATCATGTCCCGACAATGAAACTTTCACAGGGGATATACCCCAAGAGACTAAATGGCAAACCTGGGCCTTAGTGACCAGCTTTATGCACCAGTACAGATTGCGAGTGACAAGACTGACTCCTTTGCAGTTGTTCTGCATTTACCATCATGTAAATGGAGGCAAAGCCTCACCCTGACAGAACAGATTTCTTTTCAGGTGCTGTGGAAAGGAGGTAGCGCTATTTCTTGGAAACCCTCCATTGTAAGAGAACACTGCAAAGGCAAGGATGAGAGCCTAATGGATCCCTTGTCATAAGGGTGAAAAGAGTAGGAAAATTATTAAATTACAGACTAATTTTAATAATGGGACAGACTATTAGAGATTTTTTTCACTTCCACAAAACAGATATGTGAATGGGGAGAGATGGCTATTTTAGCTGACATTCAGTTAAATCTGTCTTCCCACTTTTATGTTTCCAATTCCAAGGAGATTACTGTAAAAATATCAGTAACTCTGAGCATGCCCAGATGTGCTGGCTGGTAAAAACAAGAAGCAGCTTTATTTCTAGTGTGCTAGTAATTGGTCATTAACAAAACATGAAGAGGGAAAGTGGATACAGACTGAAAATGAAAATAATGCAAAAGAAAGATATATAAAAAACAGGAGCAGAGAATATCCAAAGAAATCCTAATAAGAAAATTACCTGTAGAAATCTTCCCTCATTTCAGTAAACAGGTTTCAAGAACCATCTGGCATCTACAAATGGGAACCTCTCCAGCCACAGTTTCAAGGACAAAGAAGTACCATCGTGATGCCAAAACTGCCTTTTATTATCTTAATAATTTCCAATATCCTAATCCATCTAAGGTATTCAGATATGAACACACAACCTTATATTGATCCACAAAAGGCAAAATTTATGTTTATTGGCTACCTGGCTGACAAGCTCTCTCTTCTGACCTTTGTGATCACGGAACAGTACAACTGTCTCTCACACCCAGTATTTCCTCATGCTGCAACTTCCACATAGCCTACAGATACACCGATTTAAGATGCCTAAAACAGTTGCTTATAGCTACTACTTATGATCTTATGCCTTCTCTTCCCGCTGAAAGAGTTAGGATTAAATGGGGGAAGTCATTGATGCTAATTAAGTTTCTTTTTACCAGGCTGGAGATTATAAACTGCATGGAACCCTTTCAAACCAATCTGTCAGAGTGCAATAGGCACAGGTTTTATTTCCCTCCAGCAAGTAAGTACTTGCTGTACTTAACAGCCATCTGTCTTACGTTCCTTGCAGAAGAAATTTCCCCCTTCTGCCTTTGAAAACTGTACAGGGAGCTCACGTCAGCATTGGGGTGACATTGTCCTACGGGCTTGAGACAAGCAGCTTTTCTGCAGTTACTGCTTCGAGCAGCAGTGTGCAGTCTCACACTACACAAAGACTTTGTACCGGAAAACCAGCAGAGGTCAATGGGAAGAAAGGGTTAAATGAGAGTGGCGGAGAGCATGAGGTTTAGGAAAGGAGCAATGAGCAATTTGGGAAAGAATGTTTTAAGCAGTGAGGGATGTAACCACATGAGCTTGAAGGAGGAGAAGGTAAATTTTCCACAGGTGGCCCTAAGAGAAGACAAGGTCACAGGCAGGGGGGATACAGACAAAAGAAGGAAGAACACTGGGAAAACTGCTTGACTGTGTGGGGCAAAAAAAGCCCATAATAATTGCTCTACTCTGGCTCCTGTCCTTGGGCCCCTCTCAGAGCAGAGATGTAGCCAGCAGGAGAAGGGAGGAGGACATCGTGTTGCTCCCTTCTCACAGGCTCCGGGAGGCAATTACAGGTACTTGGTATTCCAATTAGTATTAAAGTGAATCTAGTTCAATGTAAGCCAGGCTACTATATTCCAATTTGGATTTAGTCCAATGTTTCTAAGACAGCAGATGGTTTTTAGCTTAATTCTCTGACAAAAACAGAACCTTTAAAATGATGCTGCGTAAGAGTTCTGTAAGACATTTGTTTATAAGCACTTTCTTAAATAGCACCACTTATTATTTGAAGAAAACAGCATTTGTGGACTGTTCTCACCTTTCAAAGATAGGGCATATGCTGTAGTCAAGATTCTTCTTATTATTGTTCCATTATTTCTGCAGACATAGGACAGAACATTGACTAGTAGACTATGAAGCACCATAAATAATTAAAGATACGCTAACACTGACAAAAAAGAGAAACAAAATATGTTTACTGAAGCAGTAGCCATCCTTGTAAAATCATTTACTTGCTAGTGCACAAAATTCCTTAATGTAGAAGTTTTTTCATTCACCACTGCAAATTAGCAAAGGCTTACAGTTCTGATGAAGGGAATTAAAATCATAGAGTACCAAAAGACAAAGGACAAGCTTTTATTTTCAAAAGTACCAAAACCCCATATTTATACATCAAAGTAGATGTCTAAAGTCAATGTAGTTGTTTCCTTGATTCAGCCATTTCTGGATCATACATTATGTGTTTGATTTTCTGAAAGGCAAAGCACGTAAGTTTAATCATAGATTGTATATGAAGCATATACATATGTACATTAAAACAAAAAATGAAGCGAAGAGCTTCAGCTCAGATGGAAACCGTATCTCAAGTTGTGGTCTATATCTCTGATGCAACGTATTCAAAATGCAGTTAATTATACAGAATAACCAGTTGCCAAGTTTCATGAAGTGAGATTCTATAACTTGTATTGCACACTCCTATATTAAAATGTGTTTCCTTCAGTGACTGATTTTCTACCATTTAGAGTGTTTCCATTTACATATTTATGCTCATGAGTTTTAAAAGCAGGACGTGCACACATATCTTTTGTTGGACATACATGACAGCTTTCAATGTCTTTTGACTTCTTGGCTTCCATTTACAAATTTTCTGACAAGAAGTTTTAGTAGTAAATTCTTATTCTAGTTTAGCAAATGAATTATCCATTATCACCCTTCAGTACAGCATACTGAGATGAAAATTACCTCAAAGCCTGTAAGCGACTATTCCTCAAAACTAATTATCCCATTTCCTAATTTGTTTTTTCATCGGTAGTTAGAATACAGTAGCAAATTACAGGAAAACAGATCTTGATGTGGGGAATAGCTGTGCATATCCACGCTCTTCCCATTTCATGCCACGGACACTATAATCAAAGTCTGGGTTCCTAAGCTTTTGTGGACAGTTTTCAAAATTGAAGCCTCAGAGAAAAGTGACAGCTATTCTATGTGATCACACAGAACACCATTTTCCATGGTTCTTGTTATAAAATATAGACGAGGAGGCCTCTCTGTCTTCTCCCTTACATCAGGGTGGATCAGGAACAACGCGCTACAAACTTTGGATTACCTTGGTGTAGAATTAGTGGAAAAGGTGAGCTGAGCCAGGGACTTTAATGACAACACAGCATTAAATATCTTCCAAAAACAGTTATCAAGACACATAAGGTTTAGTAGTTGGAATGAATTTTGCAGTATCTCCATATTCTTTAGTTATCGGTAGACATAACAACCTAACAGATTTATGTGGTTCAGGCCACTTGGCAGCCCCAGAAAAAGGATGGGATTCTTGCTGGAAATGTTCTTCAAAGGGACTGTATCTTTAGGTATGTTCTAACTTAATAGTTACCCTTTGGGTTTTCTAAGTCTCTTCTCCTTGAAAAAAAAAAAAAGCTAGAGCAAAACAGTCTTAC
>VZSZ01008633.1:974462-997543 GCA_013398815.1 Ibidorhyncha struthersii | reverse complement strand
AAAAAAAAAAAAAAAAAAAGCTAGAGCAAAACAGTCTTACAGACTCCATGTTTATGCCAATTACCAGAAGTGTCACCCATCCTTTAGTGATAACGTGCTTACGCACTGGTTTGCAAGACCATGTAAAATAAGCTGCAGAACTGAAGTGTATTCATCATACTGCTACAAAACTTTAATTTGTTACTTATGTAAAATCAATTGTTCAAATCTCTAGGAGGTGTGTGTGGAGGGAAAAAAGGTTAATTCTTTCTATGCCCTTACTTAAAAGGCTTCACTATATTTAGAGAACAACCATTTAGCTAATTACTTTCATCATCTTAAACTTGAAGGATTGGCGATCTGCAGAAAATGCTAGTGGAATTTATATTAGAACACGTGCAGTGTAAAGCTTGAAAACATGAACTTTGAAGATCTGAAAATCCACCAAGAAACCAGTATTCAAGTGTTTTTTTTTTTAAAACACATGTAAGAAGGCTTAACTGACTCTTTTCTTTTTTGAAGTCTAACTAGCTCAAAATACCGACAGCATGAGGCTAAGGATGGGAGCAAAGGGCAGGTAGAAGTGAACCGAGGTTGCACAGCTGGGAGGACCAGGCAGTCTCCCTGCCACCTAGCAGAGTTTAGCACTGCTAAACTCATCCAGCGTGGGATGGCTTTCCATTAAACGGAAGGAGGATCACCCAATAGCTGTCTTTCTCAGTCTCTCTGTTCCCTATGTATTCACATATGAAATGCATGTACATCAGTATTTTGCTTTGGATCAGGATTGTGCATTTGGAGCAACTCTGTCTCACTATACTTTTAGCTCACATTATGGAGTGGTTTTGGAGTATGAAAACTGAATTCCTTTTGGATGAAGCTCAATTAAGACAGTGCGCTCCAAGAGTCCACTCAATGTTCTGCAGCCATTAATGGCCACCGAGTTCACAGCACCGAGGTACAGCTGACCCAGAGTAAACTGTTGAAATACAAAGTGCTGTGTCCTCAGCCCCAACTGTTCTGCTGCACACATCTCTTTCTGCTAAACAGTGTTATTTGGCAACACAGACATAGCCATGAACCCTACTTCACTGAGACCTCAGTGCTTTATGTGGTCTATGTTTTTTGAGCAAGACTTTTCCAACTACAACCATGCACTACTATTTCAACCCTCCAACATGAGAGCATGTTGCTAAATGCAATCAATTAACATTGCTGAATTCTGCTGCAGCTCTGCAGTGGATTGGAATCCATCCACCCGCTCAACTGTATTTATGACACCAAAGGTTCAAAGCCTGTGCATTAGCAGAGAGCTCTAGTTTCCTAGAACCATTCAAGTTTTCTTTTCCCTGACACACAGAGGTGCCGCACCGCATTGTACAATAGCATGAGACCATCTGGCTTGCTAAGTCATAAGATCTGTAGAAGAGTCTTGCACTATGCCACAAAATCCTAAGACATGGTCCTACCTCAAGGGAACGTAGAGTACAGTCATTTGCATGAGTCTCTCCTAAAACAGTTTCCTTTTCTCAAAGAGATTTTACCTTATGGTTTTGACTTATGATAGGACAGGCTACTTGAATAAAAATTGTGGGGAAGATAAGATAAGGTGGAGAAAACCCCACTATTCTTAGGAATAAGCTGGAAGTACCAGTTTGAAGCCTGACTATTTCTGTTAAGCCTTGGACAATCAACAACAAACTCAATGAAAATATGTCTGCATTATACAACAGGTCTGGCTCATGGCTAACGGCTGTAAAAAGGACAAGGATATTTAATCAAAGCCATAAATGTGCAGAACTGGACATTGGAGAAACTTTATCCTTTAAAAGGCAGAATGGATAGTCTTGCAGATAAATATTTCTTTAGCATGACAAATTATACATCTTAGTCTGCATTAATCCAGTTTTGGAGTCATACTCTGTATTAGATCATTCTCTCAAGATTAAAATTCTACTTGCTCTCTGCTCTCTTAAATGGAAATTCTCATCTGCCTTTCCTTGTTTATAGTCTTGCCGCTCAAAACTCTTCCCTACCTCTCACAGTAGCTTTGAACCGCAAGGTCATTTCTTCCTTGTCTCAATCCTAATGGCTCGACTCCAAATTCTCCTGTTTTTTACTCCTTGCTGAAGCTCCTTTGTAACACCTTTTGCACTTGCCTGACACAGACAAAATATTTAAAACGGAAACAACAAATGCAATACCCATGAAAATGTGTGTTACCTCAAGTGTTGGTGAATGGCCTTTGTTGTGTGTGAAGTCAGTCTCAGGCCTTTGAATGTAACAGAAAACTCTTGGTTCTTTCCTACTCACCCATGTAATTAAGAAGCAGAGCATCAGTCAGTAGCTTATACATGTAGAGAGCCTGGTGTTCAACAGAGGCTGAGTTCCTGGCTGTGCTGAATTCAGAGCTATGCCTAGGAGAAAACATGACTTTAAGGCACATCAAAAAATAACTTTATCCAAAAAATAACTTTATGAAATCACACTTCGCTTTGAGATTCAAAAGTTATTTCATATATTCAGAATTTAAAATCTTGGGAGGCTCTCCTTTCCTTTAGCAAAGATAATAGCATCACCTTTGAAAGGAAAGGGAAATCTTCTATTAGGCTGATGGTTGTCATGGTATGAAAAATTGCCTTGCCTAACTGAAATCTGATTCAAATAGCTTGGATNATTCATCTGAGCAACGTGATTACTTAGGTGCAAATACAAGAAGAAAAAAAAAAGAAGCCAATTACAGTAATGCTCACCTAGCTCCACGTTAATATGAATCTAGTATGTGTATTTCACTACCTGGATATTTCACAATATATATTTAGGAGTGTCGCTGTGGACCAGACCCCGATGATGTCAGACTTTGCAGAAACATAAGAAAAGGAGGACAAGATAGTTATTGCCCTAGAAAGCCCTCTGTGTAAATACAGTAAAAGGTTTGACGTCAAAACCTGCTCGCTTATACTAAGAGTATGCCATTTTCCCAGATATGAAGGTTTTCAGATACCAGTCTCCCACGGGAATGTAAAGGCAGCTCTCCTTTTGCGTGGAGAAAGCAGAATGGTTTTTCTCAACACTGCAACACATCCAGACTGTCCTGTGGGCTGCACTAACTTCACTTTGTGTCCTATAGCTTCATCAGATGCAGTCTTTAATGCCATGACCTGGGCTAGAGAATGCCTCTCCCCTATTCTGCTTGGATTGCTTGCCTGATAAACATGCGACAGGACTGAAGATGGAGAACAGTAGCCATTTTGTGGTCAGTCAGCACAGAAAGAACACGACAGCAATGAAATACAGCTCAGGAAATACGGCAGATAAACCATATCTGAATGCTTGGGCTTTCCCCCACACCACCACCTTCAGCTCTCCTCTACGTCTCAGTTACATGTTCATACATCAGAGAACTTGCATTAACCCTGAAATGAGCTTCCCTGGGATTAAGGCTGAACATGTTTCCATATTTTGGCTGGTGTTTCCCTTTTGATTTACATTTATTAACAGCCCCTTTGCCACAAAATTCTCGAATGAAGGTAAATAAAGCTGTAACTCAAAATATTCTATGCAGTAATCTGCTGTGGAAAAAAAAATGTGGATTTCTGGTTGTAAAGAGTGAATGTACTATTACCAATTATTTTTTTTATTCATATCCAGAACGCACAAGTTTTAATAACTTCAGTGAACAGAAATCACAAACACGAGAGGATAGAAAAGAGACTACAGAAATTCAGCACCAATAGCAATTTTCTATTAAAATGAAGACTGTTATACCTTAACCACCAAGTTAGAAAAATCCCAGTTCACGCATCTCAGCCTAGCCAAAAGAAATAAACACCAACAATATGCAGCACATCTCTGACCCTCTAGACCTTTTAGATTTCTCTAATTAGGGCCATTTTGTACCAATCAATATATTGGTATTATCTGACAGGCAGGCCTGCTAGTTACAGAAAACAATGTGTACCACCAAAAATACTATGTCACTCAGTACTCACATGTGAGTGTAAATATCAATTCAAGCACTGCTTGTATTACATTGGCCTAATTGTTACTGGGGGAATCCGTTAAAAGTATGTTGTCCGTCTTAGAGATTTGCTTTGGCCAAGTGAATCAGAATCACGCATCATTTCACCTGTTTGAAATAAACGACAGATTGACCTGGTCAATAAATAAATCTTGTGGTCAACAAATAAAAAAGCCACTAGCAAATCATCTGATCTGCTGTCCCCTCCAGAGCCCATTACTCACCTTTCCTTCCACAGCAGAATGAAGGAAAAAACCCAAGAAATGGTGTTATAATTTTATGGTCAAGCAAGAGGTCAACTCTTCAGAAAAATTGCTCTCTTGCTAGTAACTTCCGAAGCCACTATTCACAGATGTAATGCGGTGAGTAATGTCACCATCACTGGAAAACCCCTCAAGACCTTGTGGCCATGTGAATGATGAAGCACACCAGGAGGGCCCCAGGCTAGCGAGAACAGAAACAGAGCGAAACAAAGTGGAGATAAAGCAATGCCCCAAAGACCTGCCAACTCTCCCGCTGGCCCCTATTCCTCCGTAAACAGACACCAGACTGAGAGAAGAGGAAAAAGATTTGTGAATGAGCTGCAGCAGTCTCACGAACTCACAGCACTCATCAACTTTCCCATCGCTCCATTTCACTATGCTTTCTTTTCTGAAGCTCAAAGCCGCTAGCAGGCTGTACGTTGTTACCTTCTTGATGTTTTCAGCGACAGACCAGGAAAGGCATTCAACATACACATACCATAACCAATAGAAGAGTCGTCTTAAATAAATATGCATAAATGATCTTTTCAGGTAATTAACGAGGCTCAATAAACACAGACCTGTTCTTGTCCAGAATATATTACTTTTGCATTTTATACCCCAGGTTTCTCTAGGACTTTAGCAAACCACAAGTAGAAGTTACTGTACTTTATGGGAAGGTTTTGTGTAGCCTAAAAAAAAAAGAATAATTGAAACAATAAAATGCCATAGAAGAGCCATGGATTTATACTGAATTATTGTGAAAACCTGTGGAATTTGTTAGACAGAATCTTGTTTTAAAATTGTGTTAAACTATCCTATAGAAATTGTCACAGATAATATCTTTAATAAAGACTACAGCATGGTCCAATTTAAGATTAGAGATTTTCCATTAATATGACTCCTCCAGAAGACTTAACTTGCAGTTATATGCAATGCCATATGCAATATTATATGTTTTTTCCTTATATATTTTACATATATTATAATTTTTATGTTTTATGCATGCACTAAATAATGTATATATTTCTATTCCCATATTTTTAGCTCTTTTACAACACAATGCCCAACAGCAACTACCAGTATGCACACAGCTTTACATCAGAAGACAACAGGTAATTAAACTATTACCTACAGTACCTGAAACAGTATTGAACACTCATAAATTTTGGCTGATTCAAAGCACACTAAAAACCAACCAACCAACCAACCAAACCCAAAAAAAAACAAAACCAAAAAAAAGAAATCTGTATTCTGTGAAAAGCTACAGCAATTTGAAGTTCCAGTCTGTGGTACAGACTGACATCCAGAGACCAGCAGGAAGGTGGAAAGGAGGTACATTATCATCAGTGGTAGAGAACAAACAGTAACAGTAAAGCATTTAATTTTATCTGAAGAAATGAATCAAAACCTCATAAACAGTAATGCAAAAATACAGAAATACAATACCAGAACTTAAACAAAGTCATTTATAAGAGAATATTTGTAGCATATTTCCAACCTATTGCAGCAGGAAAATTCATGAATAATATTAGTGGCATTTACGTGATCCACTTTCTTCCTGTACAGTGTNAGCGGCAAACGTAGCATTTTTAATGCGTATAATACCGTGTGTTAATATTGACACTCAGCTGCACTAATATAGGAGGTTATTGCTATTGAATTAACAATGCTTACAAATTAACAGCCCTAGAAGCCCCACAGATTACACGGGCATCTTCTGTATAAATATCTTTTTTATTCTTGTTCCTATTCAGGTCAAGGCCACAACATTCTAATTTCATTTGAACAATTCAAATCCCATTCTCTGAGGTAATGTGGGAGAAGTATGACCAATAGAAGATGGATTTGCTTTATTCTCTGAAATTGAACTGAAAATTACCTTTGTGTCACTACATTTTAATACACTTTTCCCATGAATATACATACCAGTATACATATCTATCTATCTATCTATCTATCTACCTATATAGATGCAACTTGTTACCATTCTAAACATTAAAAGTTGAGTAAGTCTCATTTACAGCTCCAGGAATTCAAATAGGACTAGACAGAAAACTTCTACTTTTGTTTGCATGCACTGCATAAACTTATGCACAGTAGCTTTCACCAAGCAGATAGTATGCAAGTCTCTTCTACTCTGAGAATAAAGTCAGAGGATTTCAGGTAGGATAAGACTGGGCTTGCCTACAGTATAAGTTAGAGAGAACTATATTTAAAAAGGGAAGCGAGTGAGTAGCTTGCTAATTGTGGTCTTAAGTCTCTCTTCCCTTCTTTGAGCCCAGTTTTCCAGGTTCTTACTTTTTGTATACCACCACTTCAGCCACTTTTTGAATAGTCAGACAAATCCCTAGTAGCTGTTACAAGTACGTTCACGTCTTCAGAAAGTTTATGCTTGTGGGGGAAACCAAGGGATACCATTCCCTTTCCTCAGAGAAGGAAGCAACCTTTTTTCCACTCAAAGCACACGACTTACACTTGATGAGGCCTGTATCTGCAGACCATCTAGGGATTATAGTCCTGAACTAATTGCTAAGCCAAGGCGATGTGAAAGCCTGGATCTTGCAAGTGAAAACTTCCAGAAAGCCTTTCTCTCTCAAAGAATGGAGCAGATTCCTAGCCGGGATTGGCTACCACTGCTCCGCTGAAAATGTGAGAATTTACGCCAGTGGAGCACCTGTCCCCAGAGAGAATTTATACCTAATTAAAGATTTGCTCCCGAGTTTTGCTGCCTTGCCACGGTCCCAGTGGCTACAATCCCAGGAAGGCTTGTCTTGCTTACCATCTAAAAGAGCTATGTATTTTCCTGCATTTTTCAAGCGCTGCCTTTATGCCATCCCCTTTGTAACAGGAAAACTGCAGCTGACTTATTTGTATTTGCATCAGACACAAGGGTCTCAAGATAATTTCTTAACAAATCCTTTATAAGCCTGCGAGCACACCTGCCAAACTTGATAGGAGAAATATGGCATGCAAAGTACAATGGGTCTGTAGGGAAAGAATGCAGAGCAAAGGACCTCCTGACATAGACAGGAGATAATGTTTTCAGCGTGTAGACTCAGAACAACAGGGACTGCTACAAGGTAAGAGCAGTTATGAAGTCTTTAAGTCTAACATATGTACTGACATCCTTTAATGGAGTAGGTCTGCGAGATAAACGTGTTATAATATTGGTCCCAGGAAATAGCTACCAGTTGAAATGAGTTGACAGGCCTGTATGCAAGGCTCAACAGGCTCATCCTTCCTGGAAATACAGAAGTGAAACTAAGCGAGATTAGAACTGACTCTATATCCAAATATGATAATACCTGAGACAGTTCTTCTACAGTAGAGGTTGCAATAGCTCAGATCCAGTGTAAATCAAGGTAATGAACTGATGCCAGACTTCACTTTTACTCCAGTTTGCATGGATACTTGAAACTTTTACGGTTTTTCCATCCTCCTGTAAACTTACTAGGTTGGCATTCAAAATAGACTTTGCACTTCAGTGTAAGTGTAATCATACCTTTTGGGAGAGGTGAGAACATCAGTTATTCAACTGAATAATGTTTAGATATTACAGAACAGAAAAATACTCCCAGCTGAAGCCTCTGAGAGACAAAATGTTAGCATTGGTTACGTGCGTCCTGATCTGAGTATGAGAGCAAAAGTTCCACGAAGTCATCATAAACTTGCCATTACAGAAGACGAGTTAAAGACAGAAAGGGGAAAGACTTGGATCTCACCCTCATGTCATTCAGCTCACTGAACAAACATACTGCATAAAATGTAAGAAGGCATCAACACAGCAAAATTCTAATACCACTTGTTACATTTGCTAACTTCTTCCTCCAGGATAGGCCACTGCCAAACTGTCTGTGCTCAGGGCTGGCTTTTTAAGATTTATCAATGCTCTAAAAGAATGATTTCAAAAAGGAAGTACACCAAAGGAAGAAGAGCAAATATCAGGTATACATTTTGCCGATTTGGAAGTACCATTGCCATTTTGAAGGAAAATCTTCACGTTTGCTTCTTACCCACCGGAAATTTGAAAACAAAAAGCAGCCTGGGATCACGATATTACTACAAATTCAATGATATGACTAGTCTTTAAGGATCATTTCATTTTCTTTAAATGCTGCCTTTCTTTAGGGGAGCAGCTTCTAAAGCGAGACATCACGTTGCGAGAACTCCTAAAAACAGCCGTATGTCATTGACCAGACACCTCGCTAGTACAATACGTTGCCTCCCCTGTACAGCAAAACATGACTGCTGGGAGAAAAAAAAAAATGCAAGAGTGTGCCACTTAATATGCTGTACAGCTTCCCTAAAATCACAGAAGTAACCCTTGCCAGTGCTTCTGATCAAATGAATTTATTTTGGATGCCAATGTAACAGCTTTAAGCACTCATTCTCTTCCTTCTCCCACCAAACCGACCTGCTCACCTCCAGCCAGAGTTGCTTTTGCCTCTCCTGCAGTTCTTACAGGCTTGCTCTTACCTCCCCTAAAACTTCAGGTGCCAAGAAACAAAACAGTGGAGGGTGCTGCACCCGTGCTGCCAAGCAGTAAGGAGCAGCAGCCAAGGGAGTGAGGGGGCTCAGGACGGCTGAGCTCCTCCGTGTCCTCACTCCAGGGAGAGCAGCGGAGGTGCCCTGGAGGAGTGAGTTCTGCTGGGCTGCACTTTGCCTGGCAGAACAACACGAGGAGAAACTTGCTGTCCAAAGGGACAGGGCTTTACTTACGGATCTTACATTCTTCTGAAAGTGAAAACTATTTGTGTGCTTGTATGGGCTTAGCTGTACCCAGGCCTAAATTTTAATCTTCTTGGGTCCAAATACATTTTGAAGACTGAATGCAGACATCAGCTGGACTCTCTGAAACATACTTAGCCCAAGCAACAATTTGCAGTCTGAAATTATCTTTGTTACATCAAAATCAGGCATTTGCATGCTGTCCCCTCTTCCTAAAGGTATCTGCAATGCCCTGACACATAATTCGAGTTAAATATGGACATACAGGCTGTTAGAGACCAGCTGGTATGATGGCATTGCTAAGTTCTGCCTGAATCACTGTTGCTACTGCAAAATTTCACACTCATTCATGCCTGGTCCTGCTTTATTCATCGTAACAATGATCAATTAAATAGTGTAAGCCAGCTGCATGTATTTTGACAAAACTTCACGTTTTCTTTTCCAAAAGAAGTCTACACAATGTTTCCATTAAAATCCCCTACGGCAGATCAAATGCGCTGTCCCATTCACCATCAGCAATAGCAGTTGTGTACCTGAAGTAACCAAGATAGCAGGAGGAAGAGCTGTCTGACAGAACTAACTGAAACACAGTCCATTTTGAGCCTTAAGTTAACATTTTCAAAGTGCTGAAATGATTTTGAAAGCCTAAGTCTCCAAGGAAGTGAATATGACTTTGACACATAGGTCATTTAGCCACCGTTAACCTTACTCCATTACATGATACCTTCAGTCTGTCTGAAAAGAGTGAGAGTTCTCGTTTTCCTTTTAATGTAGGATTTGACAGAGGATGTGCTTTCCTAGAAAGCTTTTTATACAACTCATCCAAAATTGGTGACAGTAACAATAATTCTGTCTTTTCTGAGTCACAGCTTACTATGCTCTCATTCTCAGAAACATCTTGTGAAAACAAACTTCCAGTTGAAACGCAGCATTTCAACTTCATGAACTTGGAGTTTCCCAAGTTTTAATGATAAAGATCTTGCTGCTTCCAGAGTTTGAGAAGCTCTGTATCTACAAATTTATGCAAATCAGACCATAGAAAGGGGACAAACCCAGCAGTTCAGAGTTCTGTTTTGTCCTGAGAATCTTTTTTTTCCACTTTAAGCCAGTAATTCAAGTTTTCTGTCACTTGAAAACACCTGGAAATAACTGACAAATTGGTATTCCAGTCATTATGATAATTACAATAATTAGCTTAATTTTCTTTTTACTCCTTCTCCCAAATAGTTGGTTCCAGCATGGGAAATTTGGGGCTCAAATCCATCTTATGCATATTTTTCTATTTACCAGTATGCGTAATACTCATTCCAATCGTAGCCCCTGTGTACTTCGTTAACTATAGCAATTAAATCTAGCATAAAGTCTGATAATTTTATTTTTTTCTTTAGCTCAAGACATCTCCAAAAGACACAAAACATTGAGTTCCTTTAAGCAGCCGAGTAGCCTTCAGAGAGTGAACTTTGGTAAGGTCCCCTTTTGACATCCCTTACCTCTGCAGTCCCACACAGCTGTAAATGCTTTCCCAAATCACTTTCTCTTCTGCATTGGGTGTCTATTTGTGTGATGCAACTTCAAGAAAAAATAAAAGATGCCCTTTGTGTTTCTTGAGTCAAGCATCAATAATTTAAACAGCCAGCAGCGTATCTCAGACTAAAGCAAAGCTGAGTTTAGAAGTTAAAGCATTTTGTATTCTGCAAAAAGAAAATGTAAGGGAGACAGGCTTTTGTCAGAAGCCCAGACATTTATGTTTTTTGTCTAAGAAAGAACATTTTATATCTTTTTTGTTTAACAGCTTTCATTTATTTTAATCTTTCATATCTCTAGAGTTCGCAGTATACTGCCACTGTAACATCTGCTTGGGAGGACAGAAACAATTTGCGGGCTACCAACAACTGCTGTGGGTTGCAAGACTGTCTTTTAAGAAACAACACGGGAAGAAAATTTATGGCAAAAAGCTTTCCTCATCCCCACCTTCTGCTATTAAAGTATTGTACATTCGCAGCAAAAAATCATGAATTCTCATTAAAAACTAGCCTCATAATTTAAAAAATAAATTCCCAGATTAGTCAGCTTCTGGAAATTGGTAGATTCAGTCAGACCTTTACAAAGTAAACAAATGCAACTGGGCCAAGCTTGGCTTTTGTTGCTCCAAGACCTGTGTGGCTCACACATATCCATGAATTTATCCTCACATCATATCTATGAGCAGAACACATAATTCTCAGTAGAGAGGTGGAAAAATGAAACCTGGAGACTTTGAGAACAAAACAGTAAATGTGCCTGAGTAAGTCTTAACTCTGTTTTTGGAGAAGTCAGTAGGAATTTTTGATTTTCATAGCAGAGTTAGGCCTACACTAATTGCTTCTAAAAATCACATCAGAAGCAAATTGCCCAAAGGAAATCAATAGAAAAACTAGCAATGGAATTCTGACCTCCTGAACTTCAGGCTAGTGCTATAGCCACAAAGCCATAGTGGTAGTTTATAGGTGCTTTACAATGAATGGTTCTATGGTGCACAGTGCAGCACTTGACATGTAGCTCTGTGTGAAACTGGTTTCAGCACTTTGTGTTTTCAGCACTTGAGTTCAAGGTCTGCATTCTCTCGAGAACCGTGCAGGAACATAAGCCCCAGCCTAACAGTTCAAGTCAACTGTATATATAATTAAAAAAAAGGACTACTTACATATTAAAAAAAAAAAAAAAAACAAAACCAAAACCAACAAACAATCCTCTGAAAATATCAAGATGGTGAAAACCAACCAAACAAAAGCAATTAATTCATATATGTCTTGGATAACTACTTTTTTTACAAGAGTGGCTGTAAGGGACTGGATACAAGTGGACTGCTTGTACATTTAGATGATGTTAATGTCCTTCAGAACGGTGATGTTTTTCTGTTCAATTACTGTGTCACCCCAACGCAGCACAGCTACTTAAGTCAACACATTCATAAAGAGATACTATTCAATGTCATGGCACTAACCAAAGGCAAGTGTACTTCAACAAACTGGATGTACTCTTGCGTACATCCAGTCAAGCAAAGAGTTCGTAAGTCTTTGCACAATCCAGTTGCAGGACCTGTGACTGCAGCAAGCACTAAGAGGAAGACTATCTTGTACAGTAAGGCTAGGTGATCCGTCACCTGCGGTGCAGTCTGCTATTTAGTCTCCACTGGTACATAACCCACAACTGCACTCTAGAACTTTTAGATAAACTGAAAACTTCTCATCTGAGTCCTCCACAAATCCTGTTCTCTCATTAAGCTGGGAATGGGACTGCTCTCCAGCGTACTGTGAAGAACAGAAGCTTCTCAAGCAAAGACATCAGCCTGTCAAGCAATTCCATTTCCAGTACGCACATGCTGAATGCTGTTAAGAATCCAGATCTTTCAATACATAACCAGCAGGGTTTACAGCTACTAAAATATGGCTCATACATTGTATATGTTCTTTAAATAGGGTCAAGGATGATGGGTTCTGGAAGAAACAGACACCTTACCACTGTTTAAAATGTTTCTCAATAAGAGCACTAGCTGAAATACCCAAAGAATCAATAATTAGTTTGTTTTGTTTGTTTGTTTGTTTGTACCTTGCTAATTGAGTGAGTCGATATCCAAACAGATGCTTTCCAAAAGGGACCTTTCTTAGCCTCCAGTGCTGCAGACTGCTGTGTAATGCACTAAGCCACTGATCCATGCTGCCTTCAATTTTCTTTGATGCTTCCTATTTTCCAAACGCTGAAGCATATTTTTAACCTTGCAAGTGTAACGTCTATTTCTAACATAGTTACCTTCTGCAATGTATTTGGGCAAATTTTCCAACGACAGTACTTTACACGTGGAAACCTTC
This sequence comes from Ibidorhyncha struthersii, assembly GCA_013398815.1. Taxonomy (NCBI): domain Eukaryota; kingdom Metazoa; phylum Chordata; class Aves; order Charadriiformes; family Charadriidae; genus Ibidorhyncha; species Ibidorhyncha struthersii. Next base: position 984,722 of record VZSZ01008633.1, on the reverse strand, counting down.
TACGTGCATACCATGCCTAAAATAAATAAATAAATAAATACGTGGATAGATAAATAAACAATCTTTAAATCTTGTTTTGAAGACAGATCACGTTATCTCGTCAGCTGGAGGCTACATCAACAGTTGTGACTTAGCCGCTTTATAAAACATTCTCCGAACCTCAGATGAGAGGCACGTTATACACGAAAAATAGCGTGTGCAGGAAATATACATTGTATATCTACAAAATGGGCCATATCCCACTGCCATTAAAATTGATGGGAGTTTTGCCATTCAATTCAATGGGATCAGAAGCAGTATATAAAGATGAATTGGCTATAAGCACACACACTGGCACTTTATGGGCGTGACAATATAAAAGCCCTGTGTGAAGTAATGAAATGAATTATAATAGTGCTGGGTATGTCAATCTTCCTTCTTCTACCTTCAGTTGCTGTGTTGGGAACATTAAACGTTTCCCTGGTTAGCCATAGAATCATAAAAATTACAGATAAAAAAGTACTATTAAGTCTACTTCCTGCCAACACAAAATTATTCCTCCCTGTACCTTTTCTAATCTCTGTGCAGTCTAGTTTTACACCACTCAAATGTTCTGGCATCTTCTCTTCCCTGTAAAGAATTATTCCATCAGCTACTTAATCACCACACAGCCAAGCTAGATTTTTCCTAGAAAATAAATCAACAAAGCAAAAAAAACCCACCAAAAAAAACATGATAAATCGCTCTGAATTTCCTCTTATTTCACTTTGGGACAATTAGAAAAATACTTTTAAAAGAACTCTATCAGTTACATATTTCCCTGCTTTTCATAGACCAGCACATCCAGACACAGGCAGTAGTAGCTGCGCCTTTGTTATCGGTGTGACGGTGAACACCAGAAGCAGGCAGGGAGGTGAACTCATCATTTAGGTCTCTGAATTCTGAGTAACATAATTCCAGAACCGTGTTCCAGTGGAGACGAGAAACCTGAAATCTTTGAGGTAAAGTTTTAGCAGTTTATGGCAGGCATATTGGAGACTTACCAAAGCAAGAACCCCGTGATACGGCAGACCCTTTTCAATAATATGTTCATAAGGCACACACAATGCCAAAACCCTCGATACAGGCAATTCTTATTTCGACAGCCAGACAGAATGAGGAGTTTGGGGCCACAGTTATTTCCGGGCAACATCTAATGAAATGTTCAGTCAAGAAACCACCATTTGATTCTCAGTCATACACAAATGCTTGTCTTACAGTTCTCAATCAGGCTGAAATCATTAAAAAAGGAAGCTATCATCCTGCTGTTACTTTCATGTTGCTCCTTGCCCAGCCACTCCCTACTGCCTTATCACACTTCTGGGCTTTACCCCGTATTAGTTAGGGCAGAGAGCACCATCCTCCCCCCTCTTTTAGGGTAGGATGTTTAATAAGCATTGAGTACGCTAAAAAAAGGGTAGAAGTGCATCTAAAATATATTATGGTTTTATGTGCCTTCAAATCAAGGGACCTTGAGCAGGTTAAGATGCTACAAGAAGACCTATTCAGCGATGGAAGTTTCGCCTCGTCAGTCTGTGCTGTCATCAAGTACAAAAGACAGTTTGAAAGCCGTTCATTCGCGGAGTCTCACTGAAGCCAGACACGCGCCTCTAGACATCTCCCCAGTAGCAAAGAAAGTTACTCGATGCAAAGGGAGAATCCGGAGGAGTCGTGTCAGGGCGCACCCCTGACACAGGTGCTGCTATACCAGTATTACACCAGAACAACATGGGTGACAGGCACAGTGACGGGCACAGTGACAGTTAACCCAAATCTTTTCCTGATCGCTGTGAGAGCTACTCCGATGCTGCATGTAAATGAGCCTCCTGCCTATTTTGACTGCTTTATTTGATTAGCCTTGTCAGAAGTAAGGTCAGGCCAAACTGCTATGGTCATTAAAGATGAAAGCCATACATCAGGGAAGCATCATTTTGCAAAGAACAAGGTAAGAATGTCCCTAATCAGCTGAAGCGCTGGCCTCATTCAAATTTAGGTAGCTGTGCTGCCTTCTAGTGCTTCTGTCTTCTTTAACAAAAGACTTAGTTCAGCAACAACTTTTGGAGCACTTCTTACCATAGAATTTCTTATTACCTGTGGTTTAAGGGTAGCAGATCCGTTTCCTCTTCCTTTGTGCCCATGACGGTTACCTCACCATCACACACTGGTAAGTGGCCACTGTACTGCCACGTTCATACTGCCACGCTACTACAAAGTGCAGCAGCGAGGAAGCATTTATATAAGCGACCACCTTAAACAGAGCTGTAGGGAGTGGAAATTCTGCAGTGGAATACAAAGACTGACACGAAACGTGGGTTTATGTTCCATCCTTTTCTCTCAAGAGTAGCTGTGACTTTTTCAACGAGGCATTTTATTTTGGTACCACTTGAAACGCATTTTTTAAACGAAGCCATGGGAGGTCTATGACGCTTGGCCTTGTTGAAAACTATGTACAACTACTAAGCAAATAAAACCTTCCAAGGCCATTAGGCCTTGACCTCAAATCTTAGGAGACAGCCAGCAAGACCGGCCAACGAAACCATTTTCTGACAAATGTTTCATGATTGCTATGAACTGTTTTATAAATCCTATCTTTAGTATAAAACCATGTGGCAGGGACACAGCACCGCTATCTAAAAACTAAGACTAGTGACTGCGTATGCCCTGTGCTCTCTGATCTGAGTTTGACAAGCTGATAACTGAGAACTTAAAGTTTCACTTTTACCAGAGTTAACTTCCACCTGGAAGTTAAGAGACTACACCAATATGTGCTGTGTTTTCCCTGAAAGAGTGAGTCTAGTTTATAGCCAATATTGCATAAAGTTAAATCATCTCACCAGCAGGCCATGTTTCTATGACAGAACAGACTATTTAAGCCAAATCAGATTCTCAAAATTTCCTCCCACTAAATCAATTTTTCTGATAGGAACGCTGCACCGATACAGCCATGCATTTTCCAAGGAAGCAGGTAGCCATGCTCTATTTAAGGGCTCACAGCTAATTTAAATACCCTGCAAATTTAAAGCAAGCCCCCCGCATTTTTCATGACTGATGTCCTCAAAAGACATTTTTCTCCTAAGACAGCCAAATGAACTAAGGGGATCCTTCCACCCCAGCACAGGTAACTGTGTCTCTCCCCGCAAAGGAACTCTCCTCTCCCCACCGCCCAGACACTCACCCACCTTTTCCTCCGCAGGGTGAAGCATTGCTGCTCTTCCATGCTAAAAACCATGGCATCTCTTCTCCAGTATTTCATCTTTTTCTTCTGCTGCTGTAGTCTTGATCTTTTCACTTTACCCCTCTTTCAGCGTGCTTCACCTTCCCTTTGCACATCTTACTAAGAAAGCCAAGAGTTTGTTAGTCCCCTAGTTGACTGTGACAGTCCACAGCCATTTGTATGTAATCTGTTTTTCCACTCTGTTCCACGGTGGAGAATGCTTTTGACAAGCCATAATCGAATTGTGTCAGATGTCACTGAATAAAGGATAAAATTTGGCAAATACCAAAGCTGCCTTTACAGAAGGCCGTCATTTCTTCTTGTGCCACCTCCTCCCCTCCCCCCCCAAACTAACAGGGAAATTACTTTTTGTATGTTTGAAAAGGGAATGTCAGGAAAGCATGACAGTATTTGAGCTCAAGTTATCTCTGCCGCCTCCAAAGTGTACTGGCACTGATGTGTGCTATGCATAATACGACTGTGAGTAGTTGCACACTCTCTTAATTGCCTTCATCAGAGATCATGCAGACTTCTCTGGCTACTACACAGTACAACAAAAATGGACATTTTCTGGCCCTCAGCTTGATCACCTGCCTTTTTCCTGGGGCTGCAATTTCCTCTAAGCTAAAGAAGCTGACTTGTTTGCTACCCCATTTCCATCAGTGTTGCTCATGAAAGAGGAGGGCAGGACGTAGTAGAGGAATTACAATTCCCTGGGAAAAACGGTGTAAAAAGGGAAAATGTTGCAGCCCTGTCCTGAAGGTGAGCAGAAGTCATCTTAGGACACCAGAAATATCTAAGAGGTACCCGAATGGACATGAAACCTTTTCAAGAAGTACCCTTGAGTGGAACCTGCTTCCCCACATGTGTAAATCTTGCCCCTTAACTCTACAGGCATGCCTCCCACCCTTTCTGCTTTTCCCTTCTCACCCTTTCTCCCTCCACACGCGCTTACCAAATCCCCGTCACCAGCCAGAGCTGATTAAAACAGACCAAAAAGAAACCAAACAACCCTGCAGCACTCTGGACTAGTATTCACCTGCTACAAAGCAAAATAAATATCACTTATTAATTAGCCTTGGGTTTTTTTCCCCCCTTTTTAGTGCATTTTAGACTAGTTGAAAAGAAACTCCAGGAGATCAGCATAGGGTTATGCAGAACTCAGTGCAGCTTCTACATACATCAGGAGGCCTTGCTGCCTAATTTAGGTCTAATGCAATGCAGTTCACAGGGACTCACCCATATGCTGAGATTCAGCAAAGTTCACTTTTCAAAGATCCCTTTGTTCTTTCTGTGATTACCTAGCCCACGTTCTCCTCAACCATTCCGTTTAACCACACATTTTAATTCCATCCCTGAGTAAGTTACATTCTTCGCTTTCCATTTCAATTTCCACGGGGCAAATAAAACTGATGGAAAGCATTTTGACAAGGGTATTGTTATTTCATCCAGTAGCCTGAGATGACTCCAAATCTGGATATTACATTTAATGTTTCTGGGACAGATGCTGTTAGGTCTTTTCATAGGAACACAATATCATCTGCATACATTAGTAACTTCTGCGCCTCAAGTTGCAGTCGCTTTATACCCTCTTAAGTTTTCAGAGACACTGCCGACAATTTAATTCTACAGGGGCACCTCAAACATTTTTCATCACAAAGCAGGGGAATCACAATGCAGAGTACCTTATGCATTTATTTCCTTCAGCAAAAGGTGGACAAAAGCGAGACACTATCCTGAGGGCAAACTGCCCACCCCATCCTCCTCTTAGTCACAGAAGGCTGAAGAACCAAAGCTGCTCCTCACGATCAGCATCTGCTTTAGGCAACTAAGATTTTCTTCAGTCCAGGTGCTGTGCTTCTGAACGCTGCCCTCTCACTGGCTCTAGACAGGAGGGACAGGACCTTCTCAGCAGCCACAACGCTCAGAATGGGGACAAATGTTAAGTCCTCCACGACCATGGCTGTACTGACAGAGAATTGCTGTGAATGCAGAGTCAAGGCTCATCAGCGTAAAAAAAGTATGCAGAGAAAAAAGGCAGTGAAAAGCCAGCTGAATTTGCCAGAGACAAAAGGCAGTTCAGTCACAATTGTAACAAGTATTTCTGAGCTCACAGCAACAGAATCACTGGAAAATCTCATGTAGAACTACTGCATTTCCAGCGTGGTTACATGGAGCTCCTTACAGAAGACCTCACGCAATCGACTTTATTCCGGCCTTGTTAACGAGTTGCAGAATCACCAATTTGGTAGTTTTTCTGGTAGGTACAAGTTGATATTCTTTTGTATTCAGGGGGGAAAAAAAAAATAATCAAATCTGCATTGACAAATTATGTTTGTGATTGCAAAAAACTTCTAATCATATATATACACACAGATGTACACACAAAAATATGAAATATATAGATGTACACAGTCTCACACACATTTCCACACAAGCAACTCATCCACCAGAAGAAAAACGCTGTTCTTTAAAACACCATTCCTTAAAAAAAATTACTCTAAGCTTCCATCAGGCAAAGGACTCCTCTTTGCTCGGAGAGGGATGAAAAGGCTCCATTCTACTTCAAGACAAGCATTCGACCTAATATATACACCGTTACGTGATCCGTTCCTAGGCATATTTCAAGCACTCCTGGATTAGAAGTTTGTACACCGACGCAACAGGCAGTACACAGGAAGACATAGTTTGCACATGCATCAACATGTGCACATATGTCTATATATTTATCCATAGCATCATGTAGCAGAATTGAGGGAACCTAAAAACATCAGTACATGCTCTCACTGGGACTCTCTTTCCTTACATACCACAGACGTGACATCATGAAGTCACATAACATGGATAAGCCACTTCTCCAGATTGTCTGTTTTGCCCATCATGATGGTAATTATGTAACGAAACTCTCTGAACACTGTGCTATTATTGTGGTTATTAATCATTCTGCTTCTGTTTCAAATATGTGCTCTGGACACTGCTGGATATACTGTGTTATGCCACAAACTGAGTATCAAAGCTAAACACATCTAAGTCTTCTGTTTAAGGACATTTCAATGTAATTTACTCTTTCAGTTTATGTTTTCGTAAGACCAAAAATATAAAAATATACAAAAAGAAAAAGCTGGTTTGATATAGCTGCTGAACAAAAGAAAGTTTTTAACCAGCAAACAACTTAGCAAATATGAAACCTGTTTTGCCAGTGCCCGGAATAGTCAGTGCTTAAAATGACAAACTCTGCATACAAATCAGTTCTTACAGGAAAACAGATTTCTATACGTGTTTGAGAAAGAATTCAGGATTTCCATGTCTTCAGACCATTGAAACCATTTATTTTAAAATACACTGTATTAAAATCAAATTAGTAATTAGAAAAACAAAAACCAGTGCAAAACCCCACCACATTAGACCTCTATTCAAGGATACAAATCCATTTAAGAGCACCACCTTAAAAATAATACAAGTCCTTGACTTCATAAGGACTTCATTAGAAGTCCGCATTAGAAGACACATCCAGTATTTTAAGCTAAGTTAAGTGTCTAGCTTCCTTTTTATTATGCAGCTGCTGATACAAAACTGCAGTGCTCTAAATTCAGTTGCCTTGGCCATGTTCATATACACGCACTATATTAGAAATAAATATTAATTTATCACATATCCCTTAAAAAAAAACCTAGCAGGTATCAGATGGACTAGATTTTCTTTAATTTAGCTATGTACATTGGACCCCATGCTCTCCCTTTCTCTGGGAGAACCAGAAGTTCATGCTGTTGCGTACCACTGAGAAAAGTGAATTCCTGAGAAACAGCTTTGGCCACTTCGCTTATGTCTACGGGCGTAACATTACTGCAGGAGTTTAGAATGAGATTTATTACATCGCTGTTTTCTGCCTTTGAGAGAGTGCACGTAGAATAGACCAGAGATCCACCAGGACGCAACGCTTTAATAGCAGACCTGCAAATAATAATAATAAAAAAATCAACATAAAAAGCAATATACCAGGGGGGGTGGGGTGGGGAGAGAATGGGAACATGTAAGACTTTTAAATCTAGAGTTATGAATAGGTATAAATATATATGAGAAAAATAACATAATGAAACTGTCTTAATAGTTTATAATTGACAGTTCAGGAAACTACCTGCAACACATTTTGCTTTCTCATTTATTAATGTATTCTCAGTCAACTGAAGCTGTTTTTTTATACAATGACAAAGAGAAAGCAGCATCCATTCCAAGTTGCAGAATATACTTCAAACATTTATATGCGCACCACAACTGTGAAAATGCTGCAAGTGTGCATAAAAAATGGGTTACACCACATCAAAAGTGCTAGTTAGAAACTTAGCCAGCTGCTTGCGTGAACAAATATCAGAATGTACAATTGCAGTAATAGCCTGAACTAATTATTGGGCTGTATTTTTACAAACATTTCTGCAACTTACTTAGCAGGTTAGAGGACTCAGGGGTTTCACTGAGCTGCTACTTTTCAACCTGATTGCCTAAGAAAATAAGACTTATTGGATCATATTGCCTGTTTATGTGCCCTTCGTCTACTAACCTGTTGATAAATTTTGACTAAACAAAGGTAAAATAGTGCCTTAAGATTTCAAGTTTCCTGAAAGCTTCATGACTACTGGTGGATGAATAGAACAGAGGTTCTTTTTCACTTCCCCACAGAAACACAGTTTAAACAGACTGTTTACTTTCCATTAAAGCAGATCTGCAAGCTCCTTTTTCAGACAGATAAAATATAACCTATAAGAGTACAGAAATGAGATAAGCAATCTATATTCACCTACTGCAAATTAAAAGACTAAGGAAAAATCCCCAAATCTTGCATCACAGACGAGCATTTTTCAAATCTGGTGCCACCACATAACTGAAAGACGAAGTTACACTAAAAGTTAATTTGCTATTAAAATGCTCTCTTAAGGTAATCCCTTTTAATCATACGGATATAATGGCTCAAAGACCGAGTTGTAAACTAGTATTCAAACAGATCACCTCACTGCTTCTGGAAAAGGGATAGTACTGGGCTGCAGCAAATACCACATTAAAATATAACATGAGAACCTGAACAGGTGAATGCTGTTACTCAGCTTGTGAGTATCAGAGAGACAACATGGTAGGCGCTCAGGGGACTGCGAGTGCATCACTGGGAATTTAGCAGGTGCTCAAGGGCAGGGCAGATACTGGAAGCATGGACTCGTGGGGCACACGGACCCGCAGGCACGCTGTATGGAAAGACACTGAATAATCTTAGATTGGTAAATACTACTGACAATACTGCATTGACCCAGAAAAAAAAAAAAAAATCTACAGGGAAAAATAAAAAGAAGGATAAAAAAAAAAAAAGAAAAAAACCCTTATCCTCAAACCACACGACGTGAGCAGCCCCAAAATGCAGCGTGCCTGATTCCAAGCCTAGATAAACAAACACAATGCCATTGAAACAGCAGTTCCTCCAGAGACAAGCTGAGGACTTCCTAAGGGTGCTATCTGAGCAAAAACAGTTGAGAAAGGAAAGAAGAAAATACAAGGGAAAAAATACAAGTCCTTTTAACAGGACTGGGCCTTTTCAGGAGAAGAATCAATAAAGAAAAGCCTCATCACAAGCAGGATCAAAGTAGATCACAGATCAAAGCTACTCTGAAAGTCCTGTCCAAAATAATAAGGAAACAGCAGGACAAATGACTGTTTCAGACAGAGATAATACAACTCTGTTCACCTTCCTAGGTGAAAACTGCTGCATATTATATCCAATCTCTTTCTCTGGGGAGTATACACATTATCTTCCTCATTTCTTCTATGAGTCTTGGTTACGTTAATCAGCAAGCTAGTGACATATTTTACTGGAGTCTATACTACTCCAATTTTAGTTAGTGTAAGAGAACAGAGCTTTCTCAACAGACGATGCTCAAAGAAAAATCAGTGGTTAATACCTTTGTTCTATCAGTGGAGAGTGAGCAGATGGCTAGCACATTTAGCCTAAGTGAGGGAGCAGTTCAAGTTCAGCCTGTTATAGGTAAAGAACAGGTTACAAAGTACTTCAGTCGTCTGAATACTTTTTAACTGGGCCTAATGGACTCATTCTAGGATACTTCCAAAATTAGCTAAAGCTATCACAAAACTGCAAGCTTATCTCAGACCTCTGAGTAGCTTTTTAGAGTCTGCAAAGAAGAAAATGTTTTAGACACAGGCTGACATGGGACACTTACAACGCCACCTTGAGACAGTAAAACAGAGGGGGCACCATCCTGACGTCCCTTCCAGATCTTATTTTCTAAAATTCTGGGGTTACCAGCATGCATTTGAATTGCCCAGTTCCAGATACTCCTCCTTCTTCCCCTCCGTGTTCCAACACACACAGACTCCTTAGCAGGCTACAAAAGCAGCAGTCCTGGACCCCAGGCCCGAAGCTGTCTCCACCGCCTCTCCAGCTGCCCTCCTTGCTTGCAGCTGTCCTGCTGCAGCTGTGCAGACAGCAACTGGGCTTGTGCTGCTGCTCTCTGGCCCGTCTGAGCAACCACAGTGGAAGGTCTGGAAGGTAACTATCATAAAGCAGAGCAGGAATGTACAACCTTCCCTTCTCATGAACAGCAAGCCAGCAAGAGAACTGCACACTGATCCCCCGTCTACTTGGCCCCATACCAGTTCTGGAAAACATAAAAGGTTTTTTTTTCCCCCATGCAATAGTTGCTTGCTTTCTAGCTTTTACATTAGAGCCCAAAGAAAACAAAGCTGAAGTCTAAATGGGCTCTCAAAGTTGAACTGATCTTCACAGTATTGTATTACCTACTTTACACACTGTCATAGAACTTCCCCCTCCAGCTACACCTCTTCTATGCGTATGGAATACCGAGCCATGAGAGGGCAGCTAGTTGGCTTGGATATGCGAGTGGTTTTTGCATGACAATCAAGATGCAATTTTAGCATACCCGATAACTTTACTGGTAGAAGCAGACAATGGCAACTGGTTTTCTACCTATAAGCCAGATACTACATGAACATTTAAACAAATGAGAAACGAA
>VZSZ01008633.1:958856-974391 GCA_013398815.1 Ibidorhyncha struthersii | reverse complement strand
TAGATCTAGCTACAGCTTACAGGGTTAAAAGCCTGGACACTTGATAAGGATCCTTTTCTTACTATATATAAAGTAACAACTATTCAAGTCAACACTTTCAAAGGCACGGTGCTCCTACAACTGAGTCACTGGGGCAGTGATTCAGAGGAAAAAGCAACACAGGCTTCTGAACAAAATCCTGAAAATCTCACATCAAAAAAACCCCTAACTCTAAGCCTCCTTAGCTTGGGAATATTCACTGGCCCATGACCCAAAGAGGTCAGGCTGCTCAGTGCAGTTATCGTTATTTTGAACCTAAGTCATGAATTAAAATATCTAAGAAGGATTACTTTACGCTGCAAGGTTAATCAATGTATCTATCCATCTTGTCAAGTTCAGCAACAGTTGTTTCAGTGGCTGTTTTCAAAGTCAACCGACCGCCATCCCTGATTAAGCCGTGCTTGGCTTTTGATAAACCTGCACTGAGCTGCAAAATTCAAAGTGAAGAAGTGCTGGGCTCAAAGTCACAGAGTGATACCGTGCTGGGCTAAGCAGATTCAGGGAGTTTGGTCCCCTCGTCATCAGCATGACAGAGAATTCATTCATAAGAGAATTTGTTCAAAGAAATTTAAGAAACTAGTCTTCCTCTATAATCAATGGAGGGAAACAAGCTTATCCAAGGGATAGGTCAGAGCTGGAGCCAAACTTACAGACGTCTAGCAGAACCCACCACTGCTGCGATGACTCCACCATCTAAGAACATAAGATTCCTCTTACATTAGGCATCTTGATTATCCCCCAGATACTTACTTAAAGCTTGACTCTTAGCTGAAGGGATTTGGTGCCTGTTATATGGTACTTTGTAAGTTCCAAAACTGGGCTCCAAATCCATAATGACTAAAAAGGATCCTAGGGCAGAAGACTCTAAAATATTTTTTCACCTTCCACTTATTATATTATATATACATGGTTTAAAAATAAAATACATTACTTAAAGGTAATTAATCTGCAGTGATTTTTCTCTTAGTGGTACCGATGACCTTCATGTTTATTAAAGAACTAAACCCTTCAATTTAAGTATAGATTAAGTATGGTTATACTTAATGTCAGAATTTTAAATTCAGGTATATACATTTGCCATAATGAATTTTATGTGTTACAGGCACTAATACTGCAAAGTTTCAAACTTCCTACGGAGAAATGTAAGAATACACGTTGACAGCACAGGCAATTTTTTCTGAAGCCTCATGACTTGTTCACCTTTCCCTACAACCACTTCTCCTTTAGCAGCAGGACAAGCCTTTAGTACGCGCAATCAAGACCCTAAGGAAGCACCACCACTGCTGACAGCTGACGTGTAACTCAAGCTTTTATGTTGGATGTTATCATACTACACCACTGCAGAAGTATGAGGTTACTGGTTTAGATAGTCAAGGCATAGCAGAAAAGACTAAGATTGGTGAAATCCATTAATATGCCCTATTTACCATGTAAGACCTGTATACAAGATCTCCAAGGTTAGTTCTTCCAGGAGATGATATACAACAGTACGCAAAAAGTAATTTACATTATAGCATTGCAAGTACGATTGCATATTTGTTACAAGATGACATACATGCTAAACTAAGGGGAAAAAAAGTCCGCTCTCTTCTGGGGTTCTGAACACAACTTTAGTACATATCAGCATATGACAATTTAGGAGACTTTAATGACAACAAATAGTCCAAAATTTTAATGACATTTTCTAATCATCAATAGCTTGGAATTACGACAGCAGGAAAATTGCAGGACAGAGCGAGATTCACTGGCACATCATTCTGTAGAAACTTGCCTGATGCTTCTCCACACTTGCTTTAAACTACTGACATTATCACTTTATAGCCATCAAATCCACACTTAAATCTTCCCAGCACATAAGCACAAGACACATCCGTAATCCAAACAAAAAGGGTGGTTGATGTCCAGCCCATTCCGCAAGTATTCTAAAACAATTTAACACATGCAGATTGCTCCCCTCCACATTCTAAACGACGTTTTACCAAAAAGAAAAAGAATATTAGCAATACTTTATATTTTTGCAGGGTGTGTCTTTGGATACAGGTTCAATGGCACATATTGTACCATGGAAGTCAGAAGTGCACAAGATGCATTAGAATAATCTATCCTAACTGCTCGTATAACAGGAGTACTGGATAAAATTTAAAAAAATATATTATTTTAAAGCAGTTTTATGTAGTTTATTTCTCACGATTGACTTTAATTCCAGTAATGGAGAAGATGCTAACAATAAACTGGGGAAAACAGAGCAGTGTTATTACCTAATATCTCACGGAAAAAAGACTACTCAAGAGCCACATGACAACTCTAAAACAAAAAAAACTCTTACATGCAACTACAACATGGTTAGCAAGAACCTAAAACCAGGATTTTTCACACTTACAGAAAATTAAACATGATAGGCTGATGTTTTGCTCATTCTAAAAGTCTTGGTGTCTCAAACATAATTTTAAAAATAGGTAGACAATAAATAGGTATTTCATATTATAGCTAGTACCTGCAGGTCCAGCCTACTCCTCCTGTGCTTGGGTTTATGTTGCATGCCATTGGAAGGGCCAGTATTAATCATGTTAATCATTCAACTATTTTCAGCGTCAAAGTAAAAAGATTACATGTATTTTAGGGCAATTTTAAAATAATATGACACGTCAACAGTGCCATCTTTTGGCAACTGGGATGTACTTCTGCTAAATATGCAAGATAACGTCTGATCAGAATAAACACTGCCAACCCTTTTATAAGCTATTCGAGAAACAAAGCATCTCAAAATGCACTTGCTTTTATCCTCGATCCTATTCTTTTCATTGATTAAAGATATCATACATTTCCTCCTTCCTCTTACAAGAGTCCAGATAAATTGTGGTCATATGTCCTGCATGTTAAAGGTTTTTTGTTTTTTTTTTTCTCCAAACCAAGTCAAAATGATGAGGAAATTCCTCCTGTATCAAAATACCATTTTTTTTTTAATACTTTGTGATGGGTGGTGACAGATGTGCACAGGAGGCAGAGACGTTACTTCAAGTATTCTCTCCATATCCCGAGCATGTATTCTCTCTGCTCCTCTCTAAGTAAGCTTCGCTACTGTGGAGAGACACTGCAGTCAGAATAACACAGTAGCAATGGGAGAAACATGAAGTGAACTGCTTCTTTTTCAGCATTAGACTGAACTATAAACAGAAGTAGACACAGCCACCAAAAAAAAACCCAGACCCAAACACCACAAAACCCACCCCTGTTCTGCTCTCACCAAAATTTGTCCAAAACCACTGATAAATAACATTTCTATAGCAAACAATTTAAAATTCTTCTAAAGCAAAGATGGAACCTTCAGTTTAACATTATTGAGCCTTCTCCTCTAAGCACAGTGTTTCAGGGAATAGCACAGCACAAACATGCCATATTTAAGCACATGAAATTAGAACAAAAAGTAAAGGCTCCCTGTGCAGTGATCAGCTACCTAACCGTTTTCATCTGGAGGGGCAAGGATGCACAGAGACGGAACACGGTTGGCCCTGTCAGACACCCTGAACAGCACGGCCAATTTGGAGCCTGGGGCCAGCAGTCTGTTTATAAACTATTCAGCTTTTCCAAGATGGAAAGGGGTTAAAGAAGGAATCATCCACACAACCTACAGATCTGTTGGGCCAACAGTTGCAATTCTGAAAAATTCCCAGTGGAGCTAACTGGCTAGACAGTTACGGATAACAAGTGGATTAAATGGTCTGCTACAGAGGAGCAAAGGGAAAAATTCCACGGAGAGAGCTTAAGAATGGTGTGATGAAGCAATCCTCAACATGAGTTTCTCCACTTTCCTATGTGCCTTCTTTCCCATCTCCACAGAAGATGGCATCCACTTCACTTCTCTCCTCAGCTCACCTCTTCCCCTCCAGTACCATGGTTCAAAATTCCCTCTGGTTACTCCAGGACACCCCCAAACTTCACCCAGGGAGCTCCTGTGCAGGAGTCCAGCATGTGCTAAAACAGAAATCTGTGGCACAAGATGGCTACTGTATCCCTGGAGGGACACTCTTGTGCTTCTCCTTCCCCCACAACATTCAGACTTGCCATCCTTTTAATGCCCAACAGTAAAACTCAAGCAACTTCCACGATGCTAAATTTTTTAAAGGCTCAAGACACTGCCTCTCCTTGCTGTTGCAATGAACGTTAAAGGCTGATATTGTTTTCATCAGTAGGAAATCACAAACAAAACTGAATCACTTTGCCTGGACAGGACAACTAGCTAATTGTGAGTATTTTCCTTTTTACTCCATCATTACATGCCCATGTGCTATAAAGGCTCTTGCCTTAATCAAAGCAGAAATGTTACAGCACTACCATATGCTGGTACCCAAACTATATGGTGGTATATTTATAAAAAACAATTTTTGCCTTCACTCTACAACAACAAAAAAACCCACAATTAAGACCACACAATTCCTTTCCTAGGTACATGTGTAAAATTCTACATTTCAGTGAAAATACAGAGGTGACACTGAATGTGGGAGGAGGAAGTATTCACTAGACACTGTGTGAAAGACTCTCTTTCAACAAGTAAATCTATGATTATACATATTCTGTGAAACCACATCACTAATTTTCACATATCAGAGAAAACAGAGCAGCTTGTAACTTAAGGTTTGTTATATTTGTGTCCTACATTTTCAACAAAGTTTTAACATTTATTCTAAGTAGAATATATTTTCAAAGGTCTGGACTGGAGAAAATAAAGTGGGTCCAGTGGCATGTAGATCAGCTTTTAGAGACTTAGGTTGCCAATTCTACCTGATGACTTAAGGGAAAATGTCAATCTCACTTTAATTCCCACGTGTGCAGACTGGTAAACCACCATGCAAAGTGGCTGCATCATCAGCAGTCTCTGCTCTGCTGAAACCTGGGACTGAAGCAGCAAGACAAACACAAATCAAAAGCTTTATGAAGCTGCTTGCACAACACCCGTTTACTTACATATGATATTAAGTAATGGATTACGTACCCTTTAATTCAGAAAAATAGGTTCAGAATACTTGGGTTGAGGCTTTTTTATTTCTCTTTCCAAGTAAAATCACGTGCACAACCCTTTTACCTCCCAAACTATTCAATGAGAAAGGGAAAAAACAAACCAAAACTTCTGGTAACCTTTTCTTGAAAAGGATCAGCCATTTCACATACCACGTTGTGATTGATATCCAAAGGAAGAAAGTTCTTTGTAGAAAGAGAAACATTCATTTTATCTCAGTATTGCACTCCATTTGCATAGTTTGTAAAAGGAGATGCGTATGTTACACAGAATCAGACATAGTTACTTAAAACCCATAATTATAAGCAAAACAGGGATTGAAACATTTCACTAACTAGGAAAAATAAAGTTTCCTGTATTTATCCATGCAAGTTTAATGCTTCATCCCGAGTTTTGAAAAATGAGAATACATACAACTCAAAAGAGATCAACTAGGAAAATGAACATTTTGTATAGCTTATTTCATAGAATCATAGAATGGTTTGGGTTGGAAGAGACTTTGAAGATCCTCTAGTTCCAACCCCCCTGCCATGGGCAGGGACACCTGCCACTAGACCAGGCTGCTCAAAGCCCCATCCAATGTGGCCTTGAACACTTCCAGGGACGGGGCATCCACAACTTCCCTGTGCAACCTGTTTCAGTGTCTCACCATCATCACACTAAAGAATTTCTTCCTAATACCTAATCTAAATCTACCCTCTTTCAGTTTAAAACCATTACCCCTCATCATATCACTACACTCTCTGATAAAGAGAGTCCCTCCTCATATTTCCTGTAGGCCCCCTTTAGGTACTGGAAGGCCACTGTAAGGTCTCCCCAGAGCCTTGTCTTCTCCAGGCTGAACAACCCCAACTCTCACAGCCTGTCCTCATGGGAGAGGTGCTCCGGCCCTCTGATCATCTTTGTGGGCCTCCTCTGGACTCGCTCCAACAGGTCTGTGACCTTGTTATGTTGGGGGCCCAGAGGTGGACACAGTACTCCAGGTGGGGTCTCACCAGAGCTGAGCAGAGGGGCAGAATCACCTCCCTTGCCCTGCTGGCACACTTCTTGTGATGCAGCCCAGGACACAGTTGGCTTTCTGGGCTGCAAGCGCACATTGCCGGCTCATGTTAAGCTTCTCACCAAGCAACACCCCCAAGCCCTTCTCAGGGCTGCTCTCAGTCCATACTCTGCCTAGCCTGTGTTTGTGCTTGAGATTGCCCTGACCCACAGGCAGGACCTTGCACTTGGCCTTGATGGACTTCATGAGGTCTGCACAGGCCCACCTGTCAAACCTGTCCAGTTCCTTCTGGATGGCATCCCTTTCCCTCCAGTGTGTCAACTGCTCCACACAGCTTGGTGTTGTTGCCACCAGCAATCCAAAGCACACAATATTCAAGGTCCTTCAAACTTCTCATTCCCCCAAATCTCTTAACTTTGTGCGTGCATGTCTTCGGCATTCAAAACAATCTCCCTTGTAGCTAACTACTGGGGAGAAAAAGGTGAAAAAGTAAAGTCAGCCAACATGTATCTTTTAAAGTTAGTCTGAGCTCCTGTGGACCAGAACTCTATTAAACACCAATTAGAGCTCTTTAATTACTGAGAGATGTTGTGTATGGAAGAGTTACAGTAGTCTCGATACCTTTGCTGCGTTTTCTAAATTGTATCCTGTTGGATTTATTTTCAGCTGAACCCTAATGCAGTTTCTTTCAGCTGCAGTAACTAATCTAGGAATAATTACAACATCCGTAACAGTTTCACCGCTAAGTTATTATCCACTCGAGCTTAACCCAAAATTTAATTTCTATCTGAAAACAGATAACATTGGTAAACTCACTTATGGGAACCACTGCATTTTGTGCTAGCATTCAGTATCAGGAAATGAACATTCCTTCCTTACTTTGAAATTTGTTTTCTGCATGAACACTCCAAATAATAACAAGATTTGCAGTGTGTTCTTGGATTATAGCACTCAGCAGGGATGCTTTGGTTTTGTTATTAACGATCGTTACAATCTCATTTTTCTTCAAATCAGTGGTGCCCTCACTGCTTATAAAATTTGCTGTTCAGCATTTATGACACTTATTTACTTTTCAGATTTTATGCAGGCTGGAGTAGGAAGATCGTTGCATCGGTTTCAATACTTCTTTCAGATCTTCATTCTCTGAAGCCTCTACGTACTTAGTAAATTACACTGTACTGCAAAAAATAGTTTTCCTTCCTTCATTTCCTCTCTGATGTTCCCAGCTTCCCCCCAAGTTGATCTGCTAAAAAAAAAAACAAAACACAAAACCAAACCCAAATCAAAACAAAAACAAATCCAAACAAACCAAAACAAAAGAATAAAAAGCACAAGATGACCAAACCCAGAAAAACACATTACAAGTGAAGCATTTCCTTAATTTAGAACGAGGGAATCCCAAACTTTGGGCTGAGTGCCACATGATAGAAATGAAAACAGAACTCCTCTTTGCATTTCATTCTTCTCATTTGTGTTTAATCCTTATACTTAATACTACTGTTAAACCAAAATAATGCTTGGTCCTTATACTTTAAGCTTCATCTTCAAATCATACAACATCTGTTATACTACTCTCAACAAAATTGCTGGGATACAGCTTTATACTTGTTTTTGTTTTCCAGATAACAGGAACCAAGGTGAGAAATGCCCATGAGCATAAAGCACCAGGTAATCTGAACAGATAAGCCAGAGGTAGCTTTGCATGAGCTGACTCACATAAAACACAGTACAGTTGGATTAGTGTAAGTTCAGCCTTCCTGAATATTACTGAAGTATCAGTGACAGGATTTAAACTCAGGTTTTTTATTTATATTATGCAGCCTAGCCATAAAACAAAGGCTTGAATGGCGTAGCATTCCACAATCTTAGTTTTGCCAAACTTCTAATGCACTTGCATGAATCATTTAGCCTTTCCTGGTCTCATTTTGTAATTTCATGTTTCCTTCTCGCACAGGATCTGAGATGTCATTAGTATTGGAAATTCATTCTAAAGTGATCAGATAAAAGAAACAATAAAAATACAGTGGACAGCTACATCATTTACTAAGTATATGTTAAATTCTGTAGCCGATAAAGCTTGTAATCTCTAAAACTGCTACCTAACCATTTATTTCATGTGCTCCAAAATCAATTAAAAGACAAAAAAAAAATCCAGTGCACATAACAATAGATTGGTCAATGTACAGAACTACTCAGACCTACACTGAGCAACTTACAGATCAAAAATATTTTGTCCTTACAAATTTAATTCTTATTGCTGTTGCTATAGTAAAGTATACTTTCAACAGAAGCAAAGTTCTCATCTTGATTTAGGAATAATTCAATTAAATCTGATTCGGACTGACAGGAACGTCTACTTTTTTAAAAAACAAGGTTCCTGCTGTCATGAGTTTTCCACTTCAGGATTACAATCTGGAGTAATTTATGTAAATTCTTAAAAATTTTCTGCATGATATATGCTTTCTTTTGGTAGGGGTTCACAAATTGGATTTCATATGTCAAATATTGAAAAGGGAAAACTGAAACAGGTCAATGTTTTAAATGTGATTGATTTCTTCAAAGGAAATGGGTGACATGATGCATTACTGCAATAAGATACTCATATTTCTGTTATAAATCATAGGCTTCTGCTGGGCCTTTTTTAACAGGAAGTCACACAAAACTATCTTGAACTGCTGCAATGAGAACTTTCCATAAAAACTTTTTCTTTTTTATAATATGTTATTTTTTCCTCAATTTGCTTTGACAGATGGACTTCAGACATGACTGTTACTTTGCAAAAAACACTCAAGTCTAGAAGGTATTATCGGGAAGTCACTTTTTTTCCCCCCAGCAAGAAAAATAGTGATGTTTGAAATGCAACACAAATGCTAGCCTATGGCCGGTATCATTAAAAAGTGTAATACATGACAACCCTGATTTGGATTATTGGGTGGATGTTCTTGAAAAATAAACAATCCATCCTCACTCCCTCACCAAACCCCACACTCTTTTACTTCTTTACCCTATTAATTATGATCAGTAATCTTCCTCTGCTACAGAGGGTCTTACAGAAGGTCAAACGGGTCTTAAATTCAAGCAGCATGTAAGAACGTGCAATAGTAGACTCAGTCTCCTCATATAAACAGCCCAGAAAGCAAATTCTGCAGCAGCATTAACTAATGACCTAAGTGATGGTTGGTAACATCTCAAAAGACTGTAATAAAGAACCATAAGGGATAATTCTGTGAAAGGATAACAACAGCAGCAGCAGCTAAAGGAGTTTGGGAAAGAATGCCCAGCTTGGCAGGTTTATAGACTATTTTCACAGACAGTTAAGAAAGAACTATTAAAAATTGTATGCATGTTTTTGCATCAGCTGAGGAATATATCTGAAACCGCTTTAGCTGTGTCTACTTGTCCTGGTTTCAGCTGGCATAGCGTTAATTTTCTTTCTAGTAGCTCTTGGGTTTGGTGTGAGAATCTTTGGGTTTCTTTCTAGTAGCTCTTGGGTTTGGTGTGAGAATGATGCTGATAATCCATATTGTTTTAACTGTTGACACATGGTATTCCACGTTAGTCAAGGACTTTTTCAGCCTCCCATAGGAGCTGAGAGGGAGCACAGACAGAATAAGCCGGCCAACAGAATATTCCATACCACAGATATCATGATCAGTGTATAAATGGCGGTTGGCCAGGGACAGGCATATACGATCACTTCTCAGGATGCGCTGGGCAGCCCATCACTGGTGGTGAGAGTGGCTTCTGTTGTATCACTTTATTTTGTATATTCTTTTATCTTTGTTATTATTCTTGTTCTTATTTTCCTTGTCCATTATTGTTCCATTAAGCTGTCCTTATTGCAACCCACAAGTTTTTTCCCTTTCCCCTCCTTTTCTTCCTCTTCTCCCTACCCTACTGGGGAGCAGTGGGGAAAGTGAGCAAGCAGCTGCATGGTTCTAGTTGCTGGCTGGGGTTAAACCACACCACCACTGAAAATATTTGGATATGGTAAGCAGGCTGTTCCGAGTCATCTGAAAATGGACATATATGTAAATAAGTGAGTTAATAAGACTGTACAGCAGTATGGTAGTAGAAGACCTAGTCCTCACTGCTTTATATTACCCCATACAAATTTCCATATTCACATTAACCTAGATTAACTCTTTATTCTAAACAGCAATTGAACCAACATATTCTTCACGTTTTTTTCACACGGTGAAACCTGATTTTGGTTACTGCTCCCATGTCATTTTTATTAATTACAAAAAGCTCCTTTAATAGCTGTCCTTTGCACTCCTCACCTTAGCAGCTGGAACTGTAAAGAAGGTAACTCCTTCCTTTGTATTAGCCTAAGTGTAGCTTGCTGAATATCAGAAGAGAATAGCCAACTTCTGTCATTTGAACAAGGAGCATCAACCAGTACCTATACAACAAATAAGAGCAAATAAGACAATTCACAATAAAGAAAAGTTCACTTTCTGAACACTGTATGCCAAAAATCTACTCAACTTACTTTTGCAATCACCTGAAACATGTTTTTTTATTTTCTCTTTTATGGGCAGAAATTATCTAATTATCATTTTGAGATGTTTTTATGGAGTTATGGGGGCAGGAAAAGATAAGAAATTACTGCTCCAAAACTCCACCTGAATTGCTCTCATTTGTTTCCCCCCCTTCCTAATTACACATCATGCAAAGAACACAGCTACAAGGTCTTCAGAATTCACTACCAAGGGTAACATCATCTAATACATGAACAAATGGACAATAGGTGTCATAAAGTGATTCCTGAGGCTCTGCAAATCATCTACATGATCTTGATTCTCTTTGCTAGTCAGATATTTTCACGCGGGCCAGACAAAAAAGAAAATTAAAAAGAAAGCAGCATAGGAAGAAAAAGAAGCATAATGCAGAAATATCATAAGTAATAACATTACCTTGTCATATAATTCAGGCTTAAGATCTCCAATCTGTCTACCATCCAGTTTAGAGACTGTTATTAAGCTAATCAAAGGATCTGGGATGAAGGATTCTATTGTCTGTTTCAACCATCTTGACCTCAGATCATCATACTCGTTACAGTGAAACTGACCTTAGAAAATTAAAAAAACAAAACGAAGTAAACACCCTAAAATAAGTCTTTATGTTTTTTGTTGTTTTTTTTTTTTTACAAATATGAGGACTTACACCAGTTTCAGAAGTTCCACTGTTTTGCCATGACTGCTATAGAGTTTACACCTTATATGCTTACATTATTGCACATTTTATAACACTGCTGAATTTTTATAAAGCCAAGTAAATGTCAACATGCTCCTACAGAGTAATCCATACATATTTACTAGCAAATACTTACTGTAGCAATAGACTTCCAACGGTAAAAAAAGCTTTAAACATCATCCACATCCAAAGACTAGTGCTAAGTAAGTACCTTTCCAGGCTCCTTGAGCCATTGTCCAAATGAAGTACACGCCCGTTACTAATTAATTAATTGCCTTTTAAATAAATAAAACATCGATTTTGTGTATCCTGAGCCAAGCAGTCCAACCATTTATTTGAAATTTAAGATAGAAGTGTTTTAACAAAAACCTTTTGGTTGCACTTACTTCTAACAATGTAGCCAGAGTAGTTACCCCTGCAGAAGAAACACTGCTGTCACTTATACCCAGACCAGTAACACAGCATGCTATTTTTCCTCTTAGCCCTGTTTTCTAATTTAATAAAATTTCTATTTTCACATCTCCACAGGTTGTCCAACACCATGCTTGCCACACACAATACAGTACATCTTAGCATTCACTGAGGTATATCAAGAATCAACTTCCTTACATCTTACGTTTTCAGCAACAATTTGTTATGTTCAGAAGCAGCCATGTGATAAAAGTGGGGTTTTTTTTTTCCAAAATTTTTGAAAGAGCAACCCACATTTAAATTACCTCAGTGGCATCACCTCATTCCTCTAGAAGAGGAAGGGAGAACCAGCTGTAATCAAGAGGTGCAGGTGGTTATCGTGACAGTCTCATCAGTAAGAACATAAGGTGCTGTGAACATTCTGAGACAATTACTACCCAAGCTAACATATAAACTTGGAAACAGCAATCACAGATTGCCTTAACTCCCTGGCCTGGAAGGGCTGAGCTGCTGCTTGCTGTTGTGTTTTAAACACTGTGATCATTATAGCGCCCTTCTGCAACATCTACGTGGATTGAGACACAGAGCTTATTAAACACTGATATAGACCAATTCCTCATCATAAGCTTTCTCCCTCTGCCTAGAGCTTGCACAGTTAATTTGTTATGCTCTGTTTTACATCAGTACACTTAAATAAATTTATACTATTTGCATAGCACTGGCCAGGGAGGTAGCAAAGGAAAAGAGGAAAAAAAAGAAAAAGGTACAAGTATTCTAAGATTGCCGGTTACTTACCTCCCTGTGCCAAGAAATCTACACTTTGTAGATTTTAAATCACTTTGTGATTTTAAGTAACTTCCTGAGAAATAACAATAAGGGACGCAGTGGAGGAAGAAAAACATAGAGCTATTCTGCTTTTGTCTGTCAGTCTGCAGTAACCTATATTTAAATAACTATTGCATTTTTCATTCTCTTTTAGGTAAACAGACTTCATAAAAATCTTACTGAACAGCATGGAACTACTTGGAATATAAACTGTTGTTTGGGTTTTTTTCCCCAAATCTAAATCTTGTACAGAAAATAGGCACAACTGAAATAGCCCAGGTACAGAGCCAGGGATCAGCTTCAAAAAGCACCTCGATACATTACCTGGATATGCACACTGCAGCATAGCTACTGATTTACCCCCTGGTGCAGCACAGAGATCCAAAACATCTTCCCCATCTTTCACTTCTAACGCCAGCACTGGCAACAGCGAAGCAGCATTCAGCAGATAATACTCTTTCAGTTTTCCGGCCTGGTGTTTTTGTGCAGGGAATCTCCCAGGAGTTCTCCTAATGTAACACTTCAGTGATGCCGGAAGATAGGGCAAAGGTCCTTGAAAGGCAGGATGATATCCCTTCACACGCAAGATGTTCTCCAGTTCAGTGGACTGGCTGAACTTGTTAAGCAGGACAGCGTACTGCCAGCACAAGGGGTATGTGAGTACATCTCTAGATTGAAAAAAGAAAAAGCTAATTAGTAACTTTGCAAATAAAATGAGCTTTCCGTAGCGTAGGAAGTCTCTTCTTACATGAGGGTAGCAATCTCACCATTGGATGATTCTGGTACAACCAAAAAGGAACCATTTTGACTAGACACAATTAAGAAAAGTACGCAGGAAAATAATTTTAATAGGAAAGAAGTTCCTGTAGAAGTTATAAATTATGAAGCATAATGCTCTTTCTGACTATAGAACACTTCCCTAGGGACAAAGAACAACTGTAATATTAGTTGTAAACATCACGACAAAAAGAATCACATCGGCTTTGCAATCATTATTCCAGCCGATACTGTAAAATGCAGTTTTTACAAGTGTTCTTTTCTAAATTTCCTTTTATGTTATGCAACCAATAGATATTCCTGGAAGACAGTCAAAAAGCAGTACTTATTCAGTAGGAACATAATTGTTTGTATTTCAGCTCACTTTTTCAGACTTTTCTTACATGGATTTCCCCCATTTTCTATTTTAATTTCTCTCAGTATTTTTTCATTTAGCCTCAAGAAATACTCCTCAGGAATATTCACTGCCTAAAAGAGAAATACACCAAGAGAAATTGATCGAACCTAACAGAGTTTTTAAGTTGATTCACTTAAACTAATGCTATACATCTATGCTTTTAAAACAAAACAAAACCCCAAACAACAATGAAGATGCTTATTTTAAACTACTTTTTAATCCAAACAGACTAAACAAAAGAGGGCACTCAGAGGAATCACATGGTAAGATGCCTTTCCCTTCAAAGTAATACGGTACTGATCATGGGAGCACTCCTCATGCACTTCAGGTCAAAGTCAACTGCTTTTGTTCAAATGCCTGTTGAAAAGTATATAAGATAAGCAGCGAACTCCTCCAGAAGAGCTCTTCTGATGGCTTTCCTATGAGCAACAACCACTGGCTAGCAGGAAAGGGGAGATAGCTTCTCTCAATACCACAGCCAGTTCTTTAGCTGCTGTGTGATCAAGGCCCAAATTAAATTATAGCCTTTTCTGTACATGTCATTAATATTCAATTTCTTCTAATGAAAGAAAGCAGGGGATGTACTTCTATCCTAACATCTTTGTCCCAGTCTCTCAGCATACTATAAAGCTGTAGAAAAAAAAACCCAAACCTAACAGTAGCTGTTAAGTATTTAAGGGATGCTTTTTAGATCACGTTTTTACAAAATAGTCAACACAGAAGACAGCAGTTTCTTTGCAGTGCATATGCATACAGTAGAATAGAAACTTCATCATGTCCAAAAGAATCACGTCAAGGAAAAAACTAAAAATTTCCCCGTTTTACTCTTCTGTTATTTCACACTTTTATGCTAGTTCTAAAGTGAAAATAAACTGAAACAGTTGTTACAGTCCATGAAGTCTCTTCAAATTTATTTTATGAAGCACTTAAAAAATAATAGAACCTCTCCCCTCCCTCTCCTGTCTCCCCAAAACAGACCTGACACTGATCCATGTATCTCCCAGTTCCATTGTGTACTGCTTCTCAAAACGATCCAGAACAACTTGACAAATCTGCTTTTGAAGTTTCCCTGTTGTTTTATTTTCCAGGTTCTGAGAAAGGAAGAAAAAAGAAAAGTCATAAAAGCAAACAAATGAAACCCTCCCTAGTTCCCACCAGAATTATTAAAAGAACATTTTATCAACTTACATCAACTTAGTATCGGTGACATTAGGATGCTCAAATATCAAGGTCACATTACACGTGATCAAGATGTAACAGAAATTTCAGGGAACAAGTTAAGGTAGCGTACTCTGTTCCTCCCTACCCGTGAAGAGGTCGTTCAAAGCTTGTTGACAATACTCCTTCTCCATATCCACAATGCTAATAATACACTGGTTCCTACGACTCTGATATACCACGAGCGGAATAAGCAAGGCATGATTACGATCATGCACTGTGATCACCTCTGCCAAGATGTACCCATGTGCTTAACTAAAGGAAAGAAATTAATCTGAATCATTGCAGAAAGCAGTTGGGAGTTGAGCTGCAAAGCACTGCAGTATTCCAGGAGTAAGAAAAAAAAAAAAGAAAAATGGGCTATACTTTCTGTTTCTTCCCTTTTAACCTATGAAAATTTTGTTTTATTGGCGGGGGAGAGGGGAAGAAGTTTTGTTTTCTAAGCAAACTTGTGCTATTCCGAAGGAAACCCCACAGGGAGACACAACCGGCGGAGGGCAGAACCTGCTCAGCTTTACTTCGGTTGCCTCTTAATTCTTAATTAAACCTCACAGCGCGTTTGTGGCTCACATTTTCCTCTCTCTAACGTGTCGCCACCCCCGTACGGGAGGGCGGCGCTGCCTCACGGCTGGGGGACGGACGGACGGACACGGCG
>VZSZ01008633.1:902466-949930 GCA_013398815.1 Ibidorhyncha struthersii | reverse complement strand
AACCAAAAAAAAAAAAAAAAAAGAATAACTGCTATCCTAACTAACAAAGACCTGTACTAGAATGCATGGGAATACTGAGCAACACCTGGTCCTCTGTTTTTCCATGGACTACCAGAAATTGACACTACAAAAAGTCGTATTTGTTTTGAAGCTTAAGGGGTTTTCTTGACTTACATTGAGGAGCTGTCAAATGTTTCATTGTTACACTCTTGGACAAAGACTTTGAGAGTACTCCTGAAAATAACCTCTATGCATAACCAAGGCTCCTTAAATTTTTAAAAGCAGACTGTTAAATACTTTCTTCTTTCCTTGCTTTTATGGACACTAACAATTTTGCCTAGAGTCCTGACAAAAGCATCTACGGGGCATCCTACCGGAACTGAGGTTTTATAGACTGGTTTGCATGAAGGTAGGTGCTCATTTACCCCATATACAAAGACTTTTCAGCCACTTGGCCAATAAGAGTTTCTCAAAGAAAACTGTTTGACGGAACTGCTATAGAAAACAGTGAACTTCAGAGAATCCAAAAATCCCACAGAAAAGAAAGCTTTACTAAAGGAAGTTCAAAAAAATACTTTGCGCTTTCACTGCAAATTGTTCCTTCAAGACATTTATATCAATTAATCGTGAAACCAATACGAAAATCAGGCCTTTTTATTTCACAAAGGTTGAATGCCTGAAAAACCTTTAAAACTACCTTTAAAATGAATTTTGGGCAAAGCTGGACTGTCCTCCCCTCCCTACCCTCCCCCCAAAAAAAAAAAAAAAAAAATCAAAACTGATTTATTTCTATTTATTTCTCTGCTGAAGGGACAGCCAAATAGTTTGTATTCAGAAAGATGCAATTCAAGGAATATTCTTAAAAATGGATCAAAGGTAGGCTCCACTGGTCTTAGGAAACCTTGAATGATTTTCCAAGCAAAAGCAGGTTCTCCGTCTGCAAAATATGTAAAAACTAATTGAAAAACACTGTTGTGTGACAGAAAATGGGCAAGGACAGATGGCAAGTTAAAATCAGTGAAAGATGGACTTGGCAGTGTTAGGTTAATGGTTGAACTCAGTGATCTTAAGGGTCCTTTCCGACCTAAATGATTCTATGGCTCCCAAATGGTCTGAGTAAAAAAAAAAATGGCTTTAAGGAAAATAAGTAATTGATGCTCTCGGATATCAGGACCTAATTAAAGGTTTGACAATGCTGGACCAGTACTTTGAAGAGCTTTTTTGATTTTTAAATAGTGCTTTCTTAATGTATGTTTTCTTGCTTTCTCAGGATTTCCTGTATCTGTGTGAATCTTGTGAGTGTCTCAAAATTCCTGAAAGAAACATATCTCAGCGAAAAGCAGGCAAAGTCTTGAATTCAGCTGCAAAGTTCTGAGCACTCCAAGTTTCCTTTGGTCTCACTGGTTACACCTCTGGTCAAGAGATCATTCCCCTGCCAACATGTTTTCCATTGTTAGATTCCAAAATACTTTAATTATTATCCTTATGTTAGAAATGGATTAAATTAACACAGATATCAGGTTACTAACTTATACACCTGTGAGCAGGGAACGTAACTTAAGCAGTTTTTTTCCTCTTTGTCCCACCCATGCTCTTGCTACAAAATGCAACACCTCCCTTAGGCACAGATAAAAATTGACTATCACCCCTTCCCTTTCTTCCCCTCCCTACCTCTTCATCAGGCTTTTCTTTCTTGCTGCCTTCTCTCTATATGCCTTTAAAAAAACAAGAGCAAGATGACTTTATGATTAAGACTACAAAATACATTTTATGCACATGAATTAAGCTTCTGTGAAAAATAAATATCTAGTCTTTAGAGAACTTAATTCCTCTTTAGGCATCTTTTGATTCTTTGGCAGAGAAGCTCCGTGTTCTATTGCTTCAAAACTTCAGCAGGTATGTCTGCATGGTGCTGTACTACAGGATAGTAGTACAATCAGTTCAAGTCAGGGTTAAGCTCAAGGATCACTACAGCCACCCTGAGCTCCTTTCTCTGTAAGTTCCTCAATTAATGTTCTCTTTGTTCAATTTGTTTAAGTGTTCCCATTGTTTTAGTTTGGTCATCCCCATCTCATATTACTCCAGATGTCTCCATAGTCACATGGCTTTTCAAAATTTGAAAAATAACAATTAAGAAAAATTAAGAAATTGTCATTTAAAACTGAAAAAAGATGCAGCACGAGCATATGAAAAATGATCTTCCATGGTCTTCCAAAAATAGAAAATAGTCATTACTGAAGAGAGAAATCAAGCATCTGCTGACTACGCCATGACATTTGCAGTTATTAAACTTATTTAACCTACCAGTTTGTGAACTTTCAGGGACACGGGCTCTTCAGGTAAAGCAACAGATCCCAAGCTTTATCTGTGACACCTCTCCTGGCAGACCAATAACCTAGTTTTCAGTTGGAAGTCTCACTACTTGTGCAATCAAATTTATGCTGTGCTTTTCATCATAGCTGGGACTGCAGTCCCTCATTTGGAGTTGCTAACATAAGGCACTTAATTCAAGGTGCTCCCATGTCTTTAGCTTTCCTTCTCACAAGAAAACACCCCCAAATCAATGACAAAAATCTTACAGACTACGCTTTTAAAACCATATGGAAACAGTAGCAGTGGGTAGAAGAGGTTATAGACTATCTCAAGAGGCAACGCAAGGAGTCAGCTTCCACACAGCAAATTCATCTCAATGTGGGCTATGGTTCACAGAACTCCAGAAATACAATACTGAACCCAAATGGGCCCCGTGTGAAGCGATTACCACTTCCACGTCAGATCAGTGTGGAAACAAACAGGCAGCTTAGGGCAGAACCAGCCTGGATGTGGAAGAGCCACTATGGATGCCAAATTAATAAGCCCTGCCGGATGTCTGCAGTCCTGCTGAGGTGTTTCTGCAGTATCCTCTCTCCTGACTACCTCCGACTTCTTCCAGCATCCAGGTAACCCAACTCCTGTCCCCACTGCATCAGATAATGATGAACTGTCTATATATGGACAATGGAAATATACTTAGAAACTTTCATTTTGAATGCAATACGTGTTTGAACTCCTCACGTAACTGGTCCTGTTACTTTTTGTTATATCGCACATGATAACACATAGGTGCATGCTGATGTGAAAATAACTTCAGATCATTAATATCTTCTGATATGCCATGCCACTTTGAACTTTGTAAGGGAATCTGAGAGAACTTATTCTTTTTGGTAAAAAAATACATAAGACTTGAAAAATCAAAAAGATGCTTTCTACTAAGCAAAAGAGTTAGCTTTTGGTCAATGAAAATTAGCATTAAGAAATTTAAAAAAAAGATGAAGAATGAAATGAATGTAGAAGTGAATGAACAATGAAGAATGCTTTAAAAAAGTACAAACCCCAAAATATTTTCAATTACCAGCATGATGTGTTTCACCAAGAGGCTCAAGTTTTCGAAGTCTATTAAGTTTGGGAGTTCCCCAGCCAACTAAAGGAAAACAAAGACAGTCAAAACATGCCACGACTGCACCTGATTCTGATGAAATGTATGGAAGCCAGTTCTCTTTGGGAGAAATCAAAGCATTTAGAAATGCCAAAAATATGTAATATATTGTATATATGCTGAATAATGATGAAATACTTTAAAAATAAACTGATATACCCTTAAAAATGTTGGTATTTTTAATCACTTTTCATCAGTGAGCAGTCCAAGTCTCTGACTCCTTTGTGAAAACATCTCCCCCTCCATGGAATGGATCAAATAAATACCGCTGAAAGTTCATACCATGAAGAGGGAAACTGCATCAAAGATTTCCTGGAGAGTAAGCCTTTCTCTATATGGAGACCATTCCAGTTTCATCATTCACGAATGAATATTTTAAAGGTTTAATAACCACAAATTGAGACATCGATTACTGTTTGTTAGCACACTTACCTGGTGGAAGTGCTGGTGGTGGCGTAGGATTTTTGGGAACAGCATCTTCTGCATTAACAGGTTCTACTCTGTGGCCCCTTTTTAATTTTGGTTTTTTACTTTTTTTCTTACTGTTATCTATATCAAACAGAAATAAAGCATTACATATTATACAGTTACATTCAGAGAGTATGTTAGATCATCTTTTAATACAGTTGTTGGGGTAAAATCTATCAGCATTTTATGCCCAAACTTATACACAAAAGCATGTGAAATGTAAAATGTACATGACATTTTGCTATAGAAAATAAATTCTAAGCATAAAATATATGCAAATTCTATGTTTTAATAAAGAAATTCAGCTTAGCTTGATTTTATTATCATAATAATTTTATTATGATAAAAATGAACCTAGTTTTAGCTACAGTATCAGTTACACCAACAAACAGGCACTTTTTTGAAACAGATTTTCCAATACAATAACCTGATGGTGCATTTTTATGTTTTCAACAGATTAAATTGACATGTGGTATCATGAAAAATAATACAGAGAGAGGGAAGAACTATGTGAAAAATAACATTAAAAGACGCATTAAAAGGAAGCAGTTTTACCTGAGTCAAGGCATTCTGAGGCTTGCTGCTCATTCTCTTCATGCTGCAAAAGCTGTGTAGTTGTAGAATTGCATGTTTCTAGTCTACTATCATTTGTATTTTGGCTACTGCTACTTGAGAAGTGCTGGGCATCCATTTGTTCTTGCTCTGTTTGTGATTTCAAGACACTTGTAGCCTTTTCAGTCTCCAACCTTTGCCGCTTCTTTTCCTTTTCAATTTGTTTTTCATTCTAACAGAAAGTATAAGATTTTTTTTAACAACTTCTAATGCTGTAAACTGATTAATAAGACAAAAATCAAAATATTCCTAAAATATTTTTCTGTCCCACATGTAGAATAGAAAATATTTTCAAATAGGTGAAGAAATTAAGTTTCCAACATCCTGACCAGACAAAGGGGGGGGGGGGGGGGGATTAACAGCAAAAGAAATGATCTTTAGGTTTATAGCCTGTTTTATTGCTTTCTTTTTGGTCATATGCCAAAAAGAAATGCTGGCTATACAAACAGTATCAAAAGTCCTGTGCAAAAGGTTAGAAAACTCCTCATTTCTTCCTCTTCACTTATCCTTTTAATTTTTTTTTAATGTTTTAGTTAAAACAAAATACACATGCGCAGAGTTTACAGATCCATAAAGTGCCACCATATGGTCAAATACCCATTGTCTCATACAGATGCAATGATAGGCTGCTTCACAGGGTCTATATCACTAAATCACCGTCTCTGCAACACTCACAGCTATATCCATCTCTTCTTACTCTGTATGTTATTATAATGAGTATTATTGTGCATGTCACTGACTTTACAAGGTATATGGATATGGGCGCTTTTGTCCTGGGGAGAAGCAAACGTTTTAATTACTTACTGTAAAAGTCTCTGAGATTTTGTGTGTTTCTTAAGATTATGTTATCTCAAGTCAACTGAATAAAAAAATACGTTGCAATAAATAAGAACTACCTGAACTCAGAAACCCAGGTTAAGGAAGCTTTGTATTTTAATAGGCTTTTCATATTTCAAAGTTAAGAAAAATTCTCAATTGTCTGTTTTCAGCAGAAATCAAGCTATGCTCAGAAATCTGTTGAAGTTGTCAGGGAGATTTTACATAACTCAGTACATCACTAAAACACTTTACAAGAAACTAATAGACCTTGAATATTTTCCAGTCCTGAATATCCAGCAGTTTAATTAGGAAATGTGTTCAGTCATCTGTTTACAATACCTTTATTTTACTGTATCTTCAAAACTTTTTGTCCCCAAAACAGTAATAGGGGATTTTCTTAACATGAAAGCATTGATTCAACGCACACAAAACAAGACTGCCAAGATTAAAAAAGATAAATAAAATAATGCTGTGTAGACAGACTTAGAACAATTCTTTATAATGAACCATTTTTCTCATTACCTTTCAGACAGCAGGTCTAAAACAATCCACATTTCCACATATTCTCATACCTCAGAGATTACAGCAGATATAGGCTGGAAGGGGTTTTCAGAGTTCCCAGGCTCAGGGTCTTCCTCATCAGGTACACTTCTTCCTTCTTCTCTTTCCCTTTGTTGTTGTTGTTTGTTTTGCATTGTTGTTGTTTTAGTGTTTTGGGTCATTGTTTTTTTTTTGTTTGTTTGTTTGGTTTTTTTTTTGGGGGGGGGGAAGAGGGGGGTGAACAAAGAATTATGAGGAAGGCAAGCCATAAATTTTACATAGTAAAGAACACTTACAAGGTCATCTAACTCATCCTCTAATTTATGCCAGCTGATTTTTACAATATGCTTCTGTATTTTGAAAAACATTCTACAGAAATCACAATGACAGGCTAACATCAACAAAGCACAAGTATATATTATGGCAGAGGTAGAAACACATGCTGCTATGTGGCAGGATGTTCAATCAGAACTTCAAGAAGTTTCTGAGGACAGGATATGTGAAAGAATACATCTAAACTGGAAGGTTTTGATTGTTCAACAGTATGCTGAAATTTTCACACTGGTAAACTTTTATAACGATTGTTTCTAGGTATTCAACTGTTTAAAAAAATAAATCTATGTAGTGGGAAACCAGATTATCTAAAACCTCTTCTATTTTTAATACACCTCCATTTCTCATAATTCTAGATTATTCTTAATATACATAAGGGAGAACTGCTCCCAGACAGTTCAGTTTATGTAGTAAGAATTAGGGAATCATATTTGCTTCAACAGAAAACTTCAGAAAGGCACATAAACCCCAGTATACTGTTATTGTATCAGCACTAGTTATTTTTTATGTACCAGATCTCTATTTAAGAAATATTAAATTACTCTGTATTAAATAATACATCGTTAATAAAGTACATGCTCATCACTTTTCATCAATCGATCTGAAGGTACCTAAGCATAGGAAGTCCCTGTCACACCTACTTTACAGCTGCAAGTACTGAGAGAGGAAGTAACCCCATGGTTTGGAGGCACAGATGGGAATGCAAAGGACGTCACCGATTTACCCATGAAACCATACTTCTTGGAAGGAATGGCCAGTACCGTGTTAAAATTTACTGGTACTTTTACTCTCCGGTCTTCCATTTGAAACAAGTTCATTGCTACTAACACATTGTAGAGGAAGCGCACTTTGACAAAACATTCAGGGAAGCAAATCTGAACGAAAAGCAGTCTGGGGAATTATTAAAATACATAATGAAATAGAATTACACTTGAATCAAGAATAACCTGTTTCTTACAGTAAGAAATTGATTTGATGCAAAACAGCAAGACGAAAGGTAATGCCATCTCTTAGATCTGAGACAAGTCCTCAGCTACAGGTAAAACCAACAGAAGCTACTAGTTAGCATTCCTCTAAGGTACAAGGAGAGTTTAGCAAAACTTTTAAGCCTTTAATCTAATTCGGACCCAACCAACTCTTCCAGTGAATAAATACAATCAAGATCACTGAGTGGGAACAGAGTATATGGAAAAGGCCCATATCATCAGACAATCTCTTTGAGACATGTTTCAAAGTCAGTCCTCCTTGCTACACCTCTCAACATGGCATTAACCCAACACAATCCAACAGAGTCAGAGGGTTTTGTCTATGCAGGCACATCTGGCAAGCTAACAGCATATGCATTTTTTTTTATAATTTTGTGAAATATATATGAGGACCGCATCAAATTCCAGGGGTTTAAAATGGGCTTAAGTAATTTATGTGCTGAAGTAAACCAAATCAGCAAGAGTAGAAGCCAAGACACTTCACAGTAGCTTCACAGTTTCTTCTCACAGTAACTGAGGCTCACAAATCTCTGCAATATATAAGGCAGATGGGGGGTACAGGGGTGCTCAGTGAATTTTGTAAGAATGTCCCTGTAAAATGATTCACATCAGCCTCTAGTAGGAACCATGGCGGGCTGCTGATGACCACAAAGGGCTTTGAAGGGAAGTAATAAATTACTTGTCCTGCTTTTCCTCCATGCATCATCTTAAGTCCCTCCATGCCTCACCTGCTGGATATCCTGAAGTTTATTAAGCATAGCATTGAATGAAGTTTCACATCTAGTCTTTGATATTCACATATGGGTTACGAAGTCTAACTTAAGTTAATAAAAGTTTATTTGAGAACATGCCTGAAGGTAACTTAAGATCAAATGACAGGATTTATTTTGTAAGTTAGCCTCCTGGGAAGTTATATTAGCAAGGCCAAATTTATTCCGCAACTACCTTGCAGTTCTCATTCACAGTACATTTCCAGCATAGAGCGAATATATTCAAGGGGATGAACCAGGCAAAAACTTGTAGGTCTTAAAGAAAGGCTTTAGCATTCAGGTCCTTACTTTTAATATGGAGGCTCTTGGCTTGTAAGCTTTAAACCTTGATAGCTTGGTTCCCCTAAGCTCTATATACAGGAATGAATCGTCTTAGAGAAAGGGACAAAAGGGAGGTAGGAGAAATTACAGAGAAAATACCTTTCTTCTCGTATCCTTCTCACTCGCTCAGCTCGTTCTAGCTTCTTTTGTTCTTCATATGCTTTTTGTTCTGAAGTGTCTCTTTGGATGCGCTCATTTAAGGCATCAAAATCTTTTGCTATGATATGTAGAAGCCAATATAATCCCTTTTTTATTGATTTGTCAATTTTTTTCCCACAGCCCATGACAGCTGAGCAAGGTTCCTGTAAATATAAGGAGAAGAAGGAGGGGAAAATTATTTGCAGTTCAGATCTCATTCCTTGACTGAAAGCAAGAAATCAGCCAAACAGTTACTGTTTACTCTGAAGCTTGCAAACCACTGAGAAGTATGGGAAATAGATTTGCATAGAGGTATTCTATAAATTTAGGTGGGTTTTTTTGCCAAGAATCACGTCACATTAGTTCTACCAAATACCACTATTTCCAGTCCTTTTCCAAAAATACTAGAATACTGCACAGAAAAACGTTTGTGTGCATATCCCTAGACATGTATATACACCTATTGCATATACACACACCTGTTACATATACACCTGCTATGTCTATATGTGTATATTTACACACCTGTTTCTATATACATCAATCTATGCATCTATACAGAAATATAATTTATCAGCCTCAAATATCTGTTCTGTTCTGCTGCTGGTTTATAATAGCCTGTATTATACTTATCTAGTAAAAATGGAATGCAACAGAATCATCTTAGCTTCAGTTCATGAAAGAAATGTTAGACTTATGAATAAGCACCTAGGGGATAAATAACATCCAGCGTGCATTTGTCGGAAAAACTGTCAAAACAATTCAATTTTTTAGATCAGAATAGATACTGTGGATAGGGGTGCTTGATTGAAGTAAAACTTCTGTCATGATATTCTCATCACCAAGCAAGAGAAACATGATCTAGGCAAATCTATTGGAAGATGGGTGCAAAACCCATTGTTATTAGTTTGGAATACTTTATCTAGCTTGGATGCAACACTTCACAGAAGTGGATTGACTGGAAGCAATCAAGAGGAGCATAGTGAGAAAAAATCAGACAAAATTGGTTATGAACACACAGCTGGTAAGAAAACATCGAAGGAACGGGAGTGGTTCTTCTCTTGCGATGAAAAAGCTTCAAGGAGATATGTTAATAGGCTTCAAAAACATAAGCCATAACTGCAAATAGGAAAAAAGAAAACTTGTTCTTCTTGATCATAGTCAGGAGGACAAGTACAATCAGCTTTAATTGAAACAAAAAAGATATGGCTTGATTCTAGCTTAGAACATGAAAAAGGACTAGATGACCTCTCAAGATCTCTTCAGAACTATTTTCCAGAATGTTTTGGAGCACTATATGGGTCTCTTTAACTGTTTTCTGAAGAACAGTTTAATATATCCAACTATGTATTTGACATGAAGAAATTATATTTCACACTGATTTGTGTTCACGAATGAAGAAAGATGAAAAAACCCTAACTCCCCAACATCAAAACCTAAACATTTTCTGTGTTATCTCTTCATTTGACAAGCATTTAAATGGTGCTATATTCAAATATGGTATCTACTATTTAGAACAGAAAAAAAATAATTCTGACCTGTTATTTCCCTCCAGAGTGCCAAACCTAGTTCACATTTTAATACATTCCTACTTTGTCTAAATCAAGGTTCAAATACGAGTGTTGTTCACTATGGAACACTACAATGTTCTCTAGCAGAACCTAATCAAGGAGAAGATGTATAGGGAATAATACATTGTTTCTCTGAGAAAACAACAGACAGCACCAAGGCAATTTTCTTCTACTTTTGCACAAAGATTATTGTTACTGTAGTTCAGTTCTAAAATATAGAGATTTAGAAATGTAGAATATATAGACATTTAAAAAAAGAAAATTATGAAGGTCATCCTCACTGACATTGTGTGACAGTGAGACTAATGACTCCTTCCACTTGCCTTAATATTTTGCAGGGAAATTTAAAGATGCAGAAGAAAACTAATTAAAAGAATAGGAAAAAACAAAAGTTTTTTGGTCCTTGCCTAATTTTATTAAAATCTTGTTTCGTAGCACCCCTGTTTAAATTCACGCCATGAGTCATCATACTGAAACATGTTGGGACCATGTTTACCTTTAATGAGCCTAGTAAAGAAGCTGCCCATTTCAGTACATAAGAGCCTCAGCTGCCTTCAGCTAAAATGACTTTGACTATGTGATCTAGTTTCTTTGTTGATTACACCCAAGACATAAATGGAGAACAAGAACAGCATTTTACTGGAACATATCATAAATAAAGTAATTCTAAAGCACTGGAAAAATACACTAGAATCTTTCAGGTCTTTTATATTGACAATGCTTTGCAAGAAAATATTTTTGCCACAGAAGTCCCTCAGAAAAGAATGGTGAACTTGCAATGTTTATTTTCATGATTGCTATATACGTAGTGCCAAATCCACTGACGAAAAGCCCTCAACGAGTCATTACATAATGAACATAGCTATGCCCTGCTGTAACCTAACTTTCTAGAGAAAATAATAGCAATATATAATACCCTATGAATTTTGCAACTCTCCCTAGGGAATTAGAAGTCTTTTTCAAATTTTAAAACCCAAATACTAGATGGAATGGTTTTGCAAAATTGCCTTCTAATTATGGTTAATAACAGCATAACTCTCATTACCTTTTAAAATATTTCTTATTGCAATTAGAAATAATTATAAAAGTAAAGCTGACAAATAGTTAAGCAACAGACTGGTTGATTAAAACTAAGGCTTAAAGAATACTTCAAGGACCAGTGATTTGGATAAATTATCTGAAATACTGACCAATATTAGTAGCCTTCATACAGATTTCCGCTTTTGGCTCCTCCCCCTTGCCCCCTCCCTCTTTTTAAAATTCTTATATTTTTAACATAACTGTGAATACTACATCTGAAATGTAGTTATTTTAGGACAGATATTAACTAGCTCTAACAGTGTTCTTTGATGACTGCTGTGCTGGGAATCAGATGCACTAGGAATTAGATTAAGTTCTGTATGCTAGATCGTCACTCACACTGAATTATGGTTTTAGTTATGAACAGAAATGAGACAAACATCACCCATGAACAGTGACCCCTCCTGAAAGTCAACATAGGCAAATTCTATTTTCTGCTTCTTTTTTAAAAAGGTGGAATACTAAACTTGCTGTCCAACTAAACAAGTCTTAAATCACATCAGTAATTAATTTTTCTTACATGGTTTCAGTGTGGACCAGCAGGTACACTTTGTAAAGATTTCTTCAATGGATTCATAAGCAGAATGTCAAGGTGAACAGCAGAGTTGCTTGCAAAACAGATATATGTACTGAATCTTTGCTGGGATTGCAGGGTTCTAGTTTCAGTTTTACAGCATGTGGCACAATGCCCCACCTTAACGCAAGCATTACATATATATTAGAAAATGAAGCATGGTAAAATATACTTACAATTTGACATAGACACTTGTGTTCATTGACAAGCTTTTCCAGAGACAAGGATTCGATTACATCTGCTTCTGACAGAGCTCCTTCTCTGTCTTGCTTATTTGCCAGCCTAAAGAAAAGACCAAAAGAAACACTTAGCACCTTACATGAGAGATTCTCACGTCTCCAAAAGCTAAGTTTTTGACAAAAGTTGGAAGAGGAAGAAGAAGGGAAGGTAAACAGAAAATGCCTGGTTTCAGCTTTAATTCTTAATTGTTCTTTCTACTTAGTAAAAGTGTTAGTCCATGTGCTATGTTCAGCTGATACTAACATTAAATAATTACTAAGCACCCATAGAAAAAGCAATTATATTTTACAGCTAAGACGACAGATGTAAAAGACTGTACCATTCTACTTTGAAAGCTACACAGCACAATCTCTTGGAATCTATGAATCAAAGTTCAGAATTTTGCAACTTTCCAGTCCCTGTCCATCTCCCCACATAATACTGTTTTATGATCATCTTGGATCTGCCTACTATCCAGAATTTCTCTCTGACACCAAACAACTTATCTGTAATGTTTTGAACCTGCTCTTTGTGAGTAAAACTCGAAGCTCGGATGCAGGAACTTGCATGAATGGCTCTAAAACCATACTTTGTTATTAAATAGCGGGAAGAAAAACAATTGGTGTATGAAACACATAGCTTACAAAATAAGTATTCCGTAAGATGAAGTGTCATCATTGTCTCATTTCTCAGAAATGTGGTAGTAAAGAAGAGTCCAGAAGATAAACACAATTTTTTGGGGGACCATTTTTCTTGATCAGATTTGTCTTCCACGTACTCCATAACTGCATCCAATCCATAACGTGACTATCCTCAAGACCTCAATTTCTTGATTAAAATGGATTTAAATTGGTCAGCATCCAAGAAGGTACGATGAATTACAGGCACCATGATCATGGATGACTCACTTCTTCAGGAAAATGGGCTAAAATCTTCTCAGTCATTCCCTAATAAATGCAACGTGTTTATCCTGGTAAATGTAGTCTACACAGAAAGAGGTAAGTTGTCAGAAGCAAAGGAAAAGCTTACATGAAACAATGTGTAGAAAACGTCAGAAAAAGATTAACAATGTAAGTTTACTTAAGTATTTAGGAATGTGCTAGCCAAGCAGTTGTATTCCCTAAGAAGAAAAAATAGTAAATTCGCTGTCATGTGGGTCAATGATTTTCTAAGTTTACTTACAAGCAAATTTTAATGATGAATGGAGACATTCAGATAGACATCCAAAATATATATTTTAAACAGACAAACAAAAACCACAAAAAGAGACAAACCCATAGGAAATAATTCATGTTTCTTGAGGGTCTGAGAGTTGTATAAGTAATAAACAAAACTTCAGAGAGGGATCAAGTCAAAAAACAGTTGTTCCCATCTTCCATAAACACTCCTGGTGACAACAGGATATATAATATTTCCCCTCCCTTTACCCTCTTTTAATTAAAAGCTAGTACTGCAAATCTCTAGGAATGGCGAAAAGACATTAAATAATATTTCACTAGCAACAGAGTACTCCTATTCAAAGTTACTGTTTTTCAGCATGACAACTGGTGCTGTTTGCTTTTAACCAGTGTAGGCCGTCTTGGAATATAAGCACACAATGCAATTTGATTTTAATGTTGTTCTGAAATTTAGCAACATTGCAAGAGAACTCCGATTCAACTTTCTGGATAAAATCACAAATATTTGGCTTCCATTAATTCAATGGCAGATGGTTTGGGAACCAGACATCATAGCCTTTCTTCCGAAATCTCAAGTCATCGTCAAATAGCTCTTAGGGAATGTTAGGCCAACACTTGTACTTTGGACTTATCTTACTCCTTGCAGGGAGGGAACAGTGGTAGGAATTCACTCAGCAGAACTTGTCAGCACCTCAGTTTGATCTAAGACCTTATTCCTTCCCATTTTCCAGAATCACAGTATTACAGCCTCAGTTCTTAATTATTTTACTCCCAAGAGAGTTCTTAACCTCAAAGAGACATTAAAAGAAAAAGCCGTGTTCCATTTACAGCTCAAAAACCCATTCCTAGTCACCATTAACCTCACACAGTATGATTCGTTATCTACTTTCCTTTCAGGTAGAGTTTACGAAGGAGACCATGGAGACACCTTCTCAAACATCCATACTCACTCATTCTTCATCAGTCTTAAGAACTATTTGCAGTCCCAAAGCATACTTATCAGCTTGGGGATAAAAACCCCTACAGCCTACTGGTGTTCAACTTTGTTTACTTGCCTGCAGAGCTAGAAAGAGCACAAGGCTTTTCCCACCCCCCTGCTTTGAAAATCCATTCCCATTTCTCAACAAAAAGAGTAACTCTACAGTACTTTGTACTTTATATGATTTAGTGCAGAAATTCCCTAACCGTTGTTCAATGCACATAGAGAAGCTATTACATTTTCGAGGTGCTTATGATAGTCTGGCACTATTCGTTCCCACCACCCAGCTAGAACAAGTAATGTCCTCTCAGTATTTGGCTATGAAACAGGACCAAAGCTAAACCAGTGAAAAACTGAAATGAAATTCAAAAAAAGCTATGGAAAGTAATTAAAAGACTGGAAATGATTATCTCCACCTTTTTTCATTTAACCTATCTTTGTCACAATCTGAAAATCCTACTGCACTGCCCCTTAATGTAATAAAGCAGTCCTCAGCTGTGCTGTCAATTCCTATCTAGATCTAATTAAAGAAAATATTTCTGAAAACGGACTTTGTTGCCACAGCCTTTCTCACCTCAAGATTAAGTAACTGCAATATTTACTGTGTTATTGGACTGCATATTCTACAAAGCACAGCTGAAGCAGAATGAAATGTTGGTAAACTGCATAGCTCAGCGCGAGTGTGATGAGTGTGACACTAATGTCCTATAACTTGCAGTAGCTGCTGATTTTTAACCTCTAGTATCTTGAAAGGCATAAGATTTGTCTTTTTGGCCAATTAGCTTCCATTTTCTCCACAGCACTCTTGTTGCAATACTGACTGTATTCATAGAATCATAGAACAGTCTAGGTTGGGAGGGACCTTAAAAGATCATCTAGTTCCAACCCTCCTGCCATGGGCAGGGACACCTCCCACTAGACCAGGTTGCTCGAAGCCCCATCCAGCCTGGCCTTGAACACCTCCAGGGATGGGGCCTCCCCAACTTCCCTGGGAAACTTGTTCCGGTGCCTCACCACAGTCATAGTGAAAAATTTCTTCCTAATATCTATTCTAATCTCCCTTCTTCTTGTTTGAAGCCATTACACCTCATCCTATCACTACACGCCCTTGTAAAAAGTCCCTCTCCAGCTTTCTTGTAGGTGCCCTTCAGATACTGGAAAGTTGCTATAAAGTCTCCCTGGAGCCTTCTCTTCTCCAGACTGAACAACCACAGCTCTCTCAGCGTGTCTGAGTAGGAGAGGTGCTCCAGCCCTCTGATCATCTTTGTGGCCCTCCTCTGGACCTGCTCCAACAGGTCCATGTCATTCTTACGTCGAGGACTCCAGAGCTGGATGCAATATTTCAGGTGGGGTCTCACAAGAGCAGTGTAGAGGAGCAGAATCGCCTCCCTTGCCCTGCTGGCCACACTTCTTTTGGTGCAGCCCAGGATATGGTTGGGTTTCTGGGCTGCGAGTGCACATTACCGGCTCATGTTGAGCTTCTCATCAAGCAACACACCCCCAGTTCAAAAAAATACAGCCGAGGTGCTTTATCTGGAACAGCAGAATATCCAAGTAGCTGTCTCCACCTTATGCTCCCCAAGAACTGCGGTGGTATAGCACAGGTCATACATTTCCGGCTGTACACCTCTTCCCCACTTCAGCCTTTAGGTCAAACTTACAAATGGAATTAAAATGTTTTTAAGATACTGACTGTGATATAGTGTATTATTACGCTGGATTTTTTCCTCCCTTTCAAGTAAATGTATGCATGACCTAGCCTTGCTGCCTTTTTCCTTCGTGCTTCAGTGTAGAAGAAAGCAACCCCTGCACTTACACTTGTGCTTCATAGGTAGGCAGTGCTCCGCTTGCAGCTTACAAGGCCTCTCTCTACCTAGGGAGCCACTCCTAGACACGTCCTCCTCCTGGGCAGCTCCAGCAGTGATCCGCCTCTCAGCAAGGCTGGGTTTCAAACAGGCAGAACCAGATTCCCCAAGTAGCAAGTAATCAATTTGCCTGTCCACTGCAGTTGCAGAAGTCAGCTTCTCTCTCTCACACCACCGCTCCTGAAGATGAACCCTTGGACAATTATTTAAGAACTAGAAGCAGAAGGCATGCAGAAAATACTTAATGGAATGCCACTCAAGACACATTACTTAGGCAAATATTCGAGACAATGTTTTTCAGATTATACTGAAGCTTACCCTCAGGAGTTTCTCTGTAAAGGATAAACAAGAAAGCCACCAGCACAAGATTAAAAGGTAAAGGCTTTTCTTCTACTTAATGTTTAGAAAGTTGCAAATATCAGAAAAAGGCTGCATAGCGTGGTTTAGAATGGAAATGTGCCTAAGTGCCAAGACATACAAATAATGGATGTCTACCCTGCAAAGAACTGGGTATTTCTCGGAGTGAATATAGTGTCAGAGCTCTGCTGCTCATGCACAGGAATGCTAGGTTTTGAGGCAAGCTTTATGCATAAAACTTCTTTCTTTAGGGAATACGCTGGAATTATCTTAAAGGATAGACCTCGATTTTAATTTTCCAAGTCAGTAGAACTTCATATATAGCAATTTTTCATGTTTAAAAAGCTGTAGGAGATATACATCAAAACATACTTGAAAGCACAGGAGAGTGTTGGTTTATCACATTAAGTTTGCTGAGTGAGAAGCTTTCATATATAAAAACATGCTTGGCTTATTTCAATTTCACATAAAGTATATTTGGAACCTTCTTAGTGTAACAAACTTACTTTAAGCAAAAAATAAAGGAAAGGTAGGCACCAACTGCTTTTATATCAAGTAGGATCTTTTTAAGCAACTAGAAAGCTTTTGAACTTTAAGAGTCATGGGAAACAATGTGGAAAGGGAGTGTATGTGTGCATTGGCACAACTAACATCTACAAGTTCAGTAACAATACTTCTCTTAGAAGCCAGAAGACATGCCAGAGAAAAACAAAGTCTGAATAAAAACTTCGTGTGTTCCTTGACCTGTTTGTAAAATGTAAATTACTGAGCAAAGAGGAATAAGAAAAAAAAAAAAAATCAGTATTAAAGTTTACTTTACAATCCAAAAGATTTGGTGGAAAAAAATCCAATATGAAAAGGACACATTTGTATCTCAGCTTTCATCAAAAATCCAAGAAGTGTTACAGAAAGGGTTTATTTGGGAAGCGGGTATTTTGTGTGAGGCTATGTGTGCATGCATGTGTTTGTTTTCTTGTTTTGCAGACTTGGAGGTGGTTTTTTTTTAGTTACTGTTACTTTTCAACTTACACATTTCTCTCTGCTTGTGCGGGATTCTCATACAGTAACATAACACTGAAAACTAAATACTGTAGAGGGTACACACTGGGGAGGTAATCTGTAAAACTGTCCCACAGATGCTGCTTTTGGGGTTAAGTTTGATCAGATTCAGTTACACAAACCCATAATTTTGGGTCAAACCTGCATGGTGGCCATCCAAATTAATAATGAACAAAGCATCCCTGGGGTCAAAATATTATAGTATCAGAACTATCAACATGATTAAAAGCAACTTAAGGAAAATGTATATTTATGAGAATGATTTATCTAAGATCAAGAATATTAGTCTTTATGGCTACTTCAAGTAGCCATAGCTTTGAGCGACTGAATTGGCATTCCTGCGGAAACAAAGAAGAGAGAGAACCTTTGAATTTAAAAGCAGTCTACACATGGGAAAAAAAAAATGCCGTATTCTTCAGTCTACGGTCCATCTTCTATTTAAAAATGCTGTTCTACCTTTTTTCCTTCAGAAATTTCATCTCTCATCTATTACATTATTTTCTTGGACAATCCTGTGGACAGAATCAGGAGGATGTTTTATCCCAGTGAAGTGAGACCTCCGCAGATACAGCAAGAAAAGTTTTGTTAGTCTCTTTATGCTGTGCTTATGTTAATCTCCCATGAAAGTCAAACTCTGATCTACAAACAGGCAGAAAGATGTCTGTTTGTCAGACTGTTTTGTTTGTTCTTTCCTCTTCAGTTACTGGCAGTTCATTGGCTTTTCAAGGAAGTCACAGAAAAAATTCTTGCTATTTTTAACACACAAGGAGATAGGAGAAGTAGCCAACAGTTTCAGGCATCCAGTGGAGACCCTAAGGCACTCTAAGATTAAGCTCTGAGCCCCCTCTTTCTGCAGACTTTTTGCTTTTAACTACACTGAAATAAACCAAATGGTGCATGTTAACAGATCTTAAACTACATTCTACTTTAGCACTTTAAGCCCCTGCATCTTCTGGATTATTGACAACAATTACAAACCCAACGGTAACTTTCTACTGATTGATGCTAGGCCCTTTCTCAAATAAACTGGCTTATTTCATTTCTCTAGTTTGCTTTTCATGCCTTCAATTCTTATGTAAAACAATCCTTTGAATATTAGGGTAAGCTATAACAAAAACCTGGTGGATAAAGTGCTACAAGATTATCTGCCTGCACACATCAATTAAGAGTTTGCTTTCATGCAGTTGCAGGGAGATATAAGAGATGTTTCTCTAATTTGACCTTTTCCCTAAACAGTTCCTGCAGGTCACACTTAAATAAGAGAATCATTAGAAATAAGATTCTAAAGTCATCCTGTTTATAATACCTCTAGGCAACTCTAGAGCAACTTCATTCTCATATTACCTTTTGAAGTGGTCGCAAGAACGTCAACAATTATAA
Organism: Ibidorhyncha struthersii; assembly: GCA_013398815.1. NCBI lineage: Eukaryota > Metazoa > Chordata > Aves > Charadriiformes > Charadriidae > Ibidorhyncha > Ibidorhyncha struthersii. The sequence goes on along the minus strand of VZSZ01008633.1, from coordinate 931,206 downwards.
TTTATTTCATTTTGGTTAAGTGGCCTCATTCTCACCTCACGTCTGAATCATATTCCTGTTTACCAAAAGCGTATTTCTGACACGCTCTGCTATCTGTTTAATCACACCTATTGATCAAATAGGCTGCATCCAAAGAGATGTCTGAGCTCACATCAAGAATGTTATGTTCAGCTTCCAGATGTGTAATTCCAAATGCAATGACAATAAGTGATATTGCTATACATTTTTGTATGACATTTTAAAAAAATGGTAAATATGAATTACTTTCTAATACTCTATTTCACCTTGATATATCAATACCTAGGCAAACATTAAAGTTATTTAGTCAAAGTTGCCTATAAAATATGTCTTTAAAAAAGCTGCCTGGAAATCCTTACATTTATTACAAATGAGTTCCAAGGCTGTGACATGTAGCTATATGGCCTGACAGAGATTAAATGGGACTGTAAAGTAGGTGGGATTTTGAGCCTGCAATTCTACTGTCAGGAGGACAAAAATCTTGAAACTGATTTATAACAATGCAGAGTCATTAATTAGGAGTTCAAGCTATATAACCTATTAAATGGAAAGAATTTCACCTGTCCTCTGTCCTGTTGCAGCCTTTTCTCTTGCTCCTAATTTATTTTCAAATCCTGCTTTAAAAAAATATCAATGTCTGGACCTTAATTATGTGGTCTTTTGGCAGAGAAGATTATGATTTTCTTTCTGGATTTCTGTGACCTACAGGTGGCCATCATATTTGCACCAGCTAATTAAGTGAAGGTGCTGATTTCTAGTATTATTCTTGCTGGAAATAGACAAATAAACCCAGGTATCTACAACACATACATTTAATTCTCTCTACTGCTCATTTCTGAGTTCTCTTGAAAAGCACTACTGACAGTAAATGTCTGGTTTAATAGGTGAAAAAAACACTATGAAAACATTAAATGAGTTCTTCAGTTTTGCTTTTAATGAAGTGATACTCCATTCCCTTACCAATTACAGAGTATAACCTACAGGCTAACCGATTTGCAGAGTGAGATCATTGTTTTGTCAGTCAGGACTTGTAGGTAGGTGAGTATGCGTCACCGTAACTGTGACTTACGGCAGTGCAAAAGCATGAACTCACCGCCTTCCATTACCTAAAGTATCAGCAGGGAAAATGAGAATTGCTGTCTGTAGACACGGAAATAAATAGTGCTAGATGCTTTTCCTCAAGTCTTCCATATCTGCACCCACACATTCACAACAAAGGTTCCAAAACTTCAAACAATCTCAGATTTGCCAGTGATTCCCTGTGCATCTTTGAACCAAATACTTCATAAAATAGCAAAAAAACCCTACGTTTTTCTAATTGGAATGTAAGAGAAGTACTGACAGTTGTAGAGATTTTGAAAGTATAAAAGCTTGTAATACAGATAATTCAGAAGCTGCTGTATTGTCCCATTCCATTAATGCTAAAGTCTATACCTTCTATTATACCTTTCTCTTCTCTCTCAGATTCTTTCCCGTATCATGCAACGCCACACAATCAACACAAGACAGCTACATCTCCTACAACATGATTGTGTTACAGATTTCTGGCCAAACGCCCAAGAACATCTGAATTATTTTAAGTAACTAGGTCTATTTTCCCCTCTACATCTCCCTTTGATGGATATTCCAACAGCATGATTTGGTTCCACTTTTCCAGCAACTCTGGACTCATTCTTATCCACTTAGGAACTCCTTGAATACTCAGACCTGTTTTATTCCATTTGAATCTCATGTTTTTACTCTGTATCAACATTTCTCCACTTCCCATGATCTATTTCGCACTAGAGCAACTCCCAAGCTACCTCGCTTCAAATGTTCCGTTTCTATGCTCCCGCATATTGATCATTTTGGTTTCACTGCATAGCCTTATGGCAGTTACGATGGATAATATTGTCTCAAGGGGACAAGCAACCAGTTTCTATTTCCTCAATGTTAGTAGGCAATGCCAGAAGTAATGTGCTACAGATTATTTCCCAAGGACAAAGGCTGACAAATACAAATGACCTTGGTATGTTAATATTTTTTAATATTAAGAATGATACCCTGATACCCATTAGTACTTAAGTCCCCTCTGCTGAAAATGTTACTGATTTTGCACGATCATATCGTATATACTCTGATACAATTTAGCTACCTCCCACATATAATGGCATCTTTTTTTTAGTCTCATAACCAGAGCAAGCTCTCTGCCTTCAGCATTTTCCTGTTCAACCACTCCCGCACTTCCCACAAACAGAAACTTGAACTTAGAACTATTTTTAAATATTTTTTTCCACGGACTTATCATCTTAAGACAGAGATGCTTTAAGAGGATATTTTCATCCAACCACCTTGCTGTGTGATAATCCTTGGTTTAAGCATGTTTGTTTACAAGGCACTTAAATTAAAGGAAACTTCTTAAACAAAGGAGAAAATAAACGTAACCTGTAGCAAGACTGCTTACTTTAGTTACTTAAGATATATCTTCGGGTAATAGGGCAAGATGCCAAAACGCCAACAAAAGTTCCTTCTTTTCTTGTGAGAATATATGAGACAGCACAGCCGTTGTAGAAAACTGAAATTTCAACTCACACCGCTAGTTTTCCCCACAGACTACTATAAGCATCTTAAACTGTAGGCATTTAAATAGTATATGTCTCACTAATTTTTTGTTGCTAAACTTAAGACACTTAAAGCAGTAATCAAGTTCCAGACCAGAGTATGACTCCAAACATTACTCAGAGCCATTGTGTTCAAAAATAACAGTTATATGGGTTTGTTGGCACCATATAACAGAGCTATAATGTAACTTCACTGCAGCCTGGAAATGTATTAAAAAAATAATACAAAAAATAAGATTACTTGTAACTTGAAATTCCTTTGGGACATGTGGCCTGAAAGTGTCCTCTACCCAGTGCCCTTAATCGACTTATAATTAAGGAACAGGAAAACAAACTGACCCTTATTTTTCTTGCAATCATAGGGAATAAAAAAAAAAAAAAAAGACGTAAACAGTAGATACTTCAGTAGAGGTGAAGAAAGGAGTATGATGCAGACACAGGTCATACATCTGAAAGAGCTCTTTAAGAGAGAGTTCTGTCCCTTAATTGTCTGCAAGTCCTCTCCTGGTGGACCACAGTATGTTAAAATGAATGTGAAAAAGCATGCAAATTGCATTAAAGATCAAATACAAACAGAGCCTTTTGTGTCAGGCATTTTAATGAAGGTGCTGAAAACCAAAAAAATAGTGAATAAGACTATGGAAATTAAAATAAACAGCAGTTTTTGGTAAGTTGGAGGTGGGTAGGAAATTAAAAAAAAAAAAATCATCAAAGCCAAAAAAGAAGCCATTAAATCTAGTTACAACCAGTAATAAGAGTTCCATATGATCAACTTACCTACTTCACATATTCATTTATGCCTTTTAACTTCATGCAGCCCAGATCTCTATTTTGGATGTAGGCTCTCTATTGATCAATTAGATAGGTGGATGAATATTCTATATGGCTGCCCTGCAATTAAGCAGAAGGACCCTGAACTTGCCTTCCCCCCCCCCCCCCCCCCCTTAAAAAAAGGGGAAGATAATATAAAAATTTTCATTTCCATCAAATTCATTATCTTTGAATTTAGGACATACATTATAATCATGACATTAATAATGGTGGTCCAGTCATCAGGATCTATTACTCTCCTAGTCAGTGTGCTGACTTAATTGTCATTATAAAGACTTTCCCAGCCACATAGGTCATCAGTTTGACTGGAGAGATTCATAACCCTGACAAGCAACACAAGAAAGTTATCAGAAGGCAAAGACTCTTGCAATACCTTTAAAATGTATTTGACAAGGATGTTAAAATTGGGTTTCTGAAGCTGCCTACTATATATAACTATATATAAAGATGCCTACCAGAAGAACAAATACAAACTTAATCACCAGTGGATCTGAACACGAGGGGTGGGGAGAGAAGACTTTCCAGAAGATAAGGTATGCCAGTGACCAAACTGAAATACCATGTGCATATTCTTACTTTTTCACCCCAAATATGTGTATGAAAGCACATCAATAATCCTTGAAGTCTGAGAACAATTTAGGTACTGGGCAAAACTGGGCCCGATTCTTTCTCCTTTCCCTTCCTTACCCCTGTCACCTCTTCCCCAAATCCATCCTGTAGCCCTGTCTGTTCTTTGGCTACATTTTCAATCTTACGCTGCTTCTAAGTGTGAACAGAGAAGGCACAGTGCCACATCAGTTTGACTAAGTTATTGCAGCCACAGCATTAGAGCAACTCCACTTCTACAAACTATCTTTTGTTAAAGACTGGCTAGCAGCTTGTGATTCCAGCTCCAAACATACGGTTTCAGCATCAGTAACAGACTTCAGATAAAAGATGACACAGCAGTTTTATGACTGAGGAATGGCCAGAAACATGGGCAAACCTCACCAACGCTCTTCAGATTTATATGTGTAAGAGCATTTAGGGCCATTTCTAAACATAGTCAATGAAGCTACACTTTAACAAGCTAATGCTTTCCCATCTACCAACTTGCTTTGCCTTTACTGCAGTCAGTCTCATAGCTGTTTTAACCCAAATTTTCCAACCTTTGATGAAGAAAGAGTCTGATGAGGACGTGCTAGGTTGTGCTACTTTATCACTTCAGAAGGATCATCATTTAAAATACTTTTTTAAACATAGGAGACACGCTAAGTCACTGGAGTGCTTTCAGTCCACATATTCCCTTTACTCAACTCGTAAAAGAATAGGCATATTCTCCCTCTATTGACAAAAACTTCAAGGAAATAGTTTTGTCATCTCTATCAAAAGAGCAACAGGACATGCCCCTATACATATACACAAACACACGGGACAACAGCAAGGACTCAGTAGGTGAACAAAGCTTGTTGTGGAACACTCAAGAAGTCAAACTAACAATTTCCAAGGTTATCTTTGTCACGAAGACATCCTTATTTATTTGAAACCAGCATGCATTTCAGTTGCCAGTATAATCAACCACATTTATTGCCAAGCATGTTCTGTGGCAGGTTTTGAAGGCAAGCCTGATAGGATACAAGATATGAAACTAGGTTCAATTGCTTACATTCCACACTTTAGTGAGACCAATGTTTAAACAAGGAAAAAGAAAAAAAATCCATTAACAGCAATCTTCAGTATTTTCTGCTTACTTCTTCGCAAGTTTGATATTTGAGAATATTTTCAGATTAGCAACTCTGTTGCCTTCTCCCTCCCCCGCCCAAGGAATACAGCTATTTCAAGACCAGTGAACCCAAAACATTGAAAAGTACATGTCAATCGTTAATGGATACACAAATTGAAGATAATGTAGAGTTCTTATGCTCCTGTGTTTAACTTGTTTTCAAACCATAGGAGATTAATCATATGAAAAATTGGTAACTGCCCTTTTGAGAAATGGTACTGTGTTCTGAAAGAGTAACTGGATGATGCCATGCATGTTTTAGAGCTCTTCAGTAATTACTCACATTCTCTTAGATACAAGAAAGTCTTGCCACCTCACATCATAAGCATTAATGGTGCCCTTAGAACTTGCTTTTAATCACAGGCTTTGTCAAGCCATGCTGAATTAACATGGGTCAACAGATGTGTTAGGCTATACTAAAACAGATTTTCAGGTCACTTCTCTGAAGCCTTGTTTAGCACTCCTGGTTCCGTTCACATGCCCCAGACTGAACTTTCCCTGCGGCAGTGTCAGTGGTGCCAAGCAGCTCTGAAACATTCCTAAAGAATGTTATCTTGAAGAAATTGCCCAACTTCTGCTGTGGGGAGATACACAGCAAGTTAGGCAATGAAGAGGAATTACTGTAACAAAATTAATACATGTTGCATTTTCCCCACCCCAAAGTAATGTTTTCCAATAAATTACTTGCAAGCTTGCCTGATCACAAGCCTCAGTGTATTACCGTAACTTCTAATGACTGCCAGGCTTTCTCTTGATGTGAATCAACAAACACTAAATTCAGATACGAAGGCATTAAGGGGAAAGATAAAAAGTGCTACGGAAAATCCACACTGGGGTAGAATATCAGCATTCTTTCTCACGACTGATCTCTATAGCATTTCGGGTTTTGTTTTTCAGCTAATCCTCCTGCAGACAGCCAGACTTAAGTCTGTGGAAGACATGGCCACACGGTTCAACTCCATGACTAACATTATGTAAAAATCTATTTAGGGACTTTAAATATGCATAAGGGAGCAGAGATACCACAGCAGTATCATTTGAAGCTGTTCAAATGTAACAAAATTGCTTACATATTGACAGGTTACTGGATCGATCCTTTGCAGTTATTACAAATGCATCCTTTGGGATACTACAAATAAATACTATGGTTGCTAACAAAAAAAAAAACCCACCAGTAAATCTTTAGAATCGGGGTTTAAGAAGAAATGCACCTATAAAACACTACATTTCAGAAGACTGCCCGAAAACCTCTGAAAACAGCCGAAAAGATACTACTGTACTGTTTAACATTTACACTTGAACAGCCCTTCAAAAGACACACATTTGACTTAACCAGAAGACGCCAAGTAAGAATCTCATAATCTTCTAGTCCTGAACATTTTACTGAAATTTTCCATTCTTGATCATAGTCCAAGGAAAACATTCATGTAGAGTTTAAGAATAATACTTTCTTCCCTTTAATTAAAAATAGTTGAACTTAGATATTTTCTAAAACATACACAATAGAAACTTTCTCTTAATTATATCTCCAGTAAAGCTCGCACAACAGATAGGATAGAAAACAGAACTAAATCCACTTTCTATTTAACGAGAAACAGTACTGAATTGTATCCCACTATGGTGCACAAAGTACATTTGTATAAATTTTACGGACACTGCAAATGACAATGTAAGAATAGATGACAGTAACCCAAAAAAAGCTCTTCAAGCTGCTATAATAGTGACATGGGTCCACCTCAATGAAAACTCCATCATTAAAAAAAATAAATATGTATTTTCATGCTAAATTATTAGAGTTCTGTTGTTCTATTTTGTTGTGGAGTTAACTGTTTCAGTTACTATCAGTTTAACTCCCATGGCAATGGAAGACAAGGAAAAAAACGGAGAAAGGTCTTTCAGTGTGGCTAAACTAAGATCCTAAAGTAGCTTATTCATGCCAGAACTCTGATTCATTAGATAGTCTTTCCCATAAGCTCAAAAGCTGAAGTGTGTGTTTCCTACTGAGAATCCAGAAATGGAACAGCATATGCACTTCTATTTCCCCAAAAGATTTAAAAGCTGATTAGTTTGCATCAAATAAGGAATTACAATAACATAAGAATTTGCATTACTCCTCTCTTCCACCCCAAAATAAGAGTCCTCTCCATATGCCATATTCCTCATTGCTCTAAGTCCTGGACTGTACACTACAAGTCTACCACAAAAATGGGCTTGGGATACAAACCACTGTATGTGGAAAAAGCACATGTGAAGAAGCTGAGGGAAGACTGTTAACCGTACCCATCTGAAGATAAATTAAAAACTTTAGATTATGATTAAGTCCTACAGAAACTGTATGAAATGGTGGAGTGCACTGACACCACCTATCTTGTACATTTGTTCAGAATACCTACCACTTCCAATTCATTGCTACCTTTACTTTACTTTTGTGCCGAGGGAAGTAGCTCTAATCTCCAAAACTACTTTTCATGTATACATATAACTGCTAACATTGATTGTTGTTACACTTTGATTACAGCGAAACAAGAAAAGAGGATATCAGAGTTAACTCCCTGTGTTGCGAGAGGGGAAAAAACCTGAAAAAAAAACCCAACCAAATATAAAAACCATGAGAGATCGCCTCCAAGAGCTTAAACTGAGAGCTAAGGAACTACAGATAGCTGGAGAAAACAATGGCGTGACTGTACAAGAAGAGGAGCAGGAGGAGTTTGAACAGCAGGCCATTATTTATGAAAAAGAACCCATAACTGAAAGGCACTTGCATGAAATTCAGAAGCTTCAGAGTGAAATTAATAATTTGGTGGAGGAAGTTCATAAATTCAGTCAACAACAAAAAAGCCTACTATCTTCAATGAGAAGATTCAGTGTTCTGAAAAAGGAATCTAACATAGCAAGAGAAATAAAAATTCAAGCAGAGCACATACGAAAATGTTTGGATGAACTTTCAAAAACAGTGAAAAAAGCTGAAAATGAACATGGGCCATCACGTGCCACAGTAAGAATTCTAGCTTCCCAGCACGCTTTCTTATCCCAGCGTTACCTAAATGCTATGCGCTCATACAACGATGCTATAACTGCTAAACAAGAGAAATGCAGAAGATTTATTGTCCGTCAGCTTGAAGTAGCTGGTAAAGAGGTATCTGAGGAAGAAGTCAACGACATGCTCCAACAAGGAAAATGGGAGATTTTCAATGAAAATCTACTCACTGAAGTCAAGATTACCAAAGCTCAGCTTTCGGAGATTGAACAGAGACACAAAGAACTAGTCAATCTGGAGAATCAGATCAAAGACTTACAGGACCTTTTTATCCAGATATCAGTCCTGGTGGAGGAGCAAGGGGAGATGATCAACAATATTGAAATCAGTATGAACAACACTCAAGAATACACTCAAGTATCTAAAGAAAAATTTGGGCTTGCGGTCAGGTATCGAAAAAGAAACCCTTGCAAAGCAGTATGCTGCTGGTGTTGTCCATGCTGCAAATGACAAAAGAAATTAACTGCTTGAAATACCAACGGTTCCTACTTAGTAAACTGATTTTGTAAAGCAGTCTCAGGATCCCTTGATTGCTTCATTTTTCTTCCCATTTCCCCTTCCACATAGCTCTCAGGAAAATTTGCATCTGTTTTTCCAAACAGAGTTAGAAGAATGCAAAGAATTTTATGGTTTCCACAGAAACACATGAACTAGGGGAAAGGATCAAAGGACACAAGTGACACTTTTTTGTTCTTCCACTCAAACTAACACAATGCGGCAACAAACTACCTTTGGTTTTGGGAAGCATTGAAAATATTGTTAATCTCAAAGACAGGATTCATAAGAACAGTTTAGTTACTTTTTTCTATAATAATAATTAGCATTTTTAATTGTCTTGTGTTTTTTTAGCACTCATATTTACTTGGTTCAAATTCCAAGTTGTTTTTTTTCCAAGAATCTGAAATTCTACAAAAAGAATCCACACATAAAGCAGACATTGTTAGTAACAATCCAGAACGTGATACCTAAACAAATAAGAAGTCAGAAAACAGTTATCAAGAGAGTTTCAATAGTACCTCTATAGGAAAAGTTACTTACAGGCTTACTTGCCTACTTAACACCATGAAATAATGCTCAATATTATATTAGGACAGTGTACACTGTCTTATGGAACAGCCATTGGGTTATTTATTTTAATAATACCATGCTTTATTTCTTACAGATAGGTGTTGAGCTGGTATTTTCTGAACACATTAAATATCACTAACAGCAGAAGACCACATCATCAAACCTACAGGGACATTTGTTAGCAGCCTTTGGAGAAGCCAAGCATTAATAAATTGACAGAGAGGTATTTACATTATTCAGCTACATAGGCAAACCCCTACCAGGTAAGGATAGGGGAATATGACGCTTTATTACACAGTGATAAGACGCGTTCTTTCTGCTGCCTAGCCTACCTAAATATGCAGTTGCCTCTGCAGTCTCACTTTTGCTAGTACAAAAATGAAGGAAAAAATATAATTAAAAAAATAGAACTCCACCCTTTTAACAATAAATATGATCTAGAACCAGAGAATGATTTAAGTTGGATGGAACTTCTGGGGGACATCCAGATGAACCTCTTGCTCAAATCAAGACAGGAAATTCCCTGGTTGCAGATCTTGTCCACCACTCCTCATCCTACCACCACACCTCTGAGAAGAGGCTCGTTTTGTTATATTCACACCTTACTAGTAGGCAGCAGGAAGAGCTCTCCCTTAGTTTCTTCATCTTAAGTGTGAATAAATGCAGCTCTCTGACTCTCCTCATATGCTACATGCTCCAATACCCCAGCTGTGTGGACTCACTATAGTATAATCAACATTTGTCATCATGGTCTTCTCGTAGTGGGAAGTCCAGAACCAGACATGGTATAGGACATGTATTTATTTATACTACTACAGGAATGGCCAGAAGTAGTTGAAGGTTTCCAGAACTCTACATGGCTCCTTGGAATTCTGCTAATTGTGGAAGCCTAGGATCCTCACGTAGGTATGCAAGGAAGATGCCTAAAGCAGTAAATATGAATACTTCCCCTGAGTACCTAAAACAAAGCAGCTAGCCATTGACTCAACCTGTCCCTGAAGATAGCTTAGACATTCTTTATGAAACAGCTGAATTAACATGACAGGAAAGTATAACACTGCTTTATTTTTGCAGCAGCAGTTATTTCTGCAGTGAAGAGAAGCAAGCAGACATGGGGTGCTTTTGCTTTCCATAGTCCCAATGGCTGGTTTCTGCCCTGTAACCAACCCCTTTGGGAACTGAATGAGAAATAGTGCTCTAATGCAATTTAACAGAAAATAAAAATGCAACTGAGGTAAAAAAGTTACTTCCAGAGGAAAAGAAAAAACAGCAAAACCAAACACCAAACCAGGAACGTATTTCTGAACTGCTTTATGCTGTACAAAGACACAATCAATACCACTATATCTGGATCCAGTCAGAGAAGTTGTAGCAAATTGCACCGCAATCGTGCAAGACATTAAGTGAGCTAGATGTCTTTGATTTTTTTTCCCACTAGATGCGATTAATCTACTATCAAAAGGGACTATCAAATTACTTTCACATTGCGATAGTTATAAATAGCTGGATTCCTTTCATCCCAGCTTAAAATTGCGACTGAAATTAACTGTTATCAAAGTACAATCAGAGGTCTGAGCCTTAAAGTGAAAAAGACTGTTTACACAGCAGTGACAAAAAAATGAAATTAGATAATTACACCACTGATACTATTCCATTAAATAATCTCCCTTAACCGTTACACATATGAAAGCTACCTTTACATTCCAAGGGCAGAGTAGAAACTAGCCAACAGGCAATACAGAGAATAAAGTTGCTATGGACAACATGCTCTTTCGTATATATATAAGTATGTCTATAAACACATACGATACACAGAAATATGCACTACACACACCCCACCCCATCTTCTTTTCCTGTTTTGACTTTTAGGAAAAAAACAAAGGTACGTAACATTTCCTTCTCTCCTGGGCCCTTGAAAGGAAAGGCATTATGGTGTATCTGTGAAGGACTATTGCAGCCAGCGTTGACAGAAGAGAAAAGCAAAATACAACAAACACCACCTGTTTACACAGCATCCCCCCCTGCAGGGAGTGTTCACACAAGCATCCTTATCTGAGAGAGAAATGTGTTCCTGGGCTAGCCCTTCCCCTTCACACAACAGATATGTTACTTTGAAGTAAATGTGGTCTTGTTAAGAAAGAGCTGTACTTTAAATCCTGGAAGAAAACTCAAGTTTCACTAACGCTTAAGATGACACCTGCCTATCCATACATAACTAAATAATTCAAGTAGTTTTCAGCTGTATATTGGTTAGAATATGGCCTAACAGATACCTAACATGCTGCAGAAGAACTGAGACAAGAGAAAACCAGAAAGACTTGTGGAAAGCTTTTTCTTAACACAAGGTGCTATTAACTGAAAGTAATTAGTATTAACCGCAACTTACATCGTCATCAATTTGGTATTGATCATTCGAAATGATTAACAGCAGAAATTTTGTAGTAATCATTAAGATAACTTCCCAGTGTTTTTTCTAGTTACACAGTTAGCCAGAACAGCAAACAAATTAAAGGAGAACTGCTGGTGTTCTAGTAAGAAATGTGAAATATTAACAGCTATAATCCCTCATCACCAAAATAACAGGTAGAAAGTAGCTTTCTACTGAAAAATACCGAAACCTACCCAGCAGTCTTTCTGGTATAAAATAAACAAGCCATAGTACATGGACTTGCATTTCCTCTTGCATGTGTTTAATGCCAAAGTTCTTAAAAAAAGAAAACAAAACCAAACACCAAACCCAATAAACAAACCCCCAAATAACCCCAAACAAAACCAGTATTTGCCTACATAATATGAAGGCTAACTGTTCCAGTCTAATAAAAGGAAGGACAAAAAAAAATCTGAATAGAAAAAAATTTAAACTTGCATAGAATTGACCTGCAAGAACTCTTTCTACAACTCCATTTCCCCATATACAACAGATTAATTAACTACTTAAGCACTTGAGTGTTAAACAAGGCCTACACGAGCAAAGAAACATAAATTAAGTAGTAACACTGAACAGTAAAAAAAAAAAAAAAAAGCCAAATATAAAGTTTAACATCTCCAAGTAATTTGCACTGAGTCAATAACAGCCAATACCATCAGCACTTCAGGAAAAGTGTCTTAACATATGGCAATACCTCCATGGGCAGTGATAGATAATAAGATGCCACAATACAGAATCAATTTGAAGAAAGTATCACACTGCACAATATCAGAACTTTCTTATGCCCCATATTATTGTAATTCCCCCATATTACTGTGATATGGAGTGCCTTGTACCAATCCTATGTCCACATTGCACAACTCAGCCTGTTCTCTTTCCAGGTATTGGGGCTCCACTTCTCCCTAAATAGTGCTCAGGCTCACTATCCATTCCTTTATCAGGAAGGATGAGGAGCAAGAGTTTTCTTCCCCTTTACTTTTCTTCTCTCATCAGTGCGTCTTCTTATACCAGCAAAAAGCAGAGTTGCTACATGCATATGTGTACTATGGGATTATGGCATACCATAATACAACAGATCAGGACAGAAGAAAACATGCCAAAAGGAAGAGCAGGCCAGTGACCCCAACTCTACTTTTCCTCGTAATGAAGACTGCATCTCAAACTTTAGTAATGGATCCTGCTCTTCATTGTGAAATGAGACCCATCTACCCATGATAACTCACAGCAGTATCCTGCTAGCGCTACTCACAGTATAAAGTTGATTACGAACAAAAGACATCTAAGACACACAGTGACACAAATAGTGCTTTTCAGAAAGGACTGTTGCTTGTGTTGACAGATGTAAAACAAAACAGGAAAAATATTCTGGGGAAGTGTTCTGTTATTCAAAAAAATAATAGAAATAGCCTATATACTGGAAAAAGCTAGCATTTAAAGTCCTCAGATTTTTAAGGAAAAAAGTGACTTTTTCCATGATAAAACACATACATTTTTCGAGGACCTAGGACCTAGTCTTCTGCTGGAAAGATTTTAAAGTATTTGTGGTAGACAATTTTCCACATACTCCATGAAAGAACTGAGGGCCTAATTTGCACACCTCCCTATACATTATGATTAAAACACTTACTGTACATACCACAGTCCTAGCTGGACGCCATAACCAAAATTGTTCTCCCACCTCTCCTCCCCCACTCCTTCCAAATACACACGTTAACTTAGTTGCTCACCTGGGTGACAAATTATGACTACACAGTCTTTGTGGAGAGTGCCAGAAAACGAGCTCTGGCACCCCTGTATGCTGTCTAGAGTGAAGGGCTTTTACAGATTCCCTTCTGGAGTGGACTGATCACATCCACGCTACAGTACTTGACCCCAATCTTTTGTTGGGCTGCATGTGACATCCCTCAGGTCTTAACATTTACACATGTAAAATTATTTTATTTTTAATTCAACATGTCCAAAATAACAATCAGTGCAGTACATCCCATGAAAGAATTGTTCATGCTGATATCATACGCTTAAAGTACAAACTACAGTGTTACACAGACATGTCCTCTCAGGAAGAGGGAAGACACGAAACTGATTAAATCTCTCAATGTAGACAAACCACATAATTACTGTGCTGTTCAAAATGGAAAAAAACCCAAAACATTTAATTTGTCTACTTTCATTAAGGCCTGTGTGTCAAAGACTCCCAAGCTTTTCCTGGTGACCATTAAATGTATCACTGTTGAAGTTTGTTCCTATTCTTGGGTTGTTTTGTGTGTGAGGGGTTTTTTGTGCGTTTGGTTGGTGGGGGTTTGGGTTTTTTTCTGGTTGTTTTTTTTTGCGGGTTTGGGGGGTTTTTTTGTTTGTTTGTTTTTCACAACTCCAACTCCACAGTGGAGCAGTGGACAAACCTGCCATCATCTAACAGCAAACAACTGGAGAATACTTTTATTTAAATGTTACTATCAGAGATGTTTTTACTGTAATGAACCAGACCCCACACTTATAAACAACATTATCTTTTTACAGGAAGAAACATACAGTTATCTAAATTAGGATATGTTATTTTCTTTTTTTAAATCTTTAAACATAAAAAGGAGATATATTTAGATACAGGAACTTCATGATTCAACGTATATTTTACCCAACACATCACAACAAAATTTGCTTATTGGAGTAAAAAAAAGAGGTTTTACCCCACTACTTTTTTTAGACCATTTTTGCAAGGACAGTTAGCTCCTACAATGTACAGTAGGAGCTGACCTGTACAATGTCAGTACTGCTGACCTATATTAAATTCTTGTGGGTAGAAGAGAGAGACCAAAACTAGTTTTCATTCATTCACTTCACCTATTCTCAAAAGGCAACAGACAGCTGAGTACTTCGCTTGTTGCACCGCAACCAGACACAGCCTGTGCTTACCCAGCCAGGCAGGAAACACTGAATAGAGGAAGGGAAGGAGAAAGAGTAAAAATTCAGGAACTAGTCAGAGTATGTAAGAAAAGGTGGGCATATTAGGGAATGCATTTTTTCATTAGTAAAGAGCTATACAAGTTGCATTTTATTTCCTCTTAGAATTATTATTGAACAACCAATTTTCTAAAAGCATTCAACAGCAGCACTCTTCTTAATCCAAATCCCAATGTTCTGAACACCAGGAACTCTACAAGTAAAACAGGACGGAAGTTCTATAAGCATTAATTTACCTAACAAGGAATGCAATTTCTGTTTCAAGTTTTTCTTTTATATATGCTGAGGTAGTCCATGGTATAAAGGCAGATTAAGAAGAGAACTCTGACAGATCAGAATTCTTGTCCAGAGGCAAATTCCTGCCTCCTTACCATTGCTACCACTCCAGTATCACTCCTTTCCAAGTTTTATTAACTAATAACAAAAATATTACAAAGTACAGCCACAAATATGAAACTGATAACCTAACTGGAATGTTCCTTTACAAATATATGAATTTAATTGCCTGATGAGCAATGGTTTATTTCAAAGGTCCATCTTAGCTACCATTCATGAAGATTTTATTTTTCCTCAGTGCAACCAGCAAAATTAGTTTTGTCCACATAGATGAAAGCCTGTATATGCAAAAGAAAAAAGTAATTCTGTCTTTTTGATTATTATCTACCACAAGTGCATGAAAATAGGAAAAAAAAAAAGGGAAAAAAAAGAAAAAAAGGCATAATGAGCAGGTTATTTCAAAGAGAAGCAGACGCTAAGTACACACAATGATACACCTGATACTGCATATACAGCAACTTCTGCTGCTGCCTTCAAAATCCAGAATGGACGTGCATCCAATATTACAGCATGCTTATATGTACTTCATTGTACAAGATACTGCATATAGCATAAGTTAGAGTAAATAACATTAGACTAAAATTCAGTGCTGACTATGGAAATTTTGGTACATTGGTTCAATCTATGCTTAAAAACAAACATGAATATCCCATATGAACATTTTAACTGTTTCATTCTGATCAGGCCACCAATACCTCTTTCATCATTCTTCAGCACACACACACTTTGAAGTTATAGCTCACTTCTTTTCATTCCTTTAGAGTTTCGGTTCTTTCATTAGTTTTTAAGATGATAATTGGTAATTGATAAAACATCGATAAATAAGTGCTTTGTACTTAAGCATACAAATAACATAGCAGAGGAGTCTGTGCCCCCTACAGACAGCAGAGAATAAGCAAATTACACCTGTTTTTCTGCTTCTCCTTGTTTATTTCATGTGCTGGAGGAAAGCAGTAGTCCAGACCAGAGAGACTCTCACGGAGTGTGGAAATCACAGAGGAGTCTCTCTCTTCTGGCATGAAATTATAACAATATTCTATGAAAAGAGAAATAGATTGTGCTTTGCACTGCAAGAGCATGGGAGAAAAGGGAATTACTTAAACTTCAACTTTCCTGGATTTAATACTCAGAGGTCACTATTTTTTTCAGTAAATACTGGCCTTCACACATACACAGACAGACTAAAATGCACTAATTAGAAACTTAGCAAGATGTTAGGGAACTTACTGCCATGTGGATACTAAATACCTCATTATTAAAAACAAAACAAAACAAAAGCTGAACATTCTTAGAAGAAAGAAATAGTAAAAAAGGCTAACTTTCATCACAGATTTAGAAATCTGCTGTTTCCTGTATTCTGCTCTTGATATGTTTTCATTTTTCAGTTTTAGGGACTTAAGGGAAAAAAATATTATGCCACAGAACTTGTATTTGGCAAGTATGAGTGATGGGGGTTTGCATCTCCAACCAAAGGCATCTTCAGGGAAGGGCAGGTGCAAGGGACCAGTTTAATCTCATTTGCTAAGCACTCTACTTCCATACCACAAACCCTAGTGCTTACCGACCAAGCCCTCCTGCTTCACAATAAGTAGTGCTTCAAATACTGGAACAAATTCTAGGGTTTACAGGATTCGAACATGCCAAGAGTAGAATAGCTATGCCATGAACAGAGACACCAAACAGAAAACAAAGACAATGCAGGAAAGAATTCATGACTCAAGATGCAGGCTCATACAGGGAGCATAAAACAAAGAACTACTGGATCCCTCTGCAGAACTGGGACACTGCAAGAGTAAGTTCTGTTCAAAGGCTTGAGGCTCAATCAATTAGAAGGCAATAACATCAGACTTAGTCTAGCCACCATGAGACTCAGTTAATACATGCTGCCTCCTGATTAGCTACTGACATGGATTGAAAAGCAGGATCAAGTCCCAGGAAAGTGAGTGGGCTTTCTGCAGGTACAGCCAAATAAACTCTATTACAGGATCAGGGCATAGAGATTTCTATGAAAAAAACCCTAAAGTTGTATTTATTTAGAAACACTGCATAGTTGACAACTGTCACAGTTGCATTTTCAGAACAGGTTTGAGCTAAATAAAATGCATTAAGATGGTTTTATTGCCTTCCCTATACTAGTAACAGATAGCAATAGAAGTACACCAGACAAAGACACTGTCCTGATAAACCTTTTTAAACTTTCGTAGTTTATTTTGTAACTTCAAAAGGCTATTTGTCGTTAAAGACCTTTTGTGTGGCTAAATTTCATAAAATATGCTATTTCCAGTATTTTACAAAACCTAGTTTTCAAGCAGAGAAGTTTGTGAATCTATCTGTTCCATGAAAGACTGTCTCTAGACCTTTTGAAATTTTAACTTTTTAAATTAAAACACAGGCACTGAAACAAAAGCACATGCAAATACTATTAAAGCAAGCCTTCTTTAACGAGGTTTTGCAGATCATGTATCAGCAGCACCACCATGTGTTAAGTGAACAAGATATTTATTACTGAGAGATTACTGGTATTGCAGAATATAATGAACCATTTACAATTTAAGTAATTGATGTAGGCCTAAATTGTAGCAATATTTTTACACCATATCGCCATGCCAAACTTGCAAAGCCTGTAACCTATCATACCATTTCAAGTAGTATTAGAATTTTAAAGAATAATAAAAAAAAAAAAACAACTTATTGTTTTTCCACTGCTAATGAAAGATAAAAGAAGAGAAATAAAACATCCCTGAGAAGGACTAAGTAAAATCTAATGTCAGACGCACTGAATGGATTCGGTATATCACCACGTATAACTCAAGAGGGAAAGGAGGAGGGAAGGAAGAAAGAAAGAAAGAGAAGGCTTTGTTTCCCAGTATGATACTTAGATCAGCATAAATAAAATACTTCAGAAATACTGTAAAACTAATTGTAATATTGCTTAGTGCTAAAGCTACAGTAGTATTAGTGTACTTTACACTATACATAAATACTTCTTCAGAAGGTATATTGAAGGTCAAAATTCACAAAATTACAGAATATTAGAACATTTATAAACATTACTTACACTAACACGGGTTTTCCTGATATCTTAGGGCTGTTTAAAACTTCTGTCATGGCTTGCTTTGTTTCTTCCATTCTTGCAATGTCACTGGAATCCACAACAAATATTACACCGTAGGACTCTGCATAGTAATTTCTCCAGATATTTCGAATTCGTTTTCCACCTCCTAAATCAAAGATGGTGACTTCAAAGCGTCCCTGTTTAAGGTCAATCTTGGAAAACCCAACTGTCGGAGCCACATCTTCAGGAGATTCTGTCAGAGTTCAAAGAAGAAAGTCATCAATAAAAAGTGTCTTTAGTTATTTAAGGAGGATTTTACATAGTGATTTGTGTAGCAAAATTCATATCTTATCAAAACATGGAGCAAACCCTCCCTGTTAAGTGATACCATATTGCTAACCATGTATTTTTTATATTAGGATCTTCCCTCTCCTCAAGTAATTTCAAATTAATGCACTACGCTCTCAAACACTTACTTTACATTAATTTAGATAGGAGCACCAAGGGGGGAAAAAAAAGCCAAAAAAGCAAATTTTAATATTTAGCTCTTAAATTACAGTGGTGTTCAGTGTACTGCAGTTTTTACTTTCCCCCTCACCACCAATTCTCCCATCTGAACAGTGGTACACCATTTGTACAGTGTTAATCCAAGTTTGAGAAGGAAAACAAATAAAACAGTTAATGCATTATGACCTGAGAAGCCTTGTCTTTTGCCAAATTTATTCTTTATCCCTCATGATTGCCAAAACAGCTTCAAAAGTTCAAACCAAGGGCTGAAATGAAGTGACTGAAACCATGCTCTCCTGAGATGTATACTGCTTGATTCCCTTTATTCAAGATCAGGTTTTGGCCTTTGTTTGTTTATTTTTATTTTCTGGGTTTTATTTTGCCATGCAATATGCCAAAAAACTACAGCTTTATATTTAATACTTTTGCTTGCTCTCTCCCTTTCTGGAAGGCAAAGAACACCTGTATTGGCCTCACACCACTAAGTTGTCTCTGCAGGGGTCAGTTAATTGGATCTCTGCGACTATTTTATGCAGCCTGGTAGCACGAGGCAAGACAGACATAAAATTCAGCTTCTTGAGAGGAAGAAACAAAGGCATGGTCAAAAGCACTGAGCTCTGAAGAGCAGTGTAGAAGCTAAATCACCACCAGCCTTCTGCTACCATGTTCCTTTTTTGAGCGAGTCCTTCACACGCAGCCGAGACAGGGATTCTGAAGAGACCCTTTGGCTGTAACAGTGTAAGCCAGGATTCCAGCAAGAGAAGGGTCCGGGACCCCCAAATGTGAAAAACTACAGCTTCAAAACTCAGCAGGCTTTATTTTGAAGAACATTTTGTGCTGTGAGCCACTAAGTATGTGATCTTACAAGAGAGAACAATGTGAACACGAGGGTTGGTTAAGGGTGAAAGTTACGGATGGTGCTGAATGTAAGGGGATATTGCTGAAACGTCTGCTCCTATTTTACAGAGACGTCTCCAATAATAAACAGTCTTCATTGTAAAAACAGGGTCTGCCATACAAGCTGCAAACTCATTTTGGCAAATATGACTTCAGTGACCATGCTGATTTGCCCAGATTTAAGAGTCCTCAGAATTGAAATATATTTGGTTTCTGCTGAAACCCAGCAATCATAACTGTGGTCTCCTCCTATAGGCTGTATCACTTGTGCATGGCCAAAAATACTGGTTTTCTCAACCGTGAAAACTAACTGAAGTTAGTAATCTCTGCAAGCCCTGATAAGGGAAAAAAAAAAAAAATTGCTTTCTAAGCAAGCACTAGTCAAGCCCTAGGAAACAGTCACAGAAGTAAGAACTATCTTTTCCTGGAGTTTCCCTTTAGAAATACCCATCTTTATCCCAGAAAAAAAACAAAAAGGACTTTTAGAAATAACTGTCACATTTAGCTGATAAAGGCATTAAAGTTGTTTTTGAAACAGAATGGAAGGCTAAATAATGAAGCACACATGTTCTCAGGGCAAAGATCAGGAATATAAATGAGAGAATATTCATAACTTTATTCACACGTTAACAAGTTTGTGAACTTACATAACATGTAAACAGAAAGTCAAGGTGGAGTCTTCAAGTCTGCCAAAACACTACTAAGTACACTCTTGTTATTACACAAGATGAAAGTTATTTAGAAAGACAATCCCACAAGGGAGGGAGGAGAAACATATAGAGAATTTTTGTTTTCATAAGCACAAGTTGTATCTCAAGTTGTATCCTGCTTGCATGTGGCACTGGATGATGCTAAGTACCCTCCAAATTCAAGTGGTCTCTTACTGAAATAAGTACCTAGAAAAATGGTAGCGCTTTTCTAGTGATAAATAACGATATAAAATATATATCACTAGAACCATCCTTTATGTTATATACATACACATGCAATTTCCTTCTTTTGGACCTCTTCCTCATGATACACACTCAAAACATTGATTTTAATATAGTTTACTGATGTATGTGCATTACTAGATGGTCACCTGAAAGTAACTTCAGCACATGCGTACAGGGAAAAAAAAATCAGGTCCATTGATTTTGCTAATGTATGCTAGAATGTGAAACACATCATTAACCAGAATATTTTGTGTCATTGCATTAATTCAAAATAATTATTAATCAGAATGTGGCCTACAGCCTTCAGAGTTTTTGTCCTATACTTTCTTTCACTTAAAGCAACTGATGGAGACACACAGCTTGCTTGCAGTTACAATGTTCCTTCAGCTACTTATTGAACAATTTGAAAAACCTTTCTCTAGTCAAAAAATACTCTATGATGCTCATGAAATTTAAACAAAAACCCAGAACAGATTTTGTTGCAATTTAGCATTTTGCAGTTAACACCACAGTGGTCAACTCAAGGCACGTAAGCACCAAGGTAGTCTGAACATTTGGTCTTGGTGTTTCCAAGATAATTAGACACCTCTGTGGACTAATTTTTTCTGTCTCAGTGGACTAAGGGATCTAATGCTGCATGGTCCAATGTCTTAAGAGGCAGCTCTCTCCATACTATCTACCTTGCCTCTATACCATACTATTACCCTTGAAAAAGATGTAGCAGAACACTAGCAACTTTGTTAAACTAGCACTGATTTGGTCTACTTTAGCTCAACATCCTAAGCGCAGTGGCCAACGAGCAAAGGTGGAGCTTGCCCTGCTGCTTCTCCTGAGCATAAAGCACATGACTGGGAACACCTACTTTTTAGTCATCCTAGCATGACTTGCCCGATATAAAAAAACAGGATCTTTATGTTTCAAAGGTAAGACCCCTTAATTTTTCTCTCACCTGCAGGTCTTCACACAAAGGGACCTGTGACATGGTCACTTTGGCAAGCATGCTTGTAACACTTTTGGTGGTAAAATCACCAAAATTTTCTTTCAACAATATGGGAGGGAGAGAGAAATTAAGAGATGAAGCAATATTTTTAGATTAAAATGATGCAAAATTAGTGATTATACTATCTCTTTCAATGTTGCATGTAGATGATAAAAAATATAATTGCTTACCTCCTTGAATTCCTCGGACTGTAGCAGTTTTACCAGCATTATCAAGACCCACCATTATTAGTGTCACCTTCCTCCATAAGGAAAAAAGAAAAAAAACAAAATTCAAATATTTTTTCCCTCTAGCTAGACATCACTTACTGTTTTTTAATACATGCATAGCAACTTTACCACAAAGTAGTAGAAAGAATAGGTATCAAAATACCAAGTAGCAGGCATTGTTACAGTTGTGTATCTGGTGTTCAGTATGTGAAACCATCTGATTAGACAGAACAGCAGAACAAGGTATGAAATGAAAAGTCTAATATTGTGCTGTAAGTTCCACATGAGAAAATGATTTTGCTTTCAACTTGTATTTGCCTGATGAAATTTAATTTCACGGTACTATAAATTTTATCCTTTTTTACTGTGGTGATGGCCTCTTCAACAATTTCTGTAATTTCATTTCCATTCGCCTGTATTTTTACCGTCTCTCTGCCTCAAAGTTGTGCCTATACTAGAAATTTCCTTCTGTCTCAACCAGTGCGTCTGAACGACATACAGAGTATACAACACTTGTGTAGACAACATCACATGCTGCAGATAAGTGGCACTGGTACTCATCGTGCCTTTGTTTCAAGCAGAAGCAATCTAGACTGCAAATGTGCAAACCAGTGGTGTCGATAGCAAACTGGCATACAGGTTAGAATTTATACCAGGACAGGATTTTAAGGAAAGCAATAGGAAAAACATGTCTATGCCTATACCTCAATTGTTCTACCTATTCACAAGGACTCAGAGGAGTCAGAGGAATTTGCTCAATTTTATGCCCCTTTAAATGAAAGAATACTAAAAACATTGTTATTTCCAGTCTTAAAATTATAATAGCATCATATATGAAGTATAATTTAAGCAAGTTCTTTCAGAAGACCCAAAAAGCTCTGAGAAAAGAGCCTAAAAATGAACAGTAGGGTCACAGTAATTTATATTTCAAAAGTAAGCTAAAACCAGAACAGCCATGAACATTTATAAACTCACAACTGTCTATAATACATTGGCAGTGTCAGAAAGCTATTCAATCCAATATAGTTCTTTGAACAGCTGCATGTTCTGTAAAACCTAAACTATGTAGCACTGAAGAAAAGAACAAATCCTCTTACGTGACTGTGAAGTATAAATAAGTGTGGTGTACCCTATATTTCTCTTCCTCATAGTTTGTAAATAGTTTGAAACAAACTATGCACTATCTGTGCTTCTCTGCTAGCTGGAGGGGAAAGGATGCAGGATGTCCAAGTAAAAGTAACAGAAACAAATGAGAACAGTAGAATTCCATCCAGGCTACCCACAAAATGCAGTATTAAGATACTTAGATAATAGTAAGAAACACTAGGGCTACAGTTTACTGTTGACAACAAAGTGTTTTAACACATTACACCTCAGAATCTCAAATGCGGAAACTAAATCAATTAGATAAAACCCAAATAAACTTTACATAAACACTCTAGCATCACCCCATAATGCTCAACTTGAGGAAACAGTATGCAAATGACTATATTTTGAACTTCATACTTTCCTGAAGTCAGAAACAAAGCACCTCAATTAGAGATGATTAACATTTCATTTTTAAGTTCAGAAGATGTATTGATTGTCCCTTGAAGAAAAAAAATGATGGATTTTATCTCGTAATTAGAAAATACAAAACAACTTTATACAACAAATAAAGTAAAAACATAGGTGAGGGGACATGAAATACAGTTTGGGAAGGTCAGCACAGGAATCTAAAATACTTTCAGGTGTTTACCTGATAGGTTCCTGCCACCTTTTTAACCAGCTGCAGCAATTGGCCATTAGACTGAACATCCCTCTTCACTAGCCATCCAGAGCCATGAAAGCTACAAAAACTATGTGGACAGGACAGAACAACCCAAGAAGACCAGGAGAGAAACTGCAGAGGCGTAGATGTTGTCTTGTCACTGCTAGCAAGGAAAAAAAAGAAAAAAAAAAAAAGAAATACATAGTTAAAAAGAAATGCATAGTTAGCCCCTACGTATAACCAAGGCAAGCCATTTCCCTAGTAGCAGCCTGTTTATTCAGAGCGTGTCATATTCAGGCAGCCCCATGACAGTCTCATTTACATCTTTCACTTTTTCATCCTCTTACACTTCACCTGCCCCCATTTTACATATCTGGGCAGCAACAACAGAGTACTCACATAAAAAAATAATGCAAGACCACTGCGCCCAAGGAAACCTGCAAGTTAGAGCAGTAAGACATGTCAAGCTATGAAATTCCAGTGCTTGCCTTGCTAACATATCCCACAGCTCTGCTGTCTGACAGAAAATAAGGACCAATTTCAAGCATGAGTAAGGCTTGTAAGAACATAAAAGGATAAGACATTAAAAGCAAACAATGGATGTCCTACCCGTTAAGTATATTCATTTAACTGTCAAGTTCTTTTACACAAGAAGATCCCACAACAAGGAAAATCAGTGTGCTAGTGAGTACTTTGAGAAACTGGCAACTTAATATCTAGTAATCATCACTAAATTAAATAGAAGTATCAAGTACTTTCATCATTTTGCAATCCCACTTTCTACTCTTCAAGCAGGAGAAAAAAACAGAAAATATTCCTTTCTGATGCCGCTCTGTGGAACAAACAATGGAGAATAATTGTGTGATCATGTGTACATTTATTTCTTTGTATGCGCACTTAGCTATGAAGCAGTAAAGCTTATACAAACCATGCAGCTAAGTGCACAAAGATGCATAAGCTTTAAAATTCCCTTAGTTATTCAGCTACAATAACCCTACTGCGAACAGCAGTAGTTGTGCAGGTAAAGGCCTTTCACCAGCAAGCTTTGGGCAACTTTACTTCACGAGTTCAAATCCACAGCCTCCCTGGTAGGATGATGTATCCAGTCTGGCTGCTATTTTTTTCACAGCCGCCTGTATGGTGCTGTGGTTTGTATTTCTGGCTAAAACACTGCTGATAACACACAAGTATTTTAGCTATTGCTGGACAGTGCTTGCACAGCATCGAGGCTTTTCTCTTTCCCACCATTCCCTACCCTTCTCTACCCAGTAGGGTAGAGAGTACCCAGTAGGGTACGTAGGCTGAGGTGGGCAAGAGTTTGGGAGGGGACACAGCCAGAACAGCTGGCCCCAGCTGAAGGATATTCTATACCACATGGTGCTGTGCTCAGCAAAAAATAGCTCAGAGAAAAGAGGAGGAATCACAGGATTGTCTAGGTTGGAAGGGACCTTTAAGTCCATCGTCAAGTCCAACCATCAACCTAACAAACACTGCCAAAACCACCACTAAACCACGTCCCTAAGCACCTCATCTACCCGACTTTTTAATACCTCCAGGGATGGCGACTCCACCACTTCCCTGGGCAGCCTGTTCCAATGGTTAACAACCCTTTCTGTGAAGAACTTTTCCCTAATATCCAATCTAAACCTTTCCTGGTGTAACTTGAGGCTATTTCCTCTTGTACTACTGCTTGTTACTTGAAAGAAGAGGTTGAGCCCCACCCCCCTACAACCTCCTTTCAGGTAATTATAGAGAGCGCTAAGGTCTCCCCTCAGCCTCCTTTTCTCCAGGCTAAACAACCCCAGTTCCCTCAGCCACTCCTTATAAGGCTTCTTCTCCAGACCCCTCAACAGCTTTGTTGCCCTTCTCTGGATACACTCCAGCACCTCAATGTCTGCCTTGTAGTGAAGAGCCCAAAACTGAACGCAATACTTGAGGTGGGGCCTCACCAGTGCCGAGTACAGGGGGAATGTTTGTGGTTACTGTGTTTGTCTTCCCAAGCAGCCATTAAGCATGCTGAGGCCCTGCTTTCCAGAAAGCGGCTAAACATCTGTCCACTGATGGGTAGTGACTGAATTCCTTTTTATTCTACTTGAGCATGCAGCCTTTGCTTTCCCTATTAAACTGCCGTTATTTCTATCCACGTCATCTTCTATCTTCTCCCCATCCAGCAAGTCACTGGATACATCTTTAGCTGTTGGTCAGGATCAACCCACCACAGTCTGTCTTGGTGCCCAACGTGTGGCTCAAGATAATGACAGGTTTGATCTGAGCACATTATAGTTGTTAATTGGCAAGCTCCTGTGCTGGTCACTGAGCTTGATTACTTTACTGCATATTAAAGTCTAGCACTTGTTAGTGGTTGGGAAAGGCAGCGTGGGTTTCTCCTCCCCTGGGAAAAGGCAAAGCCATTCGTGGGATTATCTTTGCTCAAGGTCCTAAGTGCACTTGGTGGGTAATGTGGAAGGAAAATGTGAGAGGAAATCCAGTGTGTATGTCAAGGATATTTCAACTTGGGGAAAAATAACCCATGATTTGAGCTGTACATTACAGGAACAGTACAGCAGTAACCACTTGAACCAAAGGACGGTGAGCCTTGTTGGGAACCAGATGAGTGTGGCAGTGGCCCAACCCAAGTGGGTCTTGGCACCCAACTATCCAACATGCCACTTCCCCAGCACTGAGAGACCACTTCAGAGATGGGTCCCAAGTCATCCACTGTTCTTATCTGGGGAAGGGGCACGGAAGTAGGATGGGCTATGGAACAGGGGAATAATATCCATGCACATGTCATGGGACAGGGGATGGTGGTGAATGACATACCAACCTCTCCTCCAGAGTTTATCACAAACCTTGCAGAAGGAATGTGCACCTCAGCTCAGAGTCTCATATCACCTTAGCTCCCATTTTGATCAGCAACTTAAGCTAAAAAAAAAACCCCAACTGGATTCATATCAGAGTAGTTGAGATGTAGACAGATATTCCGTACTGCTAACTTGCCTCCATGAGCAGACTGAGAGCAGTGACACTTTGAATTATCACAGCAAGTTTTCTAAAGCTTGTTTCTCAAAATTGTTTTGTTTTCTAAAGGAAACTACTAAAGAAATTCCTTTTATATTTTAAATTATAAATAACCTCAAGCTAAGGTAATCTCAAATGATGCAGAGAACTGAATAATTAAATATGATAACTTTCCAAAGTTGTCATCTTCCCAATCCAGAACAACGAAAGTAGGGAAAAAAAATGAGGAACTATCCCTAACAAACATATTTTTTCCCTAATAAACTATGATGGTTTAGATAATTTATACAGGTAGGAACTGAGAACAACTCCTGGTCTTATGAAGCTGCTGTATTCAAGGATGCCTTTGTGTGGATCTGCCATCATTCAATGTCAGAAACAGGTCAGATTTCTTCCAGAGCAGAGACAACAGATACTTTTAAAATATTTATATTCTGTTATACAAGAGTACCTGAGAATAGCTTAGTGTGTGAAGAACAGAGAAGTTCCTAAAAAGGAGCGCAAGATGATTACAACTATTACAAGTATTAAAATTGGGCTCTGAAGAATCAAAAAAAAAACTCAAAAAACCCCACATGCAGTAGAATATGGTGCTTCAACCCACAAGCAAGTACCAACAAAGCTAACTTTGAGAACATAGCTACACAAATTTTCAGCTAGTTATGCTGAAAAGCAAAATGTAACAACTCAATGAACAATGTACTGACAAAAGCGTAACATTTTCAGTGCCTGAGCATCATCACAGAATAATTCCCATCCTGTATTATACAGATTGTCTAGCTTTGCAAATTGTCACAAAATTGATCTAAAGCACAGATATCACCCATAGCATTCAAATGGGATTCATGAGATGAAGAAAACTAGTTAAAGAGTGAAGAGCAGGGGATGACTACGTCGCAGCGGAGGAATCTTGTTTAAATACGAAACCCCAAAGGGGGGTGGGTGGGAGGTGACAAATAAGATAAAAAGTGTCCAAAACATGCCACTATAGAAAGAAAGGGCATTCAACACTGCTGAGAAAATTACGGGAGGGGGGGGCAAATCACATCATCTTATGCTATTTTGGAGAGACTGCATTTCTTGAACTAGCAATACACAAAACAATTGATCTCTGAAATATGTACGGAACATACTACATGTATTTTATATGTTGCATTAACAACATTCAGAAGTTGTTCCAGATATTACATCTGTCATCTTGAACTCTTCATGCTTGTGGAGATGAAATAAAACCAACATGCCCACAAGCTCAGAAATATGTAAAACTGTGTAGTTAAGCTAATATACCATTTAGCTAGCAGGTCTGCCCAAGCGTAAAGGACTAAGAATGTAAAAAATTCCCATTTTTAGGTATGAGAACAGAAAAAGTACTACAGAGACTAGGAAAAACGTGAAAGATAACCACATTAACTCTTTACACTCTAGATTTAGATCAAGAGCTACTTAGCAGCCCGTAGGTTATGTGATCCAAAGTACTGGGTACCAGCAAGTCCAATATCCAAAGTCATCTGATGAATAAGTTTATCTGCTTCCATATCAAAGTGCAAAACAGGCACCTTTTACACTTTTCACTGTCAGAGTTTACAGTAAATGTTCTGCCTTTGGTAGAGGCTTTTACGGTATAGATTTTTTTTTTCAGTCATATCAAGCTCTTACTTTCCTTAAAACATAATGAAATAAACCATTTAAAGCTGACCCTCCTCATAAAGTTTAATTATTTAACTTCCTACCGTGATGTTCCTTGCTTGACTTGTTTGAATTTTAATTATAAGAACACAGTATTTTAGTTATATTGCATTATATTTCAAACAGCAAACCAAGTGACTGAGCAGTGAAGAAAGCATATTCAGCAAAAACCTGAACAGCATCCTCTCTGCCAAAACTGCAGTGTAGTTAACAGGTGTATGAAGTATAAGCAACAGTTGTAATGTCTTGAGACTGAAGCATACCAGTATTTGTGAGAAACGGCTCTAGGACCGTCAGTTCTTCTGCAACGAAAAGTTAACTCTAAGACTGGATGTTCACTTCCCAGCCCTTCTTGTGGTCCCAAAAAGAAGCCCTAAAATCCAGTGAGATTGCTTCAGGCAAGTTTCCTCTGCTCGTCTCTTCCACTGTGGGAGTAGTTTTTGGGTGGGTTTTGTTTTGTTTTTAAATCAACTTTACAGAGACAATCTACTTTGCATTGCTTAAAGACTTACAAACCGGCCGCCAAACACCCACAGCCCGAGGCCGCCACTACGGTCACACACCGACGGTCTTTTACGTGGCGACACTGGAGCGGGGCCGGAACAAACTGTACCCGAGCTCCGCCGGCCGGGAGCCCAGCGG
>VZSZ01008633.1:879352-900954 GCA_013398815.1 Ibidorhyncha struthersii | reverse complement strand
GAGGGGTGCCGCAGGCGGCCGCTTCAGCGGCGAGGCGAGGGGCCGCCCTCGCAGCCGGTCCGGTGCATCGCCTCCTCCCTTCCCGGGTAGGTGCCGCTGAGCCGCCGCGGTGGCGGGGCGCCTTCATCCCGTCGGTTTCGGCCGGTTTCTGGAAGCCAGCCGTCACTGTTGGGGCAGCTCAGCTGGGTCGCGGCTCGGGAGCTGTTTGCGGCCGAAAACGCAGCTCTGCAGCTCAGGGGAAAGTGTGCCTTCAAGTAGCGCTTGATTCGCTTAGAAGAAAAACAGTCGGTATATCATGGTCTCAGCAGTCCAGGCAAGCAGCCCTGACTCTCTTGATAAGTTCAGACCTATCAGCCTAGGTAGGAACTACTTGCTGTCACAAATAAATACAAAAATCAAAGCTTAGGTCTTCGACACTACAGTCTTTGCGCATAGTATTTAAAAGAAGACAACAGGTACCTGGAACAAGCAGAATTGCAGCTCAAAGTAAGCCCGTTTCTGACGTGCTTTACTAATGATTAAACAGAAGAAAAAACTAATGTTTGCTATTCAAACTTCTGTTTGAATGCTGGGGTTTCTGACTGTGAAGGGAACAGTATGGAAAGATGAAAGTTCATTTTATAGCATTTCTGAACAGGTCCTAAAAATAAACCTTCTAATAAATATTTCGTAATGTTTTCTCCTGTTTTCATCATGTTTTCTGTTCCATTTCTCTTCCCTGCTGCATACCTTGTCAGTTTTCTCTTTTATGAACAGTGGCAAGTTAGAAGTTGTCCTACTCATGCAAAATGCCTGTGGTCCACGTAGTCTGGTTTCCTATCCCTGGCTCTNGAGGTGGTGAAGGAGAAAACAGAAAGATCTTAATAATGCAGCTTGTACCATTCAACAATCATAAAGGAAAATTGACTCTCAGCTAGTCTCAGTGCAGCTGCATTTGGTCCAACATCCAGTGTTCCAGCCCATATTGGATAAGACGGAGAAGGAACAGGGAACCATTAGCAGTTGGTTGGCTTTATTTTGTTGGCTGCATAAAACATGTCACTGATGAGCATTTTGGGAGACACTAGTTGCTGGAATTATGGAGCTGATTGATTTCAATATAACAGCTGTACAAACAAGATGATGCCACTTTCTACAGTGGCATCACATGTCCTTTTTATTCAGTTTATCGGGTGGTCTAAGATTCTAGGAGAGAGCACTAGTAGGCTACAACTGCTTTCCACAACTGGGGTATTAGGTAAGCAGCTCTAAGCTACGTTTAACTAGCCCACTTACGGCAAGTTTATAGTTGCATCTGCACTACAAAACAGCTGTAAGAAACAATGGAATCTCATCCTCTCCCCCCATTTTCTTTTTCAGTAGCATTACTTCTAAACAAGTGCTTGACAAGCAATTGCTCCACAGTGTCTGTACAACATTTACTGAAATCGTAAGGCTATTGAATTGCATAAGGCTTCAGTGATAACCAAATGGAACACAACGCGTTCGTGAAGGGTTAACTATTGCTTTGGCAGGGTCAGAAGTGGGCTGGAGTTTCCTGTAATCAGACTGGCAGGAGCAGCAATTAGGGCTTTAATTTCTTTTTAATAAAAGTCCTATCATAATTTTTGTAAGGAAACGACAGTTGAATAAATACACTACTAATTCTGTGCATGGGAACTGAAATATTTGCAATAAAAATATGGAATTTGCATTGAGTTACATGTCTTATTTAAAGTCAGAAGTCACAGGAAATCAGCTTAGGAGAAGGCTGAACTGCTGGTATGTAGGGGAAAAGACCTGTTTCCATTACCCCACTGTACTGAAAACACAAGGTAGCACTGTTATATCTGGTGTAATGTCCTCAAGAACATTGCACTCGGAATTTTCTTTTGCTTTATTTACTGAAAAACTGTGTCAAAGTGAGAATGATGTAGCTAAACGTCAAAACAAGATTGTTTAAAGTAACTATGAATTAGGCCTCATGTACACCGCAGAACCTCTGCCCCAAAGCAGTGTCAGCATGCTTGCGCTGGTAGAAATCTCCAATGTAAACAAAATCAGCAGGTGCAATGCACAGTTTACTATTTTGTTGTCAATCCTTTTGCCTCAGAACAGATGGACTTTCTGCATCCTTCTTATTAGTCTGCTTTTCTGTAATGACCAATACAGCCATTTGCCCAAATTAATTAAAATGACACTGTTAGCAACAGTTGGTGATAAATAAATTGTCAAAATGTTTTCCTGTGTATGCTTCCAGTGCAGTTAGGGCTCAGAAGAGCTCTCATGAGGCCCTTTTTGTCCTGTGATCTTGCTGTGCTTTTTGCCAGTCTCCCAGCAGATGATAGGTCAGCGATGGGCTCATGGATTGAGAAAAAAGGTCTAGGAGATCCAGAGCTGCAGCAGTCTCCAATCTAGTGCTCCTCCTATCTGCTGAATGAGGGGCACATAACAACCAGAGAATCCAAATCCAAATCTTTAAATATGTTAACAGCCCTTGAGATGTACTTACGGCATACATTAAGATCCGTGAAAGCAGGAAATGGTGGAAGAGGAAAGCAGGCTTCAGTCATTTCTTTTGTGCCAAGAATTTCTGGAAGTGGGGGCCCAGAAAGTAAGGTAAGACTTTCCTTTCTCTGAGCAGTTTTCTTGAGGATCAGTCTTCACCTTACAGGGTTCTTTCCATTCTCCAGAAAGACCACCATGTACATCAACATGTATGTAAGAAGAAATGAATCCTCAAATACCAGACTCTTGCCTGCTCATATACTTAGTAGTAGGGAAGGGCACGAGCTGACTTCTCCTCCTTGCATTTCTGAGCAACTTGCTGGTTGTGCTTGAAAACTTCGAAGGTGTGCTGTAGTAGGGTCCACCTTATGCTCGGGAAATCTTACCTGTTGCCTTACCAGAAAGATGAGTCTTAGCAGAATGAAAGCAAGTAGATCAAAATTGAAGTGACAAGCTTATTCCACATCAAATACATTTAGGATGCTATAACAGAAGGGTTTCTTCAGGTTGTTATCCAATGTTGCAGCACTTCAGAGTGCTTCAGTTGTGTTCCTCATCACTTGATAGAGACCTTTAGTAATGTGTTTAGGATGGTATGGTTTTAATTACATCTGTCACCTGAAAGCTATTCTAGTTGCAAGTTCTGGGCCTCATTAGCTGCTCTTTCTAATAAGCCTTTTAAGTTTTTTCTTTCCTGTTAGCGCACAGACATTGGGAGCCTGTTCTCTGACACTTGGTTGCTGGCATGTCTCATAAAGGCACTCTGGGTTTGAGATATTACGTGCTCATAAACAGTACTGAATTGACTAGGTATGCTTGAGTTGATCTTCTTCGTAGACTAGTGATAAATATGTATAGACAACGTATATAGTTTGCACTGCAGGTGTCGTGACCCTCGCGCAGTTGTGGTGGTCTGAGAGGTTAAGTTGTGCAAAGGCTCACAAAATAAAGGCAGGTGTAGAAGTGTGGTGCTGGCTAGTTAACGTGTCAGCCATGCTCTTTAAACCTGTGAGCTGGACCTTTTCCGATGACAGTCATCCATTTTTTCTTTTAATCACAAGGTACGTCCAAAAGTTAAACTAACGAGGCAGTCTAATTTAGTTGCTGTTCCTGTAGTGTTGTGTGCTCTGCCAAGAACATCGAAGCAAACAGACATCTTTCATTTTTAATATAATTTCTCAACTCACTTATTAGTTAACCATTTGTGTAAAAGTCACTAAAAGGACAATAAGAAGCTACTCAAAAATTAAGTAATGACACATAACATGATGGATCTGAAATATAAAAGTTAGCTGGGGTTGTATTTTATCTTGGTAAACTGTGAATGTATTTGTAGGTTGTCTGCCTTGATATTTCTCAGGATGTCATTCGTACCTTTTACTTTTGTCTTTTTTTTTACAGTTCTAAAAAATAAAATAAAATTGATGTTAATTACATTTAACAGGTAGCCTGATTTTATAAGACACGTTTTTTGTCTCTCAGAAGTTAAGTAGAATCAGAATACTTACTTCTAGATCACTGATTCAGATCATATAAAAGGCTTCACAGCATTTTTCCACTTATCGGTCACATATCTCACTTTAGAATATCCATAGCTAAAAAAACCAAAACACCCAAAATCTTGTCCTGAATATGACATTTAAATTATGCTTCAGGCATAGCATTACACAAACTTTTTTTTTGATGACTTGGGATTTTTTTTTGTCAGAAACAGCTACCCCACATACAGAAAACAGAATCCTAGGATTTCTTCCCTACATTTTCCAAAATGATTGCAAACAGCAACTCCTGACTAATCATTTAATTCAAATTTTTGTGTTAGATTCTCATATTTGTTCAGTGCTTACAGTGTACTTCAGCTGTTAAAAAATAAATAAATAACAACAGAGCTCCTTTGTTTCTACAAAGTTTTATCCCAGCAGTATGCCTCTCAGTTCCTGGTGAGGAAACGTCGAGCAAATTCTTTCATGGAAGAAAGTAAGAAGGGAAATTTAGAAAGAGAGTGCATTGAAGAATTATGCAATAAGGAGGAAGCCAGGGAAATCTTTGAAAATAATCCTGAAACTGTAAGTATCTGATGAATATCTATGAGATAGATAGTAGTTTTTTGCAGAGGGAAAGCTGAAAGTACATAGAATTCACACTGCACAGCTAAAAAAAACCCAAACCACCATGCAGACGAAGAACTGCTTTGAAATTCTTTTGTGTATAGAACCTGCACAATTAATAATGACGACTGTGTAAGCAAAGAGAATAGCTGAGTAGATATTATTTTAATTTCCAGTACGGATCACCAGTTTTAGACCACAGTTGTCTGCAACCATTCCATGTGGGGAAATTCTGTTGGCTTCAATTAAAATTTTACACAGAGGATGCACGGCAGTGCAGCCCTTTTAATGAAGGGATTGGACTGCGAGCTTTTTTCCTAGTGGCAAGAACTCTGTTCCTCAGTTCATTCCCACTGCACGCTATTTAATATTAGGTATATTTTATTCAGTATTGTACTATAAAAGGGTTATTACAAAATATATGTAGTTAAAATGAATTCTTGCTTTGCAAACTATGTCAAGTCCATGTTCTGTCTTTGATAACATTGCATGTGTTTGGATATAGTGATTGTTAAGATTGAATAGTTCCAGTAATCAATAATCAGTTGTTTTTAACGATTTCTGGTTTAGTAACAGTTTTCACTTTGGTACGAATTGCATGTGAGATGTTCAACCTGTTCCAGGGTTATTTGTTTATTTTAGGGTGAAAAGGGGAAATAAAGGAGGCTACTCCACATCCAATGACAACATTGGGCAAGATTCTCTCATTGAAAGAGACAATTTTCAAAGTCATTTTGACACTCAATTGATTTTCATTTCTTCACTTTGAAAGTGTCCAGTTCAGTACAGTATCTTAATCTCTCCACTGAGTCTTGTGTTTATTAAATAATCTGGTGTCTCAGCCTAAACAATAGTGATCTAAAAAACTCGGTCTATATTCTGTGAGTCAGAGTGACTTTTTCTTTTTTGCTTCTTTTGTAGTTATAATACCAATATACTTTAGAATGTATTCAGTGATGTATTTTGCTGTAATTCTATCTGCTTTAATTTTTTCTCACTTTTTGTTTTTCTCTTCTTTCTGCAGGAGTATTTTTATCCCAAATATTTAAGTAAGTAAAAAAAACCTGAACAACTCTAGTATATCATTCGTTGGTCGTCTTATTTGGATAATGCTGGTTTAGTTATTCTGCCCATAGCGCTTGAATGATTTCCATGCTGGTTATAATGCATAGTAGCTCCTAGGCAGTTCTGCGTGCTTAGATCCTAGCAGAGGCACTCAGAAGGTTGGTATGTGATCAGCTGTCCTTAATATGCCCAGACAAGTTTTCTGATTCAAGCTGTGAGAACAGACTCTTTGAAGATGCCGCATATAAGCTGTTGTAATTTCAGTCTAAATAAGTGTTTGTATCATAAGCAGATTGTGTGGGTTTGTGCTTGCAGGCTGCCTTGCCTCCCATCGAGCAGGGGTTTTCAGGGTTACTGCAGTTACTCCAGATTCTCCAGCTGACCTGAGGGCTTGTGTCAATGGTAAGTGCTGCTGTTAGATACTTTACCTAATACACTCAGATCTAAGAACACACATGTACGTGGCTCGAAAGCAGTTCACATAGGCAGAAAAAGAGACAAATCTCCATTTAACTCGGGTAAACTCAATAATCTGGAACAGAAATTGACAAAAAATATTAGGCAAGACCAAGCATTTTCAGAGCAAGTTGTGTAAGTGACTGTTTTTAACTTTATAAAGCATGCTGGAAAAGAAACATAATTAACAAAATGGAAGGCAGAATTCTTCCAGAAACATAGAAATGTGTCCTACACCAACCCACCAATATTCCCTTGTATGTCCTCTGTACTGTACCATGTCTTTAATAGCTATGCCTGATTCTTTGCGTCTCAGAAGTCCTGTTCTGTCAGTTAAGGGAAGAGACCATCTGCTTAATTCTCCTTTGTGCCACTCTGGCCCGTAGTTACATTCTAGCCCTTCATGAAATGGGTAACATTACCCGCTAAATAATTCGAATATTAGCTGGAAGACATAGTCATTGACTCCAGACACAAGAAGGTCACAAAGCATGAAGCTTGTGATGTTGCTCAAATAGTTTATTTTTTATGCCTATACATTCACACATCCAGTGGGAATTGTTTTATCTAGTAAATTCACAGGACACAATCTGTTCCTTATTCCCTACTTGTCACAGTTGAAACATCTCTCTAAACGTCTTAAACCTTTAAACCTTTGCAGCCAGGTTACATCAAAGAAGCTTGCAGTTAGTTTGAACAGGGATGCTTATTCTTAACCATCTGACACTATTTTTGTCATTGAAAACAACGGAAGGCAAAAAAATCCTTAACAATTACACTGCACATGGTCATGGATGAACGTATTTTCCAGATCACTTGGCCAACGTGACTGCTGTCACAAACTAAAATGTACTCCCATTCATATCACTCTTTCTCACTCTCATTAGAGGTCCTGGGAGGAAAGGATTTAGCAGAGTTGTGTGAACGTGCAGTGTTTCTGTATTACCCAGTGAAAACAACTAATTTGCTTCATAGCCATTGTATTTCTCCATTTGGGTTCATATTATAAAATCAAATTAAATGAACTGTTACTATTGGTCAGTCACCAGGATAAAGGAGAAGTAAAGAGAGTATGTGTAAAATTTTCAAGTGTTTTTAAGGCTGAAATGTTCAGTGAAATTTACGCACGTTTCTGGAAAGAAGCTACTGCTGAGAAAGGGGAATTCAAAATTCCCACTAAAACTATATAACTTTTTTTTTAATGTGTTTTCATTGAGACAAAGATTTTGTGATACTGATATCAACAGATTTTGTTTTTAATTTTAAAGGTTCTGTCTTTCTGAACTTATCAATCCAAATTGTTTTGATATTGTCAAAATGAAAACTCCAGTTTTCCTAATGAGAAATAATTAAATAATTATAAGAATTAGTGTATAATAATACAGTAAATCATTTAAATCTCAAGCTGAA
The DNA here is from genome assembly GCA_013398815.1 of Ibidorhyncha struthersii. Taxonomy (NCBI): domain Eukaryota; kingdom Metazoa; phylum Chordata; class Aves; order Charadriiformes; family Charadriidae; genus Ibidorhyncha; species Ibidorhyncha struthersii. The sequence goes on along the minus strand of VZSZ01008633.1, from coordinate 893,428 downwards.
ACAAGTCAAGGAGTAAAAGTAACAATGCAAACAGAATGGAAAATAATTTTGTTGTTTTCATATTTGTCCAAATGATTTATTTCAGAACACAAATGAACACACATTTAAGGGGACACATTTCTGGATAAACAATTACAAAAATTTGTGATTATATTGACTTTTTAATCCCCATCTAGGAAGGAAAAGGAAAATAGTCACAGGAATAGGAGACTATTTTTCATACTTTTCTAATCCAAGCAGGTATCTCAGCTGCACCTTTAAGTCTCTAAACACCTGTATCCCATAAATCTGTTTACTTAATTGCTTTTGAAAATAAGCACTTATAAAATCCCTGCATTTACATCTATCCAGCTCACCATGACACATCTCATGGGTACCAGAACCCCTGAGTGGCAGAGGATACAGGTACCACGATATATTTCTTGCTACCTACCCTTTCTATTGCAGACTGAGTATATCTTCCAACATTTAGTTGTTGTCACAAATGTTTATCAAAAAGCATTGCTGAGTAGTAGGTCAGAAGGCACCCTGAATTGGGAGAAGAGGAACATGAGGCCCAGTTTTGGAACAAATGGATGCTACGTTACTGTACCTGCAGTGACATCTTAATCATTCATCTGTGGACGTTACCTCTGTGTCCATCCAGTCCTATCCATCCTGTCTTGTCTTGTCTTCTTCCTCTAATGTATTTTACCAGTTCTCGTTTTTTCGTTCATTGGTTTCCTCAATTTTCTTGCCCTTTATATCCCTAATTCACCTCATTCTGTCTTTTCGTGTTTCACACTGCCAACCCAATCCATCTTCTCTCAGTTCAGACTCTCACAAGCCATCACAGCCTTTTGCTCAGAAACATTTACAGTCAAGTTTGTTCCCCAGTCGCCCACTCTTAGGGTAACTCCATATATATCACTTATGAAATACTTCGCTCATACCAAGCTTATAACACACTTGTTCCTGGACCTACAAAAGCAGTAAATAATCGAAAAAGAAAAGCTATAGGGAGTTGTAGAACTTACGTTTGGAAATTGCTGTGAAGGATCCATACGTAAACCCCATTTATTTCTTCTGCACAATTTCTTCTGTCAATCTTCATCTGCAGCTGGAGTCCATTGGTCTGCAATATGAATATTACATGACATGCAGCACCTGTTCTAGAGGTGCTCTGCAGTTTTGGGGCTTGGCTGGCCTCTGGGCTTTTGCATTTACTTGCAGCATAATTTAATTAGAAGCAGATTTAATTGACAAATAGACTAACACAGGTTTTGTTAAGCTTTCTTAGTCACAGAAAGCTAAACTTTCTATGGGGCTCAGTTCTTTAGTTCTTCTGAGCGAAGTAAGAAACATTTAAGAAATCCAGTGAGGCCTTAGGTGCAGAATCATAGCAAGTTTCGGTCTTCAGGAACATTGCCTTTCATTCCACTTTTTTGAATCTAAATATCATAAAAATCCTTTATTCTTTTAATTCTGCTATCTGTTCTTTTAGGACACTACTTTTATTTTATTTTATTTTTTAAACATGCCTCAGAATGACATCCCAGAGCTTTACAAGAACATAACGTTAAAGTAGAAACTATATTTGTAATGTGTGGAGGCCTGCAGAAAAATAATCCATAAAGCTGCCAGCATATTCAGAAGACACAAATAGAATGATGTCTTATGTGGTATGTGAATGTAAAATTATGAAAATGGGGGGAAAAGTTAAAAGAACTTTATGTTTTTGGTCAGAGTGAAAAAGGCAGTGAATTCTATATTCTCCGCCCCAGTCTCTGTATTCTGAGCCTTGCTTTCTGAGGTCTTGCCAGCATGTATAAAGAGTCTTCAGTCACTCTTTATGATCCAAATTTTTTTGTCATTGAAGTTAATATTTGTAAGAGGTGGCAGTGTTAGACACTGATGTGTCTAGTCTACCTACAGGACCTGGACAGCCAAGGTAACCTGAGGCATTAGTTTCTCTGTAGATGTCACCCTCCTTGAACAGAGAAACTAATCTCTGTAATCCTGAGTTCTTCGTATTGTTGAAACTTTGGTATTTCTAGTGAAATTTGTGGTAATGTGATGGGACAGCGCACTGTTCTTTAAAAAGTGAAATACATCCTCAAAATGTAATGAAAATAATATAAAGTCTGTGTTTGGTCACATCTTGCAGGGATTAACGTGGCTTAGTGAGTCATTTGTTTTCTAGTTGTTTTCTTTCTGACAAAGAAAAAGTACTCGTGACTTTGTTTTTTCTCAGTCAGTTGCAAATTCTTGCTGACAGAATTAGCAGCAAGATGGTTGTAGTGTACGTGATGTTACACACCAAGCCCTTTCCCATTTCATGAAAGGTGAAAGGTATCTGTGGGAAGAGAAGAAGAAAGACTAAACTGATCCTTGAGGAAAAATAACCCCAAATAACAAGTATTTCCAATGTTTCCATCCCACAGAAATTTCAAACCAGTGTAGCCCTCTGCCGTGCCATAAAGATGGATATAAGGATTGCATAGATGGACAAGCCAAATACACATGTGTGTGTAAACCAGGATGGCAAGGAGAGAAATGTGAAGAAGGTATAGTTTCTAATCTCATTATGATGTTAGTTTTCAGGGACACAATTATAGTTCTACTATTATTGAATAGTATCAGATCTTTGAGTATACCCACACAGTTGGACCATGGATGCCTTCCCACAAGTTGAGATTTTTATTTTGTTTTCCTTCTAGATATAAATGAATGTGAAGACTTAAATGGAGGTTGTAGCCAACGCTGTTCTAATTTACCTGGAAGCTACCGTTGTTTATGTGAAGATGGCTACTTCATGCATTCAAATAAACGGGATTGCGGAGGTAGGAAGTGAGACTTAAGGAGGACATCATTACATGACAGTACATTGCCTGCTGACTAGAGGGGAAAGATTTTAGTCCAGTAGTTCCGTAAATGCTCTAAGTCAGCAGAAGCTTGCATTGCCTCTAAAGATGCAGTCCTGCTTCAACCTGGCTACTCATTCCACCTACAGCCTTACACCGCTGCAAACATTTGCATAACTGTATAGTGAACCAGGTCAAGGAACTGAGGTGTGTTAAAACCAATTCAGGAAAAAAAAAAAAAAGAAAAGAAAAAGGGGAAAAAAGAAAAAATGAGACTATATATTAGATTCTGTTTCCTTATTAGAGCTCGTAAAACTTGTTTTGGTGACTAATCAATTTCACATACCCTTTAAGCATGCTGAACCAAGAATCTAGAGTGGTGCGACCAGCTAACAGTGTTACCATGGAAATCCTGTCTGCTAAACACTGGTTTAGGCTGAATCACTCCTAATTAGTGATGCTGCTCTTTTGGGAGTTTGAAGTTAATTGGAGAAGAAACTATTAATGAATCTGAAAATGCTCTTAATGGAGAGAAAGATTTGTCTTTTACTCACCCAGTACAATTTTTTCTGTACGTGCTTGTGTCTGTTATTATTGGCCATGACCTATGTGCTTCATTCCATTCCAGATAAAGACTATGTATTAACATAATTAGCAATTCTTACTGCATAGTTAGAAAAAAATACAATCTCATTCCATTTTAATGTCATATTTTATTGCTGAACTGTGCCAACAGCTTTGGATAATGTTAAATTCTGTAAGAGGCCAGACTTGAGGGCACCTCCTGCTGTCATTTCCGTTAGTCTTGTGTGTGCGTGTGTGTGTGTGTGTGTGTGAATGAATAATTTCCAGAGAAATTCCAGAACAGAAGGTTGCTGTTTTGTCAAAAAAGGCAGTAAGATAAGTTGGTTACAATCTCTGTAATTCTTGGAAAGATACTGGGAAACTTGGTTAAAAAAAAAATCAAAGAGAAAAATACACCAATATACCTCAGTACCTAGAGTACTAGCTTGGTCATTTGATAAACTGGATTTAAGTGTTTCATTACAGCCAACTACAAAATTATACACATAGGAGTTTGGAGTACACACGATAACTGTAGGAAAGTAGGCCGAATTCAGGATAGCTTTGACTTAAAAGTTTTGGTAATCCTAGCAAGCCAGTAGGAGAATCTGTCTCCCTGTGCAGCTCCATTTCCACAACTACTACAAAACCACTGAGAAAACTAGAATGATCGCTGCACATACAAATGGGAATTGAAGTACTAGCAGGGATCTGATATTTTTCTGTCTACAAGACATTTAGTAAGATTGATACTATATGCTGCATCCAGTTGTCACATCTGCTTTTTGAAAAGGACATTGAAAAATTGGAAAAACCACAGAAGATAGACACTAAAATTGTTTGAGGGATGGAGAGACAGTGAGGGACTTGAACACCTGTCAGCATAGCCAATTAAAAGACAATTGTGACATGAATTGATCGTAGCACGTAAGAAACGCTGATAGGATTATCTCCTGTCTTTCTGGATGTCTTTTTCTAAGATAGGATTGTATTATGCAGTCTGGTTTAGCTTATAGGAAATCTGCAGACTGTTTCTCTGCCTTCCTGGACATGCATCCCTTTTCATGTTATCTGTAGAACACACGAGAGAACGAGAAAGTCAGACAGAGAATTTGTTTTTCACTGAGGGCATGCAGAAGTGCCTTTTAGAGACCTCTGGAAATCTTTATGGCTATAGCTTAGTCTACTATGAAATCATAGTAAACCTAGCAAGAAAGACACAGTTTGCCATCCTCACTTGTTTGCACAGTTTTGTATGGAGTTAGGAAAAAATGATATGCAAGAAAGCAGCTTGTTTTTAATGACTTGTTTGTATTTCTAGATATAAATGAATGTGTGTTACATCCAAACATCTGTGGGACAGCCACCTGTAAGAATACCCTGGGGAAATATGAATGTGAATGTGCTGAAGGCTACACATATAATTCAACTTCCAAGACCTGTGAAGGTAGGTCTTTCCCCCCTCCTTTTCCCTTTCTTTTATCTTCCTTTTTTGTTTTGTTTTTAATTTTTTGTTTTTAATCCACTGCTATACCAAGCTTTCCGAGGCTCAGTATATAGTATAGTATATACATTCAGTCAGGCTATATTACATGTACTATATATAGTTGCAATGACTTACTCCCAGCTGCTGGAGGGTTTTACAGTACACTCCCATGTCCTACTGTATGCCAGATAACTTTCTCAGTTCATGGGACCTCTCCTGTCCCACCGTAGACAGGACTTCCGGTCCAAGCTCTCTAACCAGCTAGCAGGTTTCTTTCACAGAACTTGGAGCAATATGTTGAGGATCTGGACATTCCTAGAGTGTCTTGTATCTTGTTTTTAAGCATCATTACAGTTATAAGGATGGAATATTTGGTGTCAATCAGTTTAATATATACCCCTAACTCAAGACAAGTTATAACAAAAGCAATTAAAAGTACTTATTTGGCAATTCCAAACTGGGCAAGACAGGAAGATTTATAAAGAGGCAATCGTCAGAAATGAAAAATGTACATAATCAAATTGTCTCAAAAACCTAAAAAGCTTGTCCTTATCCATCTGATAGGCTGTTTAGGTGCTTATTTAGCCCTCAAGGCCAGGGGCTTATTCTCTGTCCTTTTTATGTCCTTAGATCTCAGATATTGGAAAGAGCTTTTCACTAGGGTCATTGAGTTCCATTTAAAATAATATTTAAGTGTCTAATCCTTCTGCGGGGTATGTAGTTATGCTAGAAGGTAACAGCATTAAAGTGAACTGATCTCCATTCTAGGCTGGAAATGACAGCATAACAGTCGTATAAAAGATTTTGTGTAAGAGCCGCACGTTTAAAAAACATTCCTAAATATCCAGAAAAGGAGCTATGAAAAAAGGAACTGCACCAAAAGAATCTTTCCTCAGGAGCATTCTTATCTGAAATGAAAATCTGGAAGAAAGAACTTCAAGACAAAGTTCTGTAACAATTATAGCAAAGTGGAAAAGTACTGATAGCTAGCGGTAAAGCAGCAAGAAGCCATTCATACACAGACTATCATAAAATAACTTTTTCAAGTATTGAAACTATTTGCATAGTTGTCCTAGAACATATTTTATTTCTTTCTACTTGTTAAAGTTTCTGTGTAGTACACACAGCAGAAATTAAATTTCAGCTGTAGAAGAGATATATAAGCTCTTAGAGTTTTACTATGAAGGGAAATTTTCTCCATTGCCAGTTTAAGAAAAACACATCAGTGACTGATTTTTATTTTAAATGCTGCCTTTATGTTACTGCTCAAAAGGACACAAAAGTAGCTTCTTCCTGGCTATGAATCTTTTGCTCCATGGCTTTTCATGCAGCTTTCTTGTGACAAAGCTTTGCACAGTGGTAATGATTACATATTCATATGTTTGCTTTTTGTCCAGTTACTATGGGATTAAAACATTACTGAAAATTTTGCGTCCCTGTGTGCACTGAAATGGGAAAAACTTCACAGTAATTAATCTAATTCTTTCTCCTCTTAGTACTTTCTGCAGATACCTGGGTTGAAAATTGAATTTAAGTATTATTTTTCTTCTGAAACATGGATTCCAGAGGGTTGCAAGATGAGGACATTAAAATGAGCAAAGTCTTACCTCCTGGAAGGAGGATTATACTGCTAAGCTTTCAGACCTTGTTGTAGCCACATTAAATGAGTCACCAAATCCTGTCTAAGGACAAGATTGTGCAGACCAACAGGAACGTAGCCTTACAGAAATACTAAATGACATTAGTTTTTCATTGTCATATTGCATGTAGGTGGCCAAATTCAGTTATGTGTATTAGAATAATTGGGTTTACATACATTTATGCACAACTTTATCATGACAGATACAACTAGAGTGGAATAGAAGAGGGTTGTTTTTTTTTCTTCACCCATTCCTAGGAGAACGTTGCTACAGTGCTTCATTCCCACATTTTGGGAGACACTATCAGTGGAAGATATCTGTACAGTCCAGTGTTTGTTTCATAGAAAACATGCAATTTTAGATACAGAATTTGATTATCATCTCACCACCTTTGCAATTTCAAACACCTTGCCAAAAAGAAGAGGTAGTGGGAATCAGTAAGTATGATTATAGTGCTAGAGGGGTCCGTCTTGCAGTCAGTATCAGGGAGGCAAACTAAGCTGAACCCATATTTTAAAGAATGACCTGAGTTTTGGCATGTCTTTCCCCATACTATTCTTCCTTTGCTGAAGGGGGAACTTCTCTTTAAGAAGTGACTGAACCAGTTAAACAGCACAGAGTATGTCTGTATTTCAGGTATTTGTCCCTCCCTAGCACATAGTCTGAAAATTTGAGACAGGAATCAGGGTTTCCCCTTCCTACATGAATTGTTTAACACACAAAATCCTGCCCCCACATTCACGCTCTCAGAAAATCACCATATTTCCCTAGCATTATATAGAGTAGCTCCCTTCTAGGGCATGGTATGCAGCTCCTTTGTGGCTGATTTTATCGTATCTTAGCAACTTATCCAGAGCAAGCTATTTTAGCCTTCCACTGAAACAGCTGTATGAACCCAGGATGCTGCTCAGATTCATGGGTTTGTGTGAATAGCTTCTACTGACTGTTTTATGATACGGGACTGACATTTGGACAGATCTGTGGGAAGCCTTTGAAATAGCTCAAACAAACATGCAAAGATGCTGACTGCAACTTGGAAGAAAAAAAAAAGTGGGATAATTATAGCATAAATGAATAAAACAAACTTTCAAAAAACTTGGTTCCCTCCAGCCTGTGCATGTCAGCATTTTTGTAGCAGGACAATTAGCCCTGCATGGGGAGACCCTGCCATTTGGACTGATCAAGGATTCCAGAACATCTGCTGAGTAAGGAGACTTCATAGCTATCCAAGAAGCTTGCCTGTCCCTCTGCTGCTATAGTACACTCTGGAGGGAGACCTTACCCTTGAGCAGTAGGTTCATTTTGGGTAATGGAAATTTACACCCCTGCAAGACTGGTGCAAGTCTCCAAGTAATTGGTTTAGTGATAGAAATTCATCTGTCAAACTGTGTGATAAGTTTTCATAATGACTTCATAAGTCTCTCTTTGTCAGCAGGCCCTGGGCCTAAGGAACATGCTCAAAATTAACTGCTGCTTTCCGAGAATTCGGCACTCAGATTTACTCAAGTGCTGCTGGTTAACCAATGCTTGTAGTTTTACTTCTGTACTGCTAGGTGTTCAAGTACTAGAAGGGGTGCAGGATCTTTCACAGAGAATAATGCCTCTTAAAGTGTCTGAACCAAGTCATGCTCCTCTGGGAAGTGTACGGGAAGAGAAGTGCTTCTTGAAGCGTCTCTACTCCAGTTACTCTTGGGAGGTGTTAAATTTTTTTAATTCCATTTACATCTCCACAGTGAAGCAGGCTATAGGGTTCGGTTTTGGGGTGGGTTTTTTCCCTTCTCTCTGTGTGCTTAGGACTAGGTAAATTTCTTGGCCTTTTCAGATCCCAAAATGATCGTAACCAGAATGACTTATTCCCCACCCCCTAAAAAGAGGCAGGATAGGAAAGGACACAGAAAGTGTTCTCTTCACCCATGGCATAGGATGGCTAGGCTATGGTTTGGATTTTGTCATTGCCTTATTTGCACGTTTGCTAGGATGCAAAAACAACAGTGACAAAACCAGTTTCATGTTCTAACACCTAATCTTGTAGTCTTAGTTTTAAATAGATATCAGAATGCCAGTCTTCTTAGGAAGTGACTTTCACAGCAGAATCCCTTTCATCAAGCTGAGCTTGCAATTTACTGGGTTAGGCAACCCCCATCAAGAGCATAAACAATTTAGTGATTTTTAAATGGAAAGGAGTATGCATGCCAAACAAAAGAGCATGAGGTAATCTATTGTAGCTGGAGGAAATGGAGGAGTCAAACAGTTGTATGTAAACATCAGCAAAATATTTCTTAACAGCTGACCAAATCCTGCCATGTGACTAATGTGCGAGCATTATCTCCAAAGCATATGGAAAGAAATTTGAATAAGGCTCCAAAATATATACTTAGATGTTGCAATCCACCCTCGTGTCTTACTCCCCTAAGTAGTACTACAGGTGACAGAGGCCAGAATGAATGAAACAGGAATTAAACCATGAGTAGAGGGTTGGTAATTTACAGTTGCAGGTGTCTGCACGTGTGTGCATACATACACACCTGCAGAGAAACACTTTTCAATAGGACAGCTTTCTCAAATCTGAGCAAAGATAAAACTCTTAGCACTAGCAAACATTCACCTCTGATGAGACTATAGTTTCAGACACAGTCACGATTTAATTTACGTGCTCATTATTTAAAACTAATTCAAGTCATGAGGATGCAATACAGAAAACATTTGCAAAATGTCAGATCAACTTGAACAAACATTCAATACTCTTTCTGTATTAACAATTACTTTTACTCACATATCTGACATTTTGGATGGATGAAGCACTTGAAGGAGTAGAGAGAAGCAGAATTTCCCGTGTAACCTTTTCTGCAGCTATGTACCTAAGACCAGTTAGAATTTGAACAATCCAAAAAGCCAGTCATAACTCTCCAGTTAGATTTTAGGAACTGTCTTCCAGGGCATATCAGACCATTCCCCAGAACAGGAAAACACGATGACAACACGTGCTGGTCAAAGCCTTGAGGTCTTCCATGTGTCTTTATGACCCAGTGTATCCTCAGAGAACCCTCCCGGGGCAGGCAGTGAAACTGTGTACAGAGCAGTTGATTTGAGCTCATTGTTTGTACAAGTACTGTGATCTTAATGCAAAGAACTCCCATCTTGTTTCTTTTCCTATCCCTCACCCCCTTGCAGGAGAGCGCGCTCTTCTAGTGAAATGGAAACAAGGAGGTGGTGGAGCTGGCTGTAGAGCGCTAATGCCATGTTGGCACAGCTTGAATATACTGCAGAATTCTGTATTATATCCTATGCCTTTCAGTAGAATGCCCAAGGCACTTGATACACTTCTAGCGTGCAGTGCAATCATTCTTAAACTTCCTAAGTTATCTCAAAATGGCATTAAAACTCTCTCCAAAAAGAGGAGGAGGAAAACCTCACTGTTGTATTCCATCAGCCTGCTACGCAGCAGATGGTTCTCAGCTTGACAGAGCAGAGGTAAGCGATCATTCTGGAGTTAATAGAAGTGACTTGGAAGAGTCCTCAGTAGTTCACACAAAGAGGGAGCATGAAAGTTGGTATCAAATAGACCAGCCCACATAAAGGGCCATCCAGCTTCTGAAGGTCAGAGGGCAGAATGGGAGATGAGTGGAAAGAGTTAGAAATCATGCAAACGCCAGCAGAAGACTGTATTTGAATCCTGTAGCTTACACAGCCACACATCAGATTGCTGTATCAGCAGGAAAGCTGACATGGCACGTGGCTGGATCTTGAGCTGAACTTTAGTTCTGGCTGTATTAGCTGCAGTACAAAACAGTACAGCTTTTCCTTCTGATAAGATCATGTACATGGGAGTGTAAGTCTGAGCACAGACCCCTTGCACTGATAACTTAGAGCAAAGGTGAGGAAGAAGGGATATTTTAGTAAGAGAGAACTCTTCAGCCAAGCAGGACACCAGTTTCCTCAACTTATTAATGAATTGCTGGCCATTTAAACAATGTAGAAACTGCTAGCACTTGGCAGTAAAGCAACTCGCCCATGGTCTTTAACTGCAGAAGAGGTAGAACTGAGAATAGCATCCACAGACTGTTAAATACAGTATCCTGTTTTGGAGGGGGATTGTGCGTTCTCACTACAAAGTAACAGTTTCTCCAGTAAGGTATTGGAGTTTTTCTCTTCTTTTCCTTTTCCTCTCTCCTCCCCCAAGCAACAGAGAAAAAAAAAAAAAGTATTTTAAATCTTAAAAACACCCTCTAGGACAGTATAAAACAGATTTTTAAAATACATACATTAGTACAAAATTATTTATTCCCATTAGAAGGGCTGTTTGTTTCAAAACGTATTGCAGTTTCTTTAATATGCGGCCCCAAATCACCCTCGGTACTCTCTTATCCAGAGAGATTTTGTTTGTTTCTATATTAGAAATGTAACAGTTACATTGGCCTTTTACACAGCCTTTCATTTCTAAATTATTTATTGTGTACAGCCTAAATAGAAAATGAAGTTCCTTTAGGTGGTTTAGTTTATTCACAGCTGAAATCAGATTGGTCTCCACAAATAGATGCTGTCTGCAAACTCAGTTATGATGAGATTATTGTATGCTATTTTAAAAGGTATTTTGCCCTGAGATTTTGTTTTTATGTGAATAAAGCACGTCCTTTCTCCACATACTTGCCACATATACTCTTAATACTCTAAGTTTTTATGACATCTATGGGGAAAGGAAGAAGTCTGACCCAGAATGGCATTTCTGCCATAAGTGGTAGTGATTTATTGAGGTCTCTTTCACTAATTCAGCCACCTTACAGCTCAGCTACTTACTGCCTCACAAATCAGACCGAATTTTCCCCAGCTCTGCACACAAGGCCTCTATCAGGTTACTGGGTCTTACACACCCAGCACGTAATTCTGGATTGTAAATTTTACATAGGAGACATCCATTAGCATTAGTGTATCTTAGCAGCAGTCACCTATTGGATTCATGTTATGCCAGAGAACCCATCTTGTCCATTATTCCATTAATTTATTGTGTTAGTTTTCAGTCTGTGCCATGAATAATCTGAATAAATCTTTCTGTATGCTTCTATTTTTCCTAGATATTGATGAATGTGCTGAAAACATTTGTGCTCAACTCTGTGTAAACTCTCCAGGAAGTTATAGCTGCTATTGTGATGGCAAGAAAGGGTTCAAGCTCTCTAAGGACATGAGGAATTGTGAGGTAAAACTGCACTATGTAAAATTCCATGCAGAAAAATCACAAAGCTGGATATTTCTTGACGACAGGATAAGTTAGATTAAGGAAAATAGGAAGCTATTTGAGAACAGATTCTAAAATTGCTGAGAAAGTGCTGAGGACTCTGAGCTGTGGTTTGGCTCACAAAGCAGACCCGGTAGGGATTTGGATGCCATTCAGTTCATGCATGCTCATTTAAAGGAATCCTGTCAAGAGGTGCTTGCCTTAGCCAGTCATCTTTATTCCCTGCTGCTTCCAAAATAAGCCCCAGCTTTCTGCTATCAAATAATTTCTGTTCCGCTTACTCAGAGCCACAGTACTCCATTTGTCCATATGTTCCCAGGTTTTCCTTGGGCTGCACAAAAGTTTTCACGCACTCTTTCAGAATTACTCTACGCTTTGCCTGTTAAGGTTGAAAAACTGGATTGTTTTCCACAGTTCTCATCTGTCATAGCGTGAGAAAAAGCACCTAGTAACACTTGTCGGTTGAAGCACATCTCACAGTCAAAATTAGATGTTCTTGCTCAGTTCGAAAATTTACACTTCTTAGTTGCAGAAAGTTTGAAACTCTGGAGAATCCCAGTTATAGGACTTTCCTGTGAGTGGTTCTTTGTATACTTTGAAAGGTTCAGGCAGGCTGAGACTTGTTATGTGAGGTGAGCTCCAGTAACTGCCAATAAAAAAACCCACCTCTAACACAGTATAACAAAATTGGGCCTGAACTGTGGGAACAAGGCCTGACACGAGTTCTAGCATGTACGCATTTGATCTTGTTTGTGCTTTCTGAAATACCCGAGCAACACTTGCAGTCATATTTCATTTTGCTAATTCACAGAATAGGAATAGCATCTTCTAGCCCCATTACATGTTAGTTTCAAAACTGTTGTTCAAGAGTGATTAACTTAAAAGTGATTATCTGGAAGTTAGTTTCAGGCCTTTTAATTGGAAAAAAATAGTTTAATCAGCTGAAAATACATGCAGTCCAAAGACTAGAGACCCTAGCAGACATAAAATGAAGTAGCCATAAAATTCAGGATGAACACCTGTACATTTAATGAAACTGCTACATCATGAATACAGAAGTCGGAGTTTGGAAACACATTATTAACTTTTACCGAAGTACAGCACAGCTTGAGAACAGATAGGCCCTTCACACCTCTTCTTGACCATTCTCTTCTGTAGGACTACAAAACTGCCATTGTATAGAAGACATGCAGCGGGTGTTTTGAGGAATAACTTCAGATCAGAGAGACTTTTAGGCTCCTACCAGTCAATGAGACAGGTGCTCTAAACCACATTCTAAAAGTCTTCCCACCTCTCTCGACACGCAGAGCCTAGTTCCTTGTACCTAAAGGAAATGAGTGCTTTACTCTTAAAGCAAAACTGTAGATAATTACTTTAATTATAACATCACGGTTTCAGAAGACAAAGAAGTCAATAATGCCTTCGAATAGATACCTGACATTTGTTTACCGAATGTTTTACTAATTTAAACTTGCAATACGCATAAAATAGACAGTATTCCTGGATATAAACGTCTTTGTTTAAAACTTCAGGTAGGTGAATACCTGAAAGAATAAGCACCATTTCTTCCCCTTCTCAATGACACTGCATTTGACTGACTGTGATTACTTGCATTGACTTTGGCTAGAGCATTAGGATTAAGCCCAGTTTTACACAGTGCTGTAGGCCTTTCAGTTGCCACAAATACTTAGAACTTCTTTTACAGTTTTCCTGAGAACGTAGCCTTGAGCGCTTCATATCCCCACCTAACAGTTCTCAGAAATATTAATTCAGTGCTATTCTAGCAGGAATTGTGGTGCTGATTTCATCAACATTCCTTTCCAGAGCTCAAACAGGACAAGTACATTCAAGGGACAGGCAGATAGAAACATTTTCTATTGATCCGTTACTTAATCCACGTGTAAATTCTTACTTTTTATTCCAGATAAATGATTCCAGTAATACTAGAGATTGTTCAGCTAAGAGTAGTTGTAGGTCAATACTGACAAAGCAAATAAAAGGTGATTTTTAATTTTTTTTTCAATATTTTATTAAATCTTCTCAGAACACAGCTCTGGCCCTATTCACTTCTAACATATGATCAGGTTTAGATTCCAGACAACTTTAATAATGGAATCTGTCAGGATCCTAGTAGGGGGGTGCCACGGGTCCCTGGTCAAAGAAAAGTGCCCAATGGGAGATTTGAATTCTTGATTCAAATGCTAAATATTTAAATATTAGTTGCAATCCACCAGAACTGAGTTTCAACCTGAATTATCCTCCAACAGCTTAAATAAACGGACGTTTCAAGCAAAAAGAAAAAACACATCTCTT
>VZSZ01008633.1:857316-879346 GCA_013398815.1 Ibidorhyncha struthersii | reverse complement strand
CAGAGCTAAGCCATTGCTTTAAAAAAAAGGACAGGCTAACAGCCAACAATAGAAGTTGCTTCATGAACTATCACAATGCATTAACAGCTTTTTTTATTCTCTACCATTTTCAGTCTGTTACAGCATGTATCCCACTGAACCTTGAAAAGAATTATGAACTGCTTTACCTGGCAGAGCAATTTATAGGAATTCCCGTTCTGTACTTAAAGTTTAAACTGCCAAATGTCACAAGGTAAGCATTTGCTATTGATAAAAGTATGCATTGAAATCACAGACATTTATTTCTATTAATTTTCTGAGGGTTTAGAAAGAGTGCATTGCATGCATAAATTATATCACCATCTCCCCACTCAGGTTCCTATATATACTAGCAGTTAGAGGAAGCTGGAGTCACTGGAAAGTGGACAGGCAAGAGTAATGTGTCCGGAGTCAGTTTACAGCATCTCTTATTGGTTGTCGGTATCCTTCACCCACCTCACCAGTACAGACAGCAACTCTCTTACGTGGCAAAACTAAAAGGTCAGCAATTTCTTCCAGATACCTCAGAAGCAGGTACGAGGCAGTAGGAGCTGTGTCCCAGCCAGGAAACAGTGCGCAGCTAGGGCAAGACATGCACCATTGGCATTCAGGTGCAATCGTACCTACAAATAACAGAGTTGGAGTCTTCCAGCTGTTAGCATCCTGGTTACCAGTGCTGTTGGAGGGAGAGGTGTATGGACTGGGAGAAAGAGTTCAAAGAGATCCATACTTGAATGGACAAAAAAGGAAGAGGCTTGAGGATAGTAAGTTTAACAGGCAGCAGGTCCCATTAGTTTGTTGACAAGAGAGCAAGAAGACTGGTGCTTCCTCACGAGAGAAGCTTACTCTTCCCCTGGAGGAAAGAGCAGGGGCTGGGGAAGGCAGGAGGCAGTGATACAGGTACAGGAAGGCATTTGGAATTCTCAACATAAAATTCAGGTGTTATAGGAAAATAATTACTGTACAGCTTCCAGTTATATATGGGAATGGCTTTCATTTGGATGTTGCTGCTGCTTCACTTCTGCTCTGGGTTGAAGCTGTGACATGCTACACACGTACTGCTGAGAAACAAAACTGGACCAATGCTTCCCACCTGCTTCCTTTCACAGGGTGTTCCAGGAACACTGATAGAGCACAGTACCATGTCTAGAGTGCTATCTGTATGATTTCCTATCCAGCTGTCAGAACACTTGCTAATGGTAGCGACTCCTTTATTACTCTTGGACTTCTTCGCTGCAGCAGCTGAAATTGCAGCGTTCCTTCACTTACTGACCAAACAATTTGAGTAACAGCAGCAGCAGCTGTTGAGCTGGTGATCCCCAGAGCCTCAGAACCTTACAGAAGGACATAAATATTGCAAACTTCTTTCTCTGCTGCTATTCTGAGTTGACCAGGCGTTAATGCTCTCCTGGAAGACCTTTCTAAGATGATAAATGTTTGAAGCTATCTTAATAGTCTCTGTGTAAATACAGAATGATTTTTTTTTTGTGGGTCTGCGTGAGAGACGATGACATCTAGTGGACAAAGAACAAGACCGAGAGTGAAAGCAACCCGAGTTCTTAATTACAGCTCTCTTGCTTGTTTCTTTTGTTGTCTTCAGCAAATCCTAACTTCCAAGTGCTATGTTCTCTCCTTTCATCCATAATCTATTTAACCTAGTCCAAAAGTTCTAGGAGACAAGGACTGTTTTCTGCAATTTTTATACTCTCTCTTCCACTGTACAGGTACTATAATGTAAACCATAATTTTGCTACATATACACGTTCAACCAAGCACCAAGATCCAGACAACAAATCCTCAAATTGGAGAATGATATATAAAAGGCAGCAGTAACAAAAGCAAATTGCTAGGTTATAATTGTTATAGGACAACACTTAGCAACCCTGTTGTACTGAAGCACGTCATAGATCATGTATTTTTTCCGTATCGCATCTCCACAAAATGCAATAGGAATATTACATCTATTTCTTACTCAAGGGAGTGTGATATTTTTCATATGTAAAGCTCATAGCAGATTTGGGAACTGAACCAAGGCTCTTTCAAATCCTAGCTCATGGCATTAATCTCAAAACTTTTCACTGGATTCGAATGAACAAAGCTTACATTAGATTCTGCTTTTGACTAATTGTGTGTAAATATCACAACTGCTCAGATAGATATTAACCTTTTGGTAACTCTGTATGTACTTTTTGTTAAACCATATTAATAAGTTATTCTAGGCTATACAGTATTTCATGTTTCCTCTTCTTATTAAGATTCCTTCTTCACAACTCAGATTTACAGCAGAATTTGATTTCCGGACATATGATGCAGAGGGAGTTATACTATATGCAGAATCCCTTGACAACACAGCATGGATCTTGCTTGCGCTTCGTGATGGGAAGATTGAAATTCAGTTCAAGAATGAATTTGGAACAAAAGTCACTAGTGGAGGCAAAGCCATTAATGATGGACTGTGGCATATAGTAAGCTGGGTTTTCCTCTTCCCTTTCCTTCCTTTAACCCACTATGGGAACATTCTGTCTTGATAAGTAAAATAGGGAGAAACTAAGCAACTATTAAAAAGGCTTAAAATGGTGCCCTCAATCCCAGATTTAAAAATCAACCAAGAAATGCACCTGGGAAATCATGACACCTGTGTAGAATCAAGAAAGAGGTAATTACCACCAGCTGGCAACATAGGAATTATTCTTCATAATCATGCAAAAGGAAGCAGCAGAATATTAAGAATGTGATTGCATGGTCAAGTGCATAGTTATTAGATACTTTGTCTAGAGAGCAAGTTTGGGGTTTTTGTTGTTTTTTTTTGTTTGTTTTTTTTGTTTTGTTTTTTACATCTGCTAGACCAGAAATCCATCTTGTTCTTCAGGCTTGCATACCTAAGATGAAAGGCCTTGTTCACACCATCTATAAATCTCACCAAATTATTAATATTGGTTAGGATTTGTTTGTTTTTAAAGGTGGGTGAGAAAAGCTATGATTCTATGTAGACCTCCTGTTTCAGTTCAGTACAACTTCCTTGAGATTAAAATCTGCTTTGATGCCTAATAATAGTGGGAGCAAGCATTGAACCTTTTATCTACGTCCCATCTAAAGATTCAATCTTTTGTAGCAGGTTGATACAGAGAACTGTATGCCAAATGTGGATTGGACACAAAGCAATTACAGAAATCAACTTCTTGCAAACTTTATAGCACATACAGCAAACTAATCGGCTGCATGGGTTTTCCCAGGGGTAGGATGGGGTGGTATGGAAGATCATCCTCCTGTGGGCGTCCATGGATATGGACAGTTGTCATGATTCAAGTTCAAATATGCTGTAAATGTTGACTGCGTTAAAACTATTTTACAAGGTAGATGTCTAGAGAAACTTTAGTAATGCAGGTATATGTAAATAGTATTCAAAGTATTATACGTTTGCATGTATATGTAATTATTTGTATTTAATTCTAGATATCAGTTGAAGAACTAGAACACAGCATCAGTGTGAAAATAGCTAAAGAAGCTGTGATGAGTATTAACAGCCCAGGAACTCTTTTTAAACAATCACAGGGTTTCTTGGAAACTAAGGTGTACATTGCAGGATTACCTCGTAAAGTGGGCAACAGTCTTGTTAAACAGGTAACTAAAATAATAAGAGTACTGTTGATTAATAGTGTTCTGTTACTTGTTTTGTATTGTTTACTTAGTAGTCACAGAGGAAGGAAGAGAAGCATGGAATCCATTTAGAAAATGAAAGTCAGGTTATTAAACCACTGTTTTGAAAATAAACATGCATGAAGCTTTGTGGTCAGTCTTCAGTTAGGTTTCAGTTATAAAAGCAAGCACTTACGGTCTTATCTTTCAGGATTCTGTAGCCTGCTTCCTAACATAGCTTTAAGATTCCCTAAATCACTACTGCTTCTGCTGCAAGAGCATTTCAGAGTGATTCATGGTTTTGGTGCTGGCTTTTGCTATGCTCTGAATGGGTATGGAATTCACTGTGCAGGCAGCACAACGAGCTTTCATTTTTAATAGGTTTTATAACAGCCCAGGCTAGACAAGGCCCATGGTTCTTTCACTCTTGTATCCTCAACAGCTCTGTCTTATGCTGGGGATGAGTACAGTCAAGTTGTTGTGACTGTCTGCTTAGTCCAGGAGCCCTCAAACTAATTGGCAGTCTAAACAAAGGCAAAAAGTAACTGTACAGTAGAGGCTACACCTTTTTCTCTTTTTAAAAAAAAGAAAAAACAAAACCTATTTTTCCTCAAAAGTGAAGCAGAGAAAAAATACGAAGCAATACAACAACATCCCCTTACCCAACAGAAAGTAATTCCAGAAATTTCTTTGTACTTTGGTACAAGGAGAAAATGAAGCCTTGAACAAGGAACAGTGCTAGTCATCATTGTCTTTCAGCTACAGAAAAGCTGTTGTGACCTAAAGGACAGGATGAGCTTTAAAAATTGAAGCAATTTATTTTATACAGATCACTGGCATCAAAATGGGAAGTGTTATTAAATCAGAAATACCTTTTGAAGGCTGAGGCACTAAATGCATGCCATTTGTTTTCTCCCAGCATCAGTGCTGTAACCTATAGCATTGATAAGGCTATTATTGGCTAGCAGAAATAAGTTGATAATGTAAAGTAATGCCTTATTGTGAACATTTTTAAAACAAGTTTGAATGCGAATACCTAGTGCTGTAATTCTACAGATTAACCCTCGTCTAGATGGGTGCATTCGTGCCTGGAACCTGATGAATCAGGGACATTCAGGTGTAAAAGAAGTTATCCAAGAAAAACAAAGCAAACACTGTTTAGTAGCAGTGGGGAGAGGATCCTTCTACCCTGGCACTGGAATGGCAAAGTTTCAGATAAACTATAGTAAGTATTTCTCTGTCTGTTCCTATATTTTTTTGCTGGACTGGTGATGGAACTGATGAATTGTTTAAAAAAAAAAAAAAAAAAAAAAGGAAGAGACACACACAAACTAAGTTATACACCAGTGCATCCAGCAATGATTCCCATAACTTCTATTAGAAATTTGCTTGAATGAGAATTCTGATCCCGTTGGTGTCGTATATTTAATTTCTGAAGTGCTTTAGAGGTTAGAAAGCATATTCTTTATTTGCAAAGGATGTGCACTGTTGAACACATTCACTTTCCAAAGATCTAATTCTGTCCCCTGTTCATCCATGGGGAAAGCTATCCTATTAACGACAGAAAAAGAAGACTGGGGGTGGAGAAAAGGATTGCTGATAGTTTTGTGTATGCAATTCTGCTTCTAAATTAACATCCTATCTAGCGGTTTTAGGTGCATCTCTTGCTCCTTCCCAAAACTTTCTTGCCTGACGTCCTGCCCTAATTTCAAAATTTCCAATCCAGAATCTCCTTGTGCACACCTGAGAGCCCAAAATGAGACTTCTCTTGAGCATCATCCCAAATCCTGTTGTCATTATCCTCTTCCCCATCCCAAATGCTATGCTACCTTTCAGCCCTGCTCTAATCCCCAATCCTTTTCATCCCTGAATTTGCTATCCTTTCCCTGACCTTTTCTTTAAATTCCCTCTCCCACTTCACAAGATTTCTTCAGCGTTTTGTATTCTATGCTTTCAACCAACTCATATCAGAGTTTCCTGTGCCACTCAAGTTTCCTCAACTTTCCTCCCATTAATTCACTAACACCATGCTGCCATGACTCCTCCTGACCCTTCTGTTTGGGTCTACTGCTGCCCTTCTATGAGCTGTTATAGCCCACTGTCTCCCTGCCCATTTGGCTTTGAGTAGGAATATGACCTCACCTCGTATTTTAGGAACATGGGGTGGGGAAGAGACATGCTAAGAAGAGATAAAAGAGATGACAAATACCTCTTTAAATAGTAATTTTTATATTAGCTTCACTATGAATGCATCATATGAAATTAAATTTGCACTATCTGCATATTCACTTTATGCACCTGCATATTCTTATTTTAATAGTTGAACTGCTTTGAAATGTAGAAGTGTATGAGAACTGCTAATCTTCCACTTCGTGGAAGCAATGTATAAGTAAATTTTTTGCACGGTTTAGTTTTTAACTTCCCTCTAATGTATGTGGCAGCTGTTCCACATTAAAAATGGAGAAGGTAGCAAAAACAAAGAAAAAAAAAAGTCCAATAAGCACAGAAGATTAGGGAAGATGGAGGATTAAAGTTTGGGGTTTTTTTTGGTTTATGGGTTTTTGTTTGTTTGTTTGTTTTGTTGTTGTTTTTAGACTTGTAGTTCTTTCTAAAAGTTCCAAAGTTCACTGCTTTCTCTGGAGATTAGTACTAATTTGTCCATAGTGGGAGCAGATTAAATACTAATTTTTAACACCATATTAATTTTTCTTTAGCAGATGGATTTAATAATTTCAATTATTCTTTTTAAAACAGATAATCTTGACAGTGCTGAAGATTGGCTAATAAATGTGACTATGAGTATTCGCCCATCCACAGACACTGGTGTTATGTTTGCCTTGGTTTCTAATGAAACAGTGCCTCTTGCTTTGTCCATAGTGGACTCTAACTCCTCTGACTCACAGGTGATCTTACAATTATCATAGCAGCTGACACACATACAAGTCACACCTCTTGTTTTTGTCTCACTTAACTTACTACTCCATTTGCGAAAAGTCAAACTAAAAAGAAAAAGCGACTCACACTTACTTGCAGTGGAGCTGGTAGGCTGCATAAATATTTTGAAAAGCACTTAGATCACACGCTGATGTGCAGAAAATGTATTACTATTAATGATTGCTACAGCAGTGACTAAGCACTAAGCACTCTTATGTCAGGTACTGTCCATTACATCATGTTTTCTTTAACCTTTCCTTCCAAATGCACAAAGCAGAAAGGGGAATATCACAGAAGTAGAATCATGGTATTATAGTAATGGCACCATGTTAGTTTCAATTTATAAACAAATCTTTTTGTCCTTAAATTTCCATTTACATCTGCTTACATCAAGTATCCCACGATAGAATATGATTATATACCATGGCTAATCCATGCTTTTGCCCGAAATAAGAACCTAGAGTGAACACTTGGTAACCTTTGAAGCTGTAGCAATACTCCTTTTGCCTTTAAGAGAAACAGGATTTCACCTCAGAACCATAGCCAAAGATACTTTTTTTTTTACAGTGAACATTCTCACTTAGAAATTTAAGAATATCCGTGAATGGTATTATACATCAACTTTGGGAACTTTTCCAACTTAAGGTACCAGTTTTTAAAGTGTGGCTCTAACATTTCCTTTTCTTCTACTTCCAAATTTAAAATGCATCAGAACTAAGTATAATTGTGTGTTGAAGTTGTATGTGACATCTTTTGTGACCTACCATTCTTCCATTTAGAAAATCATTGTGACCATTGGAAACATCACTGTTGCACAGCTGGAATCAAAGAAGTTATGTACACCCAGAAAAGTGCTGGTTGGACTTCTAGTAACCAAACAGCAACTTGAACTGACTGTTGATTCAAACACAGACAGAAGCAACTCTGAGCAACTGTCTATCCTGCATCAAGCAATGATGGCAAATGTTGTTACCTACTTGGGCGGCCTGCCAGGTGAATTATATTTCTTTTCATTAATTTGATTATTTGTACAAGCCTGATTATATTCAGCCTTACCCAGGCAAGAAAAAAGCCTACCACTGAACAAAGAAACAGGGCTCTTTCCCCCCAAGTGCTTCTTGTTTCATCCAGTCCGTTCAGCTTTTGAGGGAGACTGCTTTTCAACAGTAATGTTATTAGGACCATTAAAAGGCATGAGTCTAGAGGTTTGAATTTGGAAAAATATTTTGATTTTTGAGCTGGGGAGAAGTGAGCATTGCGTATTTCTGAAATGCCACCAGCTGGCACAATTTAGGAACTGCTTCAAGTACGTAAAGAAACCAGGCATTTTTAAGTAAATTGTGAGAAGCGCGGAAGGAGAAGTCAGGAATATGGTTTCAGCAATTAAACTCTGGGCAATAGATGACTGGTAACCTTTATGAGACAGAAAATGTGTTGAAACAGCAAATATTTTGTTTAAAGCAAGCTGCAAGTGTAGCCCCAGTCTTAAGACATGTATAAGCATTATTTTGTACATGAAGTGTACACATGCTTATCTATAAAAAAGTTTGACTTCAAGGTAAATCATGAAAAAAACCAGCATTTCCACAGATGAAGATTTTTTTCAAAGCATCCTCAAACTTGAAAATTGGTAGGGGAAAGACACCATGGTTACAACGTTACAACTGGCAGGGCTTTTCTGTATCCTCTATTAAAGTTATTTTAGGGAGAGTAAGTCACAATTCCTAAGCAAATCCTAAAAGGTTGACCAACAGTCTTGAATTGCCATCCACTTCACCTGTATGCTGCAGTGTCGTAGCACTGCCCCAATTATAGCTGGTCTTTACCTGCAGGAGACAACAGTGCACAGGAGCAGAAAGAGGGGAGGAACTGTGTATCCACTGGAGATGATATCTTTAGGCATTTCGTCCAAGGTGGCATACACAGGGGAAGTTGGAATTATGGTTCCACCCTCTAGACTTGCTTGCCAGAATAAAAGCAAGGCGTTTAGGGCAGCACCATAGATACCACAGCCTCTCTCTGAAGTAGTGGTTGCCTCAGCATCCACGCCCATATGCTGGAATTTACTTGTTTTCTACAAAGTCTTCATACACTGGTAATCGAGGAT
Organism: Ibidorhyncha struthersii; assembly: GCA_013398815.1. Classification (NCBI taxonomy): domain Eukaryota; kingdom Metazoa; phylum Chordata; class Aves; order Charadriiformes; family Charadriidae; genus Ibidorhyncha; species Ibidorhyncha struthersii. The sequence continues at coordinate 870,651 of VZSZ01008633.1, read as the reverse complement.
GTAACAAGATTTAGGCACTAAATATGACAATTTCTCCTCTAATTTTGTTTTCATATGGATATTGCATAATCTTGGAAACCACATAACCAGGTGAGTTCAATTCAAATTGACCCTAAGACCAGAGCAATGCCTGCTTGATTTTGTGCTTAGCATAGTTTCCTGGAAGCGTATCCATGATCTGATGTTGCCATAACCCAAACAATACCTAAATGAGCAACAGATCAAGTGAGTCTTCTACAGAGAATTCACTTGGAAGCAGCAGTTAAGGAAGCAGTAAAACGTGTGGAGTTCTCAGGGGTCCCCTATCTGAGAACTTGCAGATTTGAATCCAGAGTAGCTTTCTGGCAAAGGCAAGATGGTTCTTTCTGTGACCTCAAAACCCATAGACATCTGTTTGTAGGTCAGGACAAGAGCAGTGGACTCCAGGAAACAAACTGCTGGTTCACTGTTGTCAATACAGGAAATACTACTATGAAAAACATTCACATAGTTAGGTTTCTGGATGGGAGAAGACTTCTAACGCATATTTCAGATTTTACTGACCTCTCTCAGCTTCGCTGACTTTATCTCAATCTCAAAGAAAAGGGAGAAGAACTTAAGTGTTCCCTGCCAATTTGCTCTTTTCTCCCATGGATGACTAATGGCTGGGGAGTGGAGTGTTCCCCATGTTTTTGCTAATCTGAAAAATACATGAAAATTTGCATGCCTTGGCCTAATAACTTGAATGTGTTTCTGTGCAGATGTTCCTCTGGGTGCTACGTTAGTAACTGCTTTTTATAACGGCTGCATGGAGGTGAAGGTCAACAACAGACAGCTGGATCTGGATGAAGCCATTTCTAAACACAATGACATTAGATCTCACTCGTGCCCACTGATTATGCAGTAACCATTCAATTCTTAATTTAACTTTTTTCTTTCAGATACAATTTGCGTAATTAGTCTCATGCCATAATGAAGCCTGTATTATTTTATTCAGGATGTGCCAGGAAAATTATCAACAGTGTGGTTTTCCTCCCTTTTATATAGAATGGGGGGAAAAAGTCCCCTCTCTTTTCAGCTGTAAAGAGACAATCAAGATGAAAATTCTGTAAAATGTTCTTTTATTCATATCAGTGATAAAACTTAAAGCTAGATTTATCCTCCATGTTCATACTATGCCCTTGATATATTTAGTTTAGAGAGTAAGTTCAGGAAGTTCTGTTTAGAACCAATTTTACTTCTTATTTTTCATGTATCAGCGTGAAGTTACAAGTTGCAAATTTTAATAATGTATTTGAGTCTAAACAAAACCATTCACGTTAAACATTTCCAAGCATAACATATAAAGAGAAATCTCTACAGGTTTTGTAATATGTGCTCTTGATAAAGGAAAAAATACCCTGGAATCCAGAGCCCGAGTTCTTTGTGAATATGTTTACAAGTTGCATCAATATTTGTAAAGCAACTTCAAGACTGAAATGTTTTTGTAAGTAGTTCAGCTTTTGAAAATAGCTCTGGTTATATTGTACCAGCTTTAATTCTTCTATCTTAGGAACCCAGCTTTGACTTTTAACAGAGTTGTGGATCGGGTCAGATAATTTACTTTCAAAGTGGCTTAAAGTACACCCCAGGCAATTTTGGAAAACAGAGGAGACGGGATGAAGGAAGGAGCTCTGGTCTTCATCACAGGACATCAAACTAGAATTTGCTAGGTAAAGCTGAGAAGTTGCAGCAAACATTTGTTCCATTCGTGACAAATCTGGCACTCCTCAGTATGAGCACCCTCTGATGGTCCATCATATTCCCTTTATTTTAGGTCAACCGTGCATTCACAGAGCCCCAAAAGAGATTTATTTGTGATCCCTGTTACAGATGTGTTTCGGATGTACTTGAAAGCCTAAGTTTTGCTAGTAACATCAGAATGTAAAGCCACATTCTGTTCAGCCAACTTTAATGGAACAGGTAGTTAGAAAAGTATTGTTTTCCTCAGGTGTGCTTATTCCAAGCATTTCTAATATTTCTTTAACATCCTCTGGGTGTTCTTTCCACTTTCAAACTCACTTTCACACAACCAGAAGCCTCCCTGTGCAGCTCACCTAGTGGTTTTGTTAACCCCAAACCAAATAAATAGCAAGAGAATTGCTGTAAGCGATGAATATATGCTATCATCCATCAACCAGGGAGACATTTATCTGCCAGGATTCTTGACCTGAGGTTTACCATCTTCGCTTGAGACATTGAAGTGGAGATGTATGTACAAAAGGATGGATTGTGACAATACTCATTTTGAGGATTGCCTTTCTCCAGAGATACTCCCGAGTGACATTAGCGAGGTTTCTTTCATTGTTGAGTACTAACATTAGTACATCAGTATTGCAGAATCTGAACCCATCTTTCAACGTTATTGCTTTGTCTGAGGTTATTGTTGACTTCACTTCCCACTTGTGTAATGTAATACACACCAGCCAGCCTCAGTACAGTCTCCAAATCTGTCCAGCACTGGTTCATATGTAGCTGCTTATCAGCAGAAATACCATACGGCTGACATCCAGGGGCTAATTGCCAGTGAACTTCTAGTTCACTTTTCTGGAGTGGCATGTAAAAAAAGCTTTGATTTCTCCAGACTCCATGCAGGGGAAACAACTGCAGGAAAGCACCCCTCCTTGCTCTCCTCCCATCCCAACACCCACATTCTTCATTTGGGCCTAAGCTGAAGAATAACTTGACTGAATAAGCAGGTTTTGCGTGCAAGACACTGAATTGGGACTTTTGACGTCAAATACACGTGATTACTTCATTTATAATATCTCAGCAGCACCCAGTGAATTCTGGAAAGCCCTTGGGTCAGCCTCTTTGCCTTGTACAACAAACACAGAAATGATGAGATGAGGAACACAAAGTGTCAGCAATACTTTAAATGCTTACGTTGGCCTGTGTGAACAGGAGAAAAAAAAAAAAGGTTGGCTTGTTTGGGGGGGTTGGTTTTTTAAGTGTAATAAATGGTGTAGAGGTAAAATGAAAGAAAAGAAAAATCACTGAATTTTCCTACACAGACACCTTTTTTTTTTTTTTAATGGAAGAATATTTTAGAGTATTGTAGTTGTAATGAAACTTCTGCACTTTTTTTTTTAAATGTAAAAGTGCCTCCCTATTGTAAGAATTAAATAAAGCAGCATTTGCAAGTTTCTTTTCATTTTAAGTTGTATTTGCATATCTTTGTTCATTATCATTGTGCAAGACGTTCTAGTGGTCTAGTGGCTTACTCAGGAGATTCAGCATAAAAGAAAAGAATTGGCTCAAATAATACACTATTCAAACAGGCATCTATATTCTCTAGGTAAATTTTTAAGTTTATTAATAGTTTAATATTGCCTGAGGAAATTAAGCTTTACTTAAAACTACACGTGGGAGAAAGGAGATCATTGAAAGTTTTTTATTCCTGTCTTTTCTCCTGCATCAGATGTATTTCAGGCATAATTGTTTCAGCAAGGGCCATTCGGTGTTTATACGGAACAGCTGGACCTGCTCTGTGCTTTTTCAGCTCCTGCGCACCAAGCGTTACAAACCAGTATGTCCTTATTTCCTTAAAAATGAAATCTAGTCATGGAATTGGTTCTCGTTTATACTGGAGTAGCTTCCTGCTTGTATGCCTGATGTAGGCTTATTTTACATGCTTTAATGCCTGCTTGTCTCCTGGTAGAGGTAACTGGCTAGATTGTGTGCAAACACCTTCAGTATTGATATTCAAGATTAGTTCTAGAGCCATCATCTTCAAAGAAAGAGAGACCCAAACTGATTTTCAGTCATTCTAGTCCTGCTTATCACTGAACAATGTATTGATGTTGGTCCTTTGATGTCATTAGTCATATGTACATGCTTAATATTTTGCGGCTTCAGCAACCTTGTTATATCAAAATAGCCACCCTGATTTGGGAGCAATTCCATGTTTCATCTGCCAAAAGGAACAGTTACGTACCAAAAAAATTAGATACAAGGAAAAACATAATGGCTAATACCAAAGGGGTAAGAAAGACATTGCTTTGTGAATAAAAAGAGAACTGACTCTGGTTTTGTCCCTTCTTTTCCTGACCACAGTCCTACAGCAGCAGTTCAGAGCTAAATGACCCTGGCTCCTGTCATTTTAGTTTGTTACCTGGCATGTTGGTGCAAAAGTGCCAAAAAGATGGAAATACTGTTGTACTCTCATTGGAAATCAAAAGGAACATCTACAAAAGCCTCCATCCAAACTACCTACACAACCTCAACAAGGTTTACTATTCGTCTGTTTAAAAAATGATTCCTACCCATACAATGGGTTGCACTGGGCATATCCTTTTACACATCGTTGCACTGGGCATATCCTTTTACTGTAAGGATAGTTACATTTCAATACGAATATGTGAACAAGCAGCTAAATTATAGAATCAGAGTAGTTTAGGTTGGAAGGGACCTTGAAGATCATCAAGTTCCAACCCTCCAGCTGTGGGCAGGGACACCTCCCACTAGACCAGGTTGCCCAAAGCCCCATCCAGCCTGGCCTTGAACACCTCCAGGGATGGAGCTTCCACAACTTCTCTGGGCAACTTGTTCCAGTGCCTCCCCACCCTCAGAGTGAAAAATTTCTTCGCAATATCTAATCTAAATCTACCCTCATAAGCTGGTTCTGAGTAAGGGAGATAATATGTTGCTTATAGACACTTGAATCAATCAAGTGGTTGCACATTGACACAGCTGTATGTAATTCAAGAATTAATTATGTTGTTTTAAAAAGAAAAAAGTTTGAGGGTTTGGGTTTGTTTTTTTTTTTTTTTTAGGAATTCATAGCACCTCAGCAAATTAGGAATGTGGAAAAACCACAAGTAACAAGAAACTACTATCATGCAACATAGGTTTGCAACGCCACAGATATCCCCCGCTTATCATTCAGGATGAGGGCCACAGGAAATGCCACAACATATTAAGCAAAAAACACGCACCATACACCCCCCACCTGAAGCAGTTCGGTACATTTTGGGAAAGTCAGACATGCAAAAATATTTTAATAAGTACTGTTTGCATAATTGCATCATTTCATACACAAACATTAACATAAAACCATTCTATGCAGCAATCTGTGGCAGACTTTTGCAGTAGCACGGTGCTTTGTTTCTGCATCTTGATTTTGGAAGCACCAAAACGGCAGAAACACAACCCACCCTGGTGTCCTGGCTTCTGTCCAGTGTAGCTGAGCGCTTTGGGGAGGGACACACACACAAAACCATCAGAAACAATGCTAACCTAAAAAAAAAAACCCAAAACACCAAACCGCAAAACAACACACGCACCAAAAGCCACAAGCCATTTTGATCCAGATGTTTTTACCGCCTTCCTGTCTTCCACTCTACGCCCCTCCAAACACGTAAATGCCTCTTTCACAAAAATGCTGCTCCCTTTTTAACCACACTTGGCAGTTTTACATCATCCAGCATGGCAACAGTTTGCTCGGAAGTCGGGGATGTGTGTCCCCCGCTCCCCAAGGCCATTTACAAATACATGTATTCGGGTTGCCCTCGAGTATCTGTCATTAGAAGAGTAACTGAAAGCACAACATGCCAGTTTGTGTTGACGAGTCTCTTGCTCGCCTTTCCTCATAAGCAAAATAAATCCTAGAAGCACTTCTAAAAATCTTACTTTGCTTTTACAAGCCTTAACAGTTCCACACAAAGTAGCACTGTGTTTCTCAATGCTCATTAAGAAGCTGTGTTTCCCTTCCTTCTCATCCCCCAGTTAAGAGGTGAATAAAAACCAACACAACACTATACGACTCTGCAGTTACAAAAAGCCATGCAGTTAGATTTTCTAGATGCAGGACCAGACTCAGCCTTGTTCTTCTCTGATCTGGCCAAGCTGCCTCTGCTGAAGGCCCACCACAGCACTAGCGGGGAAGCACGGCACAAGTGAAACAGAGAGGTGGTGAGGGCCACAGGAGTACAGAGCAATACTTCTAGAACTTAGTTGTGGTTTTATTTATGATATCATAAATAAAACATTAATTTACTAAAGGTGAGATCTTAATTAATAGGATGCAAGAAGACCACTTTAAGACACATGCAAAGTTACATATGAATTTTTGCAAGTTTGGCATAGCACAGAAAGTACAGAATAAAAGTGGTTTTGCTTAAAACAAACCCTGAAAAAGACCAGTTCATGTATAAAACAGCCAAAATTTCTAATTATCATTCAGCAGTAGCTTACCTTTCCAGAAAAGGTTTTTCCCTTCTTCAAGTTCTAGTATGGTTCCCATCAACCTTGGTTTTTTGTTTTGTTTGTTGGTTTTTTTTTTAAAAAAAAAAAGGGAGAAGAAAAAAAAGGTGTTATTAAAGCAAGCCTTACTCTCTTCTAGCCTATCACGTCCTACATGATCATTCTCACCAGCTGGCTACAGACTCCTGCTAATGCAGCCCATTGAAAAGCAATCTTCTCCTTTAAATCTGGGCAGAGGCCAGCCTTTTGCTTAAAGGGTTTCTTCTGGAACAGAAGGTCATGTAGATTTAAGAAACCTGTTTGCCTGGAAGAGGCAAACCCTGTATCACCTTGTAATTCATGACTTTATATTACTGCACTGGGCAATAGAGGCATTAAGCTGCACAGAGGAACTGAAGTTTGTGCCTCGGTGAAGGTTTATGCACACTCTCCCAGTCTTTTGGAGGATTCATAAGTAGTTCATTGGCAGCTTCACAAAATCCTCATAGTGAAGTCATTACTCTGTATTTGCTGTCTTCCACAGATGTGAACCAGGACGACATCAGGATCTGCCCCAAACTGTCCTTCCATCGGCTGGGGTGGGCCAAAAATCTTCCATCCTTGGGGTGCTCCACCCCCTATGGGAAATGAGATTAGTCTGGGTCAAGCAGTCAAGAGAGGGACTGGTGTCCTGTCTTCACAAGCAAAGGCTGCTTTTTATAGGCACTTAACTTTTTAGACAGAGATAAATGAATAGTATTTCCAGGCATGCTCCATATAAAAAAAAGATTTTTCTCTTTAAATAAACGATGGGTAAGAACAAACATTTCAAGTAAGACAAGCACAGTCACTGTAGGTCTTTTTAAAGCCAAATGAGCTTTGTGTTATTATTTTCCAAACCATATTTACACGAGGGAGACTTTAAAGAAATAACCTGCTAGAAATACAGGCTGAAATTTTTTCAAACAAGCAGAGAGAATGTAATTACAACAATTTGGGCAAGATGTGTTGCTAAGTTCTTCACATGTTACTGAAAAGCCTGGCCGTTGATTTAAGTGATGTTTTGTTCCTGCAGAAAATAAACCACTTTTTTTTACTGCTGTTGTAAAGCAGGTAACTGAAAAGGTTACTCTCTCACCTGTTTGCACTCTGTAGCAACCTTTCTTCTGAACTGGCTTTGGACTTTTATCAAAAGGTGAAGATACCAAGAGTCCCAGGTTCCCCACCACTAATGACATTAGCAGCTGATACATTCAGTAGTTCCTTGCTCTGTTTTGGGTGTCAGTGATATCATTAGCCAAAGCTGGTGAAGCAGAGCTATGACCTGTGATCTCAAGGGCTGAAAATGTAGTTTAGCTCATCTACAAGAAAGCAAGAAGTTTTGCCAACATTTCAAACATTTGGCTACAGCCAGAAGCCTGAAGAAACTGTCGCTAACCAAGGATGAAATTGATTTAATCAGTCTTACCTTACAGTCTGTTGTAGGTCTTGATACAAAAAACCCACCCTCCACCCCCAAAAAAACCCAACCAGTGAAACTTTAAAAGTGGACATTAGTTCCTCAGGAATCTGCACAATGAATATTAAACAGAACCCTGAAGCACTCCATGCCTTTGCCCAGAACCAATTCGTTTTTCTTCATTAAGTACACTGATTTTTCTGCTGCTAATGCTGGGTTTAACTCTAAACTTGCAGAGAGTGTTTGTGTCGGCAGATGGCAAAACAATACACGAAGGAATGATCTCCAAGGGCGCAAAGGGACGTTAGGCATCCACCTAATGTTGGAAGTCAACCACTCCACTACCCTTCATGCCTCTGAAAATCTGTCGTGTTACACAGACAGAAGAGCCTGACCTACACAACATCTCAAAGCCAAAAGTTAAATTGTGTGCTATTCTTTACCAGAAAAAAAATCTACCTGGGTACAAATACAGAGTTTTATATTTGCGGTCAGAAGAGACATACAATAGGTTCAAACAAAAATAAAACAAGTTTGTGACAGTACTGCACTGGAAGACCAATTTTAAACTGTCCCTGCTAAGTATGAGGTATACAGAGAGTGAGAAAGTAATTTTCCAGAAAATCCAGAAATCTGGTTACTTCCTATGTCTGTTGTACATTGTACTGTACAAATGCACAGCATAATGCATTTCTAAGTATTAAGTGTTGAACATAAGCTATGTTTGGTTTATGCAGCAATGCCAAGTTTAAACTCCTGCTAGAACCTTTCTAGCCAGACTTGCAGTTCCTAGTGACAAAGAAAGTTGCAATGACGCAAACACCTTTTGCAAATTGCAGCTGCATTTATACACCAATGCCCCAGTGAGAGTGTTGGGGGCGCCGGTGTGTCAGCAAAGTTCATCTCCATGGCTGTTCCACCGGAGTTTGAAAGTCTGGTCACTTGGCGTGGCTGTGTCTGGGCCTCGGAGGAGAGCTAGCTAGCTGTCATTCAGTCCTCCTAGCAGAAAGGAGATGCCGGCTTGCTGGCATGAGGCAAGCAGAGGAGAGAGCAGCTGGTCCCTGTCTGGTTGTTTGGGCCTTATGTTCAACTGCTGTCACAAAGGCCTGCCATCTAGGGGTACCACTGGATGCTCAACTGCTGCGTAGTGCAGAGAGCAGAGGACATGTAGCCTATAGATGATACATCTACACTCCAGGAAGCAATGAGATCTTACAACAACCCGCCTTGCTTTAAACAAGCTGTATTTGACACCAGCACGGGGCACGGTTCAAGCCCCTTTGCTCTGCTTCGCAAGGGGGAGACAAGGCCCAGGCAGCACTGCAGCTGTTCTGACTACCTGTCCGTCACCTCCACAGACACTGCAATGTTTATGGGTTGATTTGCAAATACACTTTTAGCAATTCTGTGCGTTCATATTATCTACAAGGATCCATCTGCTCAAAGGCTTCGGCTTTGTGCTGCCGGTCACAAGGTTGACTTTTCAGTAGAGTACAATGCCAGTTTTGTTCCCTTGCCTTATAAGGCAAAAAAACAATCCTGCCCCCACTCTTTTATTTTGCCTTTACAGCAAGAAAAAGTTTCTTCAAACACTGTCCTGAAGACAAATTCTGTGTCAGTCCCCTCCTTCCCCATTTTAGGTTTCTCAACCATCATTCACACCAGTGAATGCAGATCTGTGGATGTGCTGCTGCTCAGCACTCAGTGTTCACGTGCAAGTTCATCTGAGTACAAGCAAAGCATTTTGAGATCCCAGTGAATGTACATATTTGACCTGCTTATCTCAGCGATAAAATCATGGCTATGGCAGCTGCCGGCACAGCGTGGCAGTGTAAGGGGCATGCTGGGTTCTTCCAGGCTCAGGCACTCCCTTTCTTATGACTGAGTTGACCATACAGGACTCTACCTCTTTCTCTGCATGTGTAAAACTCCTCATTTCTACATCTTTCATTCTTTTCTTTTTTTTCCCCCAATTCCACTCTCTTCAAGTCTCTTTATGCTTCTAGACAAGGAAATGTCTACCTGACCCTCCTTTTCTGATTTATGTCACACTTATTTCCCTGCCTCTGTTGTGCATCACAAAGTGGGATTCAAAGCATCTGGTGCCATCCAACAACATTTTAGTCTTAATACTTAGATAATATAGCTCTGCAAGCTGTACTTGCACTTGTGGGAGAGCTTCATCCCCTGCTGTTTCCCTGGACAAGTCTGCGGTCCATCAAAAGGGGATGTTCTGCTGCTAGGGCTACTCTGAGATGCCATAGCATTCTGCGATATGGTTTTGAAGGGACAGGTGTTAGCTATCATGGAGAGCCTGATTTTTGAGCACTCTCAGGGTCGTGACAGTGCAGCCAGGCTCCTGTCCAGCCCTCGAGGTGATGTAATCAGCTGTTGTGGAATTCAGGTCTGACTCCGTACCTGGTCTCACCTTAATAGCTGCACTTCCATCTAGCCCCTGTGCAGGAAGCTGCTGTGACTCCGTGGGCACCGGGGCCTGCTTTCAGGTTCTCTCAGACTGGTTTTTGGAACTTCTCTTTCTTTGCTGAGAGGCTGAGCCCTTTTTTCAGAAAACACAGGTCTTGTCGTGACCCTTCGGAAACTCTACTCCCTTGGCAAGAGGGACCCTAATGTCAACATTCATGTTAGATAGGTTCCTCAATAGCACTGCAGGGGACAAGTGTTTTCCCACTGCTGACTCTTTGGAGCCTGACTCTTAAGGTACTGTTGGATAAGTGCTGGTCTTTAACAAATACCTACAGCGGTTTGGATCCATTACTGTAAAAAATCTGTAGATGGTTAGTCGGTCATGCAAATTGTGTTGTTGCTACACTTATTAAATATCTAATTATCTGCTTTGGAGCATTACCACTAGACCTGTCGTCTGCTTCTCCTACCTGCTGAGGGCAGGGGAAGAGAATGAAACAGCGTACTCTGATCCTTCCAGGAAATACACATCAGAAGTTGATAGTCTTGCAGGGATGCTGACCAGCTGTTTGTTTATTATTTCTTTGGAAATCTTTTGTCTTGTTTCCAGTAAAACATTTCTGTCATAGGTTCACTCCATTTCCCTAAGACTGGGGCACTGTTTTTCATTTGTATTCTCTGTTTCCTGGCCAAATATTGCATTACAAGCAGAGAAAGCTTGCAAGAATGTAGCAGCATATTGGGGTGGAAAATAAACATTCTAGGGATATTGCAAGTTTTTCCAAAGCAAGCAATACACCCTCAGCAGGGTCAGAATTAAAGTTCATCTGAAAAGGAACACAAACATATGATGGTTTGAGACAGCACAAATAAGATTTTTTGTACAAAGCACTCTGCATTGTGGGGCAGAGAAGCTTCTGCTTACAGCATGGCAAGAGGTGATGGCTCATATCAGGATAAATCTGCCATGTAGCACTTCTGTCTGCATATATCAGCTGCAGCGATGTGTCCGCTCAGCCACTCTGCCTCATTGGTCAAATATGTTTAATTAAGCTACTAAAAGCAATGAGAAATGGATGTTTCTCACATGGCTAACTACTGATGTGCTATCAGTGGAGCACGTCTGTGTGGAGAATAAGATATTTTAAGTACAAAACATCCCCCTCCCACCAAGAATTTCTACCTTAGCTGACAAAAACCCTTTGATGTCAAGCTGCATTATTTTGGATGACCTGTTGCCAGTTTCTCACTCAATGATTTGATATAGTGTGATACACCAGATCTCAAAGAAATGCTGATATTCATTATGTTTATGTAAGCTGTTTAAACCAACAGAGTTACACAAGCTAGGCTTATATAAAATATTTGCTAATACAGCTATCAGCCTGGCAACATCAACTTGGAATCTGGTGGTCTTTCCACATGCTTGTCAGTGATGACATACATTTTCCCCCTAGGGGTCAGCTATCCATTTATTTTCTGGTCCATAAATCAGGTTTCCAGAAATAAAGTCACTTTCTAAAGGTTATGTAAGATCTGCCATAGAGAAAATACACACGCATGCATTGCTATCTAGGAAAAACCTGATTGATTTTCCTCCTTTTTTTTTTTTTTTTTTTTTTAATTGCAGGTGAAATCCAGAAATGCAAAAAAATTACAGAGAAGTGGAAAATCTGTTAAATTCAGCTTTGGAGGAAATACGATGCTGTGTTTAAAGATGATTCCCATCGGTGGAGGGCTGCGCACTGGGTTTCCTGGCTGGGCAGAGCGGCTGTTGCCCGGTGACTCCTCTCCCCAAGGCGGGATGGCCCCTGGGGCGCTTGCCCAGCTGTGGGTCTCTGAGGGCTCAGGGACCTTAGCAACAGTTTGGTTCCCATTAAATTACAAGAGGAGATGTTCAGTTCCTCACCCAGGAAATTCCCTGTTAACTCCAGCTAGAGGAGACAGAGACGAGGGTGTCAGTGAGGTGAACAGAAGCAAGAGAGGGCAAAGCTTCTGGCTGAGAGAGCTGGGGGTGTTCAGCCTGGAGAAGTGAACACTCCGGGGAGACCTTGTAGCAACTTTCCAGTATCTGAAGGGCACCCACAGGAAAGCTGGAGAGGGACTTTTTACAAGGGCATGTAGTGATAGGACAAGGGGTGATGGCTTCACACTGGAAGAGGTTTAGATTACATATTAGGAAGAAATTTTTCACTCCGAGGGTGGTGAGACACTGGAACAGGTTGCCTGGGGAAGCTGTGGATGCCCCATCCCTGGAGGTGTTCAAGGCCAGGCTGGATGGAGCTTTGAGCACCCTGGTCTAGTGGGAGGTGTCCCTGCCCATGGCAGTGGGGTTGGAACTCGGTGGTCTTTAAGGTCCCTCCCAACCCAAACCATTCTATGATTCTACGATTCTGAACAATGCAGTACGGTCCCATTAAACCCGGCTCAGACAACCTGCAAAGGNCTCCTGCCCCCCCTTCTCCTCCTCTTCCTCCTTCCCCGTCGCCCGCCGGCGCAGCTTCTTTCGCCGGTACGATCCCCGCGGTGTTTTAAGCAAGAAAAAGATTAGGGCAAACGCGGTGATTTCTTCTTTGTACAGAAACGCCGTCAGGCGAAACCGGCCGCATTTCGTCTTCTGGGGGAACTGTAGTACCATTTGGGGGAAAAAAAAAAAAAACAAACCCCCAAACAGTCCTGACATTTTCAGACTTGTGAAGTCCTGTAAATTCACAGTTAACTTATTTATTAATTTACTTATGGGCAAACAGGATTTCTCCCCAGCGTTGTAAAAAGTAGACGTTTGGTTTGGATGAGCATTTGAAAGGGTATTTGAAGATTTTTGTGGAGTAACTTAAGCACATCTGAAATGATCTGGGTAAATTCATACACCCTTCCACTACCAGTGTTATCTTTGAATTAGAGAGAATAAGGCTGTATCTCAGAGCTTTAACAATTACACACTAGACATAAAATCATAAAAAAACACTATAAATTGTGAATAAGGATAAGAGCAAAGAATTCATAAGTCTGGATAGCTACGGGCTTCATAAACAAAATATTTGAGGTGTGTTGGGCAGAAACTACTTACTTTTCTTTTTCAGAGAACCCAAAATGTTTCCTAAAAATGTAGCTGACAGTAAGCTCAGATAAGCAGGGAACCCTCTCTAGTTAAAAGCCAAACGAAGGCGTTGTATCTGACCGTAAAGCAGCCTGAAAGCAGATGCTCGTTACAACAAAGGCAACAACCACTTATCTGACACACACACACC